>SNQJ01S0000748.1:118576-219516 GCA_010110895.2 Picea sitchensis | reverse complement strand
CTCTTTAACAAACTTGTGGGATGGTCTAGTTGTAGCCATATCCAATAATGCAACTACTTTAAGCTTCGATAATGTGGTCTCATCCTTGTTGTTAGAGAAAATGAGGAGGAAAAACATGGAAGGACAGAGTAGAAATGCCTTATTTGCAAGAGAACGCTTCTAGGAAATAAATAGATATAAGTCCTCAAGTAGGAGATCTGAATCTAGGGGAAGATTTGAATCTCTTGTAAATTTTGTAAAGGTATGCTAGAGATTTGTAAAAGAAGGGAATTATAAGAAACAATGTAGATCCAAAAGTGTTGTGAGAGGGAAGGGATATGATGATGCTCCTTCTACAAAAGAAAAAACCTCCATGAATGGAGGGGATGTGTACATGGATTCTTCAACCACACATGTATATCATGAGGCATGAGTGGTTGACTTAGGTGCATCCTTTCATATGACTCCCCAAAAGGAGTGGTTTTGCAAATATAAAAGGTATGATGGATGTGACATTTTTTTAGGATATGACTTGACAACCAAAATCATAGGATGAGGAAAATAAAAGTTAAATTTCATGGATGGTAGGATTAGAACACTCCCTGGTGTTGTACACATCCCAATATTGGCCAAAAATTTGATTTCTGTAAGAAAGATGGGTGGTGCAGGTGTAAAAACAATGTTTGAAAAGGGAACCCAGAGAATGGTTTGAGGAACTCTATATAAGCTACAGGAAAGCACTATTAGTGATGGGTGCAATAGTTCCATTGTTCCTAATATTGGAGTTAAAGAAGGAAAAACTCCTACAGTCTCTGGAGAAAAGACTATGTTGTGGAATCAAATATTAGAGCATATCAGAGAGAAGGGCCTTTGAGTACTACATGGTAAAGGTATGGCCAATTTATTTTTAAATTTTGATTTCTGTGAACATTTCTTATATGGGAAGCCTAATTGTGTAATATTCTCCTCTGGTGCATAGTGATGTGTTTGGACCTATTTCGGTTTCCTCACTAGGTAAATATGTGTAATATTTCTCATTCATAGATGACTTCTTGAGGAATACATGGATTTATTTCCTCGGTAATAAATCCGAAGTCTTTGACAAATTCAAAGAGTTTAAGGCTCTTATGGAGAATCAAACAAAGAAGAGAATTAAGGTGATGATGAAGGATAATGGTGGATAATTATGTGGAAATGAATTGAAACAATTCTATAATAAGTGCAGTAAATCAGGGTAGGATACTAATCCATACACACGTCAACAAAATAAAGTTGCAGAAAGAATGAATAAGACGTTGATGGAAAAATCAAGGAGCATGCTCAATGGTGTCAGGTTAGGGCATGAATTATGGGCAGAGGCATTGGGCACTGCATGTTACCTGGCCAGTCGATCACCCTCATCAAAATTTGATGACAAGACTCTACATGAGGTATGGAATGGTAAGAAACCATTTCTTACACATCTTAGGGTATTTGGATTTGATGCCTATGTTCACGTTCCAAAGGAAAACAAGATTAAGATGGATACAATGCTGAAAAGTGTATATTTATTGGTATAAATATGGTCTAAAAGGTTATAATATTTGGAACCCGGAAACTAAGAAGGTAGTGTATAGTCGAGATGTGGTATTTAGAGAAATCAAATATGTTTTCAAACATGATGTCCTACCAAGGAAGAAAGAAACAAAGAAAATAGAGTTTGAATTGAAGGATAATGAATCAGAGTCTAGAGAAGAACATGAATCAGGAGAAGAAGAAACTCATACTCTAGTATTGGGGAGATCAGTTCAAGAAAGAAGGAAACTAGAAAGGTATACTCCACTTGATTTTCATTCAAATTTTGGTTTGATTATTATTGATGATGATCCTAGAAATATTAGGGAGGAAGTGGATTCAGAGGATGAAAAACTATAGAAAAATTCCATGATTGAAGAAATGGCATCCTTGGACAAGAATAAATCTTGGGATGTAGTGGAGTTGCCGACTGAAAGAAAGCCCATTGGAAAAGAATGGGTGTTTAAGAAGAAGTTTAACGCAGAAGGAAAAGTGGAGAAATACAAAGCTCAGTTAGTACAAAAATGTTATTCCCAGGTAGAGGGAATTGACTTTCATGAAATTGTTTCTCCTGCTGCCAAGTTAACCTCTATTAGATTTATTTTATTTGTTGCTTCCCTGTTTGATTTGAAGTATAGAAAATATGGATGTGAAGAAAAAATTCCTACATGGGGATATGGAAGAAGAAATATACATGAATCATCCAAAAGGATTTGCAGTGAAGGGAAAGAGAGAGCTAATATGTAGGTTGAAAAGGTGCCTATATGGGTCAAAGCAATCACCAAGGATGTAGTATAAAAAATTTGATACTTATATGTTGGGACTTGGCTTCACGAGGAGAAAACTCAATCACTGTGTGTATTTCAAATTAGTTGGTAATCATATTAATTATTTTTTCTTACATGTGGATGATATTTTGTTGATAGGAAATGAAAAGGAGATTATCTAGGATGCGAAAACTCAGTTGTCCTCTAAATTTGACATGAAGGACATTGGTGTTGCAAATTTCATTTTGGGAATGTAAATTAAAAGATATTGGACAAACAAGAAACTCTAATTAATTTAGAGGAAATATGTCGAGACAATATTCCAGAGGTTTAATATTCAGGAATGTAAACCGGTCAGTGTTCTTATTCCTATGGGTGTAAAGTTATTTGTAGATCAATGCCTCAAGACTCAAGAAGAGGAAGAGGAGATTTCCCAAGTTTTGTATGCTAGTGTGGTTGGTAGTTTGATGTATGCAATGGTTTGTACTAGACCAAACATTGCACATGTAGTGGGAGTTTTGAGAAGGTATATGTCAAACGCAGGGAAGGAGCATTGGATAACATAAAAATGGGTTTTTAGGCATTTGTGTGGAACTACTAGTTATGGTTTATGCTACTAAAGAAGACCAAGATTTTACAGAGTGTTGGACATACACAGGTTTTTCTATGTAGACTGGGATGGAGACCTTATTGCAGAAGATCTACAAGTGGGTATCTGTTTATCCTGTTTGAAAAATAATTCAGTTGGATGAGAAAAATACATGATGTAGTGGCACTCTCAACTACAAAATCTAAATACATGGAAACTGCTCATGCAAGAAAGGAAGTAGTATGGTTATAGATATTGTGTTCAGGTATTGAGTTGGTATAGAAAGATGTAAGGATATATTTTGATATTCAAAGTGTAGTATTCTTGGTGAAGAACTGGACTTATCATTCAAATCCAAAGCATATTTATGTTTAGTATCACTCTATGAGAGACATGATTAAATACAAGAAGATGTTGCCGATGAAGGTGGAAAATTTGAAGAATGTTGCATATTCATTGAAAAATTCTATGAGCAATGAGAATTTCTCTTGGTGTAGAGAAATAATGGTAATTACTTGGATTTTTGACTATGTAATATTTTGACCCCCCTCTATGCAAAGAAAACAACAAGTGGGAGAATGCTGGGTATGCGTTATATTCTTTGCATGGAAAAACTCAAGTGTTGTGTTGCACTAGGAAAGCGTCGGTCACATGGTGGGTTGCATGGGGGGAATAACCCCTCTTACCTGGGGTGTCACAGGGGGTGGAACCCCAATTTTGTTTTGGCAGTTTTTACGTCCTCTTTTAGAGGTTTTTTAGAACACGATTTTTCACTGATGGTTTTCTAATTCCCGTTAAGGATTTAGTGTTGTAGACTAATCCGGGTCAATGGATTAGGGGTTTTGGATGCAACATGATCCTATATATATATATATATATACATATATATATATATATATATATATATTATTATAAATGATAGATATGATGAATAAATAATTAGAGGTGTGGCTAAACAATGAATATGATGAATAAATAATTAGAGGTGTGGCTCTAAATAGGTTGATGGTTTTCTCGGTTTGGGTTTCGAGGGTAAAATATTTGTGTAATGTGTGTGTGTGTGTGTGTGAGCCATTGTATCTTTTCTATTTTATTAAGAACCCGTTGCAACAACTAATTGTATAAGGTTAAAATATACATTGCATAATATCTCCATGTGTGCAAAAGTGGCACAAATGTGCCTCAGAGGATGTGACCAATGCCTTGGAATATGTGTACTACCGCAAAAGATGTGAATTTGAGTGAACATATGAAGAATCATATCTGATAATAGATGGCCAAAGTGTGATGAATATGTAAGAGAGGAATCCATGCTTAGGAATAAAATAAGTGTGCTATACATAGGTGTGACAACCTTTACAAAGAGAAACACTTTTACATCATATACAAAGGGGTAATAGACCATGGAGGTACCCTAGATTATGTGTCCTAGTAGATCCACGCCAAGATGGTTGCATACCTAACCTATATATTAAATGAATGAAACAATGAGAGTTACTAGCATCAAGGAGCAGTCAACCATAGCCATAAAAGAAAAAGCCAATCTTGAAATGGGGACTAAAAATATGGGCCATGACCAACCACTTGGGGTCTAGAGATACTGCATAAGCCCCCTACCAATACATAGGGCATCTAAGTATGGTACAATACAATACATGGGTGAAAATACAACCACACTTTTGGCTCTCCATGGTACAATAAGGCACATAATATGCTCATATGATGGTCCACATCTAGTAAAAAAAATTAGGGTACACTGAGGTGAATCCGAGGTGTAATGACTGTCTCCAACTAGGGGACATATGATCATCTCAATAGTGCATGAGAACTCCAGAATATGGGAAACCTATAGACCTAAAAAATTCTCAACCAATGGATATTAAATACATGGGAGGGTCAAGACACAAGTTCCTTTTCCCCTTCCCTAAAAGAGAAATAAATCCATGTGTAAATGAAATATATATCCAAGCACATGTTAGTAGCACTGCATCTCATAGAAATATATGTACATGTAAGAAACATTGGACGTTTTCTTCTAAAAAAAATGCAAATATAGAAATGAATAAAATGAAATCACACAAGTAAGAAAGGGTGAGAAAACTCACTATGGTACAAGGATGTCCCATGGCACCTGATATTACCTTCATAGAACATCTTCAAAACTTTCCCATTCACAAAAAATGACATTCCCTCACTATATATATGACTTAGATAGAAAGAATTATTACCTACGAAACCTTCTATTTTGTAAGGACCTAACCAAAGAATTTAAAACTTACCATGTTTACCTCCATTTTCATTTCTTTTGTTCAAACTTTGTCTTCTCATTTTCCTAACTCTTTGCTAGATTATCAAAGGCATTTCTTAGATTCTCATCAATATCAATATACTAGTTGTTGGCAGTAGGGAAAAGTGGGAAAGAAAGTGTGCACGAAGAAGAATGATATATGGAAGAAAAATCATGGGAAAGAAAGCATGCAAGAGGAAAGCGACAAATGGTAAGAAGCACAACACGCGCACATGCAAGAAGGAGGTGACATCTGGAAGGAAGAAAAGAATGCATGCAGAGAAGGAAGACCTGATGACAGTAGGGTTAGGTTTTTTGTAAGTTTTTTTGTAAATGGCTGAAGAGCCCGATAGATATAAATATAGATACGTAGGTATCATACAAGGGTTCGGTTCATTACCTATGTAGAGTTCGGTTTTTTTATGTAATGTTTTTTAGATGAGCTACTTTTGTAAAGAGGGTAAAACTAGAGTGGAGGAGAGAAGGTAGATCTTGAGGATTAGATAACAAGATGAAAATCCTGGTGCGATCTAGTTCACCTAATATATATCTTACCCATCTAAGGAGAGTTGTAAGTGTGTGGCATGAGAATTACAAAAATACCATAATAAGAGACCCAAGAGCCAAATCTTTGTGGACGTAGCCCAGGAGGGGGTGAACCATGGTAATATCTGTGTAATGTGATGAATGCATGCATATATTTGTCATACTTTTAGTAGTTAAACATTGTGTGTAATGAATGAATGATTTATTATATTGCTTTGTTAATTGTTGTTGGGATATAACGAAAATATGCCACAAAGGTCAAAATATAAAAGAGAATAACAGTAGTTTGTAACACAAAGTAGAATAAATGGCTCAAAATACAAATCCCATATCTCATACTCAATCCTAGGCTGTAAACACCTGAGTCTTATAGCCACCCATTTAAATATATCTCAGGTGAGACTGTGCAGTGCATTTTGTGTACTATGTTGCCTTATGGTTTACCAGAAGGGCCGATAGTTTTAGGTTTTGTTGGTACCCTGAAGAATATGAACCCTGGGTCAACAATGCAGATAGTAGGGAAGAACAGTTCAGCTAAGCCAACAAATGGTTCCATTACCATGTTAAGAGGAATAAGAGAGAACTGAGTAGAAGAGATAGAATGCATATGAAAAGAATGAGTGCAATCAGGAGATCGCTAAGCCACTAGAAGGGAATGCTGAGACTATGGAACCCCACGAAAGCAGAAATTGAAGGCTGGTTGAGAACTAAAGAGCTAGAGTTTTCCCAGAAAGACAATAGAAACCCTAGTGTCACACCTCGAAAATATCTGGATAAATACATGTTTAAGGATTTACATGAAGTCTTTTTCTGTGATTTTCCCCACCTACTGTAGGAGTGGATACTAAGTTTGAAAGATAACCATGCGACGAACCGGATCCAACAACTAGATTGGACCCCAGTACATGTTAAGTAGTTACAACAGGTGAACAACAAATTCACCTGCACAATCGACTTTTGGCTTGAAAATATTGTGGTAGGCCTCATCATAGAGTTTGCAGTTGACACAATGATGTCATACATCGCAGCAGAGAAAGAATTTATATGTGGACCCCATGGAAGGTACATTTGATCACTATATACTTCTATTAAAACACTGCTATATAACAAAGGGGTAATGATAATGGAATCAGACAACTAGAGTTCCCTGCGTGCAAGGGGGAAAGGGGGAAACACTGATAGAGAGAGGATAAATGGAAGAAGGTGAGGATAAAGGAAAGAAGGAGCAAGAATTCTTGGACCCGATCTTGATGGATGATGACCAACTTAAGTGGATCTTGGCGTCATCAGGAACGATGCGTAGCGGAGTACCCTACCAATACAAGGTGAATACCAAGAAGAGATTTGTAGCCTCAAGGGAGGGCTTGGAAAGTGATGAGGAAGAGGTAGAGGATCTTTAGGCTGTGGAGTAGATTGAGGAAATCCTATGCACAACCTATGAGAGGAAAACAAGAGGCCCAAGAACCGTAGGAGAAGATATCCATCCTTTCCATATTAATGTCAGTGTGGAACCCATAAACCCATGTGCGACCAATACACCAAAGAGAAAACCACCGTTTAGACAACTGAAGTTCGGAGGAAGTCTTACAGCAAGAAGTACATCTACCGCAGGAGAAATAAATAGAGGATCTAGTTTAGGCAGTACTAGTATCTACACTACGTGGCGGAGGTAGCAGTTCAATATTTAGAATGGCAGGACACGATCCCACTATTAGATTACTAGAATTTAGAGGAGAAGCAATAGAAGACCCTGAGAAGCATTTGTTCATTTGTGCAAAGATCTGGGAGGCAATAAAAATCACTGATGAAGATACCAAACTTGCGCAGCTAGCGATCACGCTAAGAGACCGCGCCCTAGACTGGTACATGAGTCTAGACATGAACAATACCCCTGGGACGACGAGGACACTCTCCGACATTAAGAAGCTAATGATTAATGATTTCTAGAAGCTGAGCTCAGAGGATTAGTATATGAATGAGATGATCCAGATAAGATAGAAACCCAGAGAGTCTGTATGGGAGATTGACCAGAGATTCAAGTGATTAAAGGGGAATTTAAAATACCTTATGACCAAGATGCAACAACGACACCTGTTTGTCAACTCACTACTCCCATACCTAAAATATCCCTTATGGAAGAAAAAGTTTCAGATCCAGGCCAAGGCTCTACAGGAAGACTTGCATCTGGAAGAGAACCAGTACCAACAAATAGACCTAGCTATTGAAGAATTGAAGGAGGATTTGAAGAACCTAACATTTCAGTTGAACCAGAATAAGAACAAGGAAAAAAGAGAAGCTGTTTGGTGCACCACATGCAAGACGGAAGGACAACACAAGAACGAATGTCCAACATTCGTGCTGTACATGGAAACATGCATGCCAAACCCACTACCACAGGGAGGATTATGGTGTGAAATATGCAAGAAACCGGGTCATGAACCTTATCACTGCACGATGATGCATAAGTACCAGACAGTTCCAAAGAATTCTTATTGCACTTTTTGTAAGTCAGTGGGCCACAATGACAAATATTGCAAAACTATGGAGCTGATGTAGGAAAGAACAACAGACACATATAGGGTACAGGCCGAAATGATGTCCGGGAAAGAAATTCCACAAAATCCCCATATCCATACAACAGTGCGCATCAACAGTACAATAATGCACAACAACCATACAATAACGCACAACCACAGTACAACTTGACGCAACCCTAGTATAATACCGCATAGTATAATCAGGCACCACAGTACAACGCTGATCCAGATTTTATCATTAGAACAAAATGAATACAGATTATTAATAGATTCTTAACAAAAAATAACAGAGATACAACATAACTGGTTTTCTATTCAATAATGAAATAAGATGAAACTGTAAAAAATACAGCGGAAACAAGCTTGTTGGAATGGTGGTGGCTTATCTCTATGAAGAGATGTGACGGTTGCGCTCATTCGCAAGAAGATGATTACAATGAGTCTCTCAAGGAATTTTACAATAAAAAGGAATGCCAAAACCCCTAGACATCCAAAAACCTAACCCTACGAGATGAAGTGCCAAAATTCATGTGGGCCTCGTTTGGGTAAGTTAGTACATTAACTTCCCGGGGTCGTAACTTTTGCATACGATCTCTGTTTTAGGTGTATGATAGCCCATTGGAAAGGTATCATAGAGGATATTCATTTTGGCACCTCACTAATACCTTAGGATATCATTGAGAAGCTCAATCCCGAAAAACCTTCATTTAGGCCCTCAAAATGGCCCCGGAAGTGAAAACTGCTAAAAATAGTAAATTTCTAGAATTGCCAGAAAACTGTTTTGAGCCAATTGGAAAAGGTGGGTGGCCACCAATATCCATATGGATCAATACTCCCTCCTTAGGAAGAAATGGTCTCCATTACGTTGATTTCCCCCATCAGATGAGGAAATTTCTGTTGAATTTGGCCCTGGGTGAGCCACTTGCCTTGGTGCAGGAGTTGCCCTGCTTTGATGACTCGATAAAGCTGGATCCTTTGTTGTCGAGTTACCTTGATCTGTGTGTCCAAAATATGATTGCTAGATTCCTGTTGGAGTATTTGGGGTTGAGATCTGTTGGTGTCAGCTATTTTTCTATCTCTGAGGTGTCCAATAATGGTGGGAAATAAGGGCGAAGAAGATCCACTTTGAACACTGGGTGCAGGCCAAGGAAAGGAGGAATGTTGAGCTCAAAAGCATTATCCCCCACAGCCTTGGTGATGGTGTATGACCCATAGCGGAGTGGGAGAAGATTTTGATGGGGTCCTATAAGGTGTTATTTTTGCAAGTGCAACCTAACTTTGTCTCCCACCTGAAACTTATGTGGCACCCAATGTTGATCATGGCATTGCTTGTAATTGTCATTGGACTTTTGTAGTATATCTTGAACCTATTGGCAGATGTGATGGATCCGCTCAATGAACTGGGTGGCTTTGTCAGCTTCAGTTGGAATAGGAGATGATTCGGTTGAGGTGATCGCAAGGGGAAGTGCAACATCTATAGGACCCAATGGTTGGAATCCCAACCCCACCTGAAAGGGGCTATGGCCAGTTGAGCTATGCAGGGCTCAGTTGTAGCTATGTTGGACATAGGGAAGGCTCTCATCCCATGTGTGAGGGTTCTTTGAATTATACATGTGAAGGATATGCACAACCATTTGATTTTTGACCTCGGTTTGGTCATCTATATGGGTGTGGAAGGCTGTGGATTTGGTTAGCTTGGTGTCCAGTAGTGACCAAAGGCTCGACCAGAATGTCCTAAGAAAGCGACTATCCCTATCTGAGACAATGGTTTGTGGGAGTCCAAAATGTACCTAGACCCGTTCAAAGAAGAGCTTGGTAGTGGCCTCTGCTGTGATGCTCTTCTTGCAGGCAACTAGAATCACCATCTTAGAAAAACGGTCAACAACCACAAAAAAACAGTCATTTCCCCGCTTGGTGGATGGGAGGCCCGACATGTAGTCCATTGAGATGGATTCCCATGGCCTGTTAGGAGTAGGAAGAGGGGTGTATAGGCCTTATTTCTTAGTGTTTGGTTTGAAAATAGCACAGATAGTGCATGACCTGCTATACTTGCTGACCTCCTGTCGGAGTTTCAGCCAGTAGAAATGTTTATGTATCATCGCCACTGTCTTTTCGATGCCAAAGTGTCATGCCACCCGACTGTAGTGGGTTTCCCAGATAAGCTTCGTTCTCTTGCTTGATGGAACACAGATATGGCCAAGATGACACAACAACCCATCTTGAAGATAGAAATTATCGACAACTATGTTTGTACCCAACATTTGGTAGGTGGTGGCGAAGGTCGGTTCTGTCTCATAGAGTTGGGGCCATCCAAAGGTCTCATGGCTGTAAGAGTCTAGCACCATGTTGAGTGCCGTGACTGGTGGTCTGCTGAGGCATTCAGTGATGCGAATGGTGCTTCCTGTTTTATACTTGATGTTGAGGTGGAATTGCTGCAAGTATGTGGACCAATTTTGATGGCGGTCATTCTAAAATTTTCATTGTGTCTGCATAAACTGCAGTGACTTATGATCAGTGTGGATGTCTATCTCCTTCCCAAGAATGTAATGTCTCCATTGGCGATAGGCTTGCACAATGGAGTACATTTCTTTGTCGTAATTAGGGTACTTACAGACAACATCACATAATGTCTCACTATGATAGACCATGGGGTGGCCGTGCTGAGTGAAAACGATGCCCACAGCATAGTCTGAAGCATCTGTCTCGATCTCAAAGGGATGTTGCAGGTCTGGTAGTGAAAGTACTGGGGATGATCAAAAGCGCTGCTTCAAATCATTGAACACTTGTTGTTGGGACCAACCCCACGCAAATTTTTCCTTACCACCACCCCTGGTGATTTAGCTGAGGGCCCATGCAATATGGGAGAATCCCAACACAAACTTGCGGTAGAAATTGGCAAGGCCCAAGAAGTTATGAAGCTTAGTGAGTGTGGTTGGGGCTGGCTAGTCATGGATGAATTGGATCTTGGCTGGATCCACATGTACACCATGCTGATCAATGATGTAGCCCAAGTAATGGACCCTGTCCATGCCGAAGGAGCATTTTTCCAAGTTGGTGTATAGCTTGTGCTGCCACAGGGTGTGCATAACCTGCTGAATATGCTGCAAGTGTTTGGCCCAAGTCTTGTTGTAAATGAGAATGTCATCCAGATACACCACTACAACATTATTGATGAATGGTCCTAGGATATCGTCCATCATCCGGAGCATTTGTCAAACCAAAGGGCATGACCAACCATTCAAAAAGGCCTTCCTTTGAATTGAAGGCGGTCTTCCATACATCTGTCTATTCTATCAGGACCTGGTGGTAGCTAGACTTCAAATCAATCTTAATGAAGTGTTTAGACCCCTTGAGTTGATCAAGGAGATCATCGATTCAGGGAATCGGGTGCCAGTTTCTAACTGTGATTTTAGTCAGAGCCTGGCAATCAATGCAGATTCCCCAGGTTCCATCTTTCTTCTGTACCAACGCAATTGGGCTCCTGCAAGGTGATGAGATGGGATGGATGTGCCCCTTCTGGAGCAGTTATTGGATTTGTCACTTGATATCCTCATTCTCTAACAGAGAGTGATGATGGACTGGTCCATTGGGAAGTGATGCACTGGGGGTTATATCGATGGGGTGCTTGACCTCGGTAGGTGAGGAGAATATATATGATTATTCTTCCACTACCTTATCTACTTGCTTCTACTGTGTGGAGAGGTCAGCCGTAGAGACCCTGGATGTGGCTGTGATCTTTTGATTATTCTGAGAGAGAATCACAAAGAAGACAAACTTCCCTGTTTGAGATATGACCTTCCTTCATTTATTAGTAGAGGTCAAGGAAATAACACTAGGTGGGACTGCCTCAGGTATCCTGTACAATTTCCTGTTCAAAGTAATAATAACACTACGAGGCCTAGACTCATATACACCATGATGTTTCCATAAATAAGGTTGACCGAAAAGAACATCACAAACTTCGAGAGGAGAAACATCACACAATACCTCATCTTTGAAGGGCTTGATGTCATATGACAGTCAACACTGTTGGCTGACGCAGAGATCGCTTCCTTGGTAGAGCCATCCAATGGTGTAGGGTTGTGGGTGAGGCATTGTGGGCAGGGCCAACCGCTTGACAACCTCTGCAGAGATGATGTTCTTCTGGCTACTGCTATCAATGATGAAGTGCAACGGGGTGCCTTTTACCCACATTTGTGAATGGAAGAGGCACTCTCCTTCTTCTGGCTCGTCTGGTTCACCAGGATGGAGCTTGGTGGTAGCAATAGTGGCACTGGGTTCTGCATCAATGATCCATCTTCCCCTTTCTGGTTCTAGATCAAAGTCATAATCTGCATCTGATTTAGAGGCTTTCACTTTGGCCACCAGCGACTGCTTTGAGCGACAATCAACAATGTTATGCTAAGGGCTCTTATGGAAGTCGCACCACTTCCCGGTATCTTTATTTGTCTTTCCCGTGTCCTTCTTTGATTGTGGCTTGGACTGGTTGTATTCATACTTTCCATATTTTCTCTATCCTTTTTTCTATGGGTTGGGGCCGCCCTTTCCTGGCTTTTGTTGTGAGGGGTTCCCAAGCCCAAATTGTCGAATATTTTGTTTGAGCTTCTGCTCGATTTTGACGGCATATCGGTAGGCCGCACCCAAGGATGAGATGTTGAGAAATTCCATTTCAGTCTCGATGTATCTATGCAGAGCACCGTAATACTTGAACACCAGATGTCACTCTGAATCGTTGATACCCAACTTGGTGCGCAAGGTATGGAAGATATTTGTGAAATCTGGCATTGCTTGGTCTCTTTCTTGCCGCAGTGTGGTCCATTTGGTATATAAGTCGTCATAACTTTTGATAGGGTAGTATTATTCCTTAATATCATCCCTGAAGGAATCCCAGGTGGTTGTGACTATAAATAGTGAGGGTTCCTCTATTTCCTTTTGCTCACAGAACGTTTCCCACCAATATTTGACATCAGGGATGACTTTGAGGAGTGCGAAAGTAATATTTTCTCTATTCGAGAAGTTATGGACAAAAAAATACCCTTCTAGAAGATTCAACCACTTGTCTACAACATCTGCATCTATATAACCTTCAAATATAGGAATGTCAAAGTTTTTTTGTACCTTGAAGGGGGTGGCGCCTCTGCTCAAAGAAGATGCGTCGCCTGTTGGTAGTCATCGAAGGATTTGCACAAAAATATCCATCATCTGGTTCCTCTGTTGCATGAGGGATTCCTGAATCAAAAGTTTGAAAGGATCTCTTGTCCCATCATCTTTATTTTCTCCTGCCATGAGAGGTCGCTTGGGCGTACGAGATATTTTTTCCTCAAGAGAAACAAGCTCAAGACCCAACTCTTTGTACTCTGACCTCGTTGGGGACATGCATTAAGACGGCAAGGAGCATACCGCTCTAATACCAATGATCCAGATTTTATGAGAAGAACAAAATGAATACAGATTATTAACAGATTCTTAACACAAAATAATACAGATACAGTAAAACTGGTTTTCTATTCAATAATGAAATAAGCTGAAACTGTAAAAAATGCAGCGGAAACAAGCTTGCTGGAATGGTGACATCTTATCTCTGAGAAGAGATATGATGACTGTGTTCATTCAAAACAATATGATTACAATGAGGATTTGAAGGCCTTTTACAATAAACATGAATTCCAAAAATCCTATACATCCAAAAACCTAACCCTAGGAGATGAAGCGCCAAAAGTCATGTGGGCCCTGTTTGGGTAAGTTAGTACATTAACTTCCTGGGGTCGTAACTTTTGCATACAATCTCCGTTTTAGGCGTATGATAGCCCATTGGAAAGGTATCATTGAGGAGATTCATTTTTTGGCCTCAATCATGCCATACGAAATCATTGAGAATATTGATACCGAAAAACCTTCATTTAGGCCCTCAAAATGGCCCTGGAAGTGAAAACTGCTAAAAATATTAAATTGCCAGAATTGGGAGAAAACTGTTTTGAGCCAGTTGGAAAAGGTGGCCACCGATATGCATCTAGATCAAACACACTGAGAGGGGACATAGTATGATATCAAGGAGGAGGACGAGCTAGAGGAGGTTTCAGATGTGGCAGAGGACTAGTCACATGTCACAACTGTTAGCAACCGAGACATTATGCACGGGAATGCCCACTGCCGCCAATGACTTGTATGTATTGTCATGCATCGGATCATGAAATAGAGTAATGCCTGACACTATTAGTAAATATCCAATAAAATAGGAACCAAAACAATCAAAATGTTCAATGGATTTCATCCGAAGCAAGGGAGGATGGACATAACATCAATATAGTCACTCGTGGAGGAACGAAAAATAGGAAACGATGCAGTCTGACATGAACCCGTACATAACCAATGGGTAAATAAGAACACTAAACCAAGGAAGTAGTTCGACATGCCCAAAGAAAAGGAGGCTTTTAAGGAATCCAGACAAGAATTTCAGAAGGTGGACACAATGTCGACTTCCTTCATCTATGAAAATATTGCAAAACATCCTAGAGAAATGTAGCAGCGAGACATAACAAAAGATAGAACCGAGAATTGTCAATCATTTACACACAAGAAGAAGAACAAGTAGGGAATTTAGGCTGAATGCTAACATTGGGGATTTCAATATGGGAGACATCATACTGGACCTATGATCTGAAGTGAATGTGCTACCCAAGAAAACCTAGCAATGCATGGGAGATCCAACATTGGGATACTCAAATGTCCAATTAAAAATAGCAAACCAACATAGGGTCCTACCAATAGGGAGACTGAAATGAGTAACAGTAGATATTTGATGGAGTGCACACTAAAGCATATTTTGAAGTCATCAAAATAGTAGATGGCACAACACCGTACCCGACACTACTCGGTCTGGATTGGGTGTTTGACAACCAGACCATAATTAAATTGAAGACAAGGAAAATGACATTTGAATTTGGAGATCACAGGATCATAGCACCACTAGATCCATCAGAAGGGGAAAGGTTTGTAGAACCCACTTTCTTGGACTTAGAGGAGATTGGCTAGTTGTATAGAACAACTGTGCGTGAGGAGGATTACGTAAACCTAACTATAGACAGGGTACTCAGTTGGCACAAACATTACTTCATGCGCAACAGATTCATACACTGGGTTAGAAAAATGGTAGCAAAGACTACATGAAGTATCCACGAGAAGATGTGCAAGAATAGACCACGCAGTATGGTGGATAGGCATAGAAATCAAAGAACCACCCATTTTCCACAGACTAAATGATTTGGAAACATTCTTGATACAATATGAAGACGAAGTATTAGAGAACCAGAGGCTACTAGCACTGGATTTAACACTCAAGGCCACACCCGCAAGATGGTGGGGCGTACACAAGGAAATTATCACAAACTGGTACCAATGTAAGCGGTTACTCTGCATAAGGTTCAACACAGAACAGAAAAACAACAAACACCGAAGATATGAAGGACTAGGGACACTAGCAAAACACTTGGAGGAGTGAAAAATGCTGTGGAAAATGACACCACCAGAGGAATGGCCTCACCACTTCATTCACACTTTAGAGGGCATACTAGCGAACTGGTATACATATAAGGAATTGTGCAAAGGAACTACAACATGGATGACATTGCAACAAAACTTTACTGTCACTTTCTCAATTGAGCATGAGAACCCCAACATAGATGCAGCCCTGAAATGGATTAGAGGAATCATATTCATTGAAGAACAAGAAATAGAATTGATTACCGAAGAACAACAATGAAATAAGGAGACAATCAAGGAACTATTGTCATGTTACCACATATAGGAGGAAGCACCAGACAAAGATGACCCACGCGACATTCAGATTGAAGAAGTAGAAGGAAAAAGATATATGAAGGGACCACCCATAGAATTCGAAGTTATTTTCATGCCAATCAAGATAAAGAAATTTAACATGGAACAACTGAACATCCCAAAATGGCCAGCATTGGAGACTACTGGGATGAGCCAACAATAGAAAGCATCACAGAGTTGTTGCATGAATACAACAACTTGTTTCCTACAACATTTACAAAAATGAAGGGCATAGCAGGAGAACTGGGAGAGATGAAGATACCTCTCAGAACTGAAGCGAGACCGATTCGACAACGACCATATAGACTGAACCCCATATATAAATAGAAATTTAAAGAGGAGATCGACCGGATGCTCGAAGCCGGCATAATCGAACCAGTCAAAGAATCAGAATGGATAAGCCCGATGGTCGTACAGGAAAAGAAACAAGGAAGAGGGATTAGGATGTGCGTTGACTTGAGGAATTTGAATGATGAATGCCTACATGACACATTCCCTACACCGTTCACGGATGAAGTGTTAGAGAATGTGGGTAGACACGAAGCTTACTCATTCACTGATGGATTCTCAGGATACCATCAGATTAAGATAACACATGAGGATAGATACAAGACCACGTTCGTGATAGAATGGGGATATTACCAATATACAATCATGCCATTTGGACTGAAGAATGCACCAACAATATTTTCTAGAGTGGTTATTGCAACATTTAAAGAATTCATCCATCAGTTTCTCGAAGTATACCTGGATGAATGGACAATCTATAGTTTGTTGAAAAACCATGTGGAAGTTTTACGCTTGATGCTAGAACGATGCAGACAGTGTCAGATATCACTAAACATAAACAAATGTATATTGGGAACATTGTTTGGGATACTATTGGGCCATATAGCATGCAAACAAGGGCTATTGGTCGATCGAGAAAAGATCGCAGTCATCATTAATTTACCAACACCAAAAATAGTCCGTCAACTACGGGCAACATTAGGACACACAAGATACTACAGGAAATTCATCAAAGGACATGCATAGATCACAACACCAATGGAAAAACTGCTAAGAAAGGATACAAAGTACCAATGGAACGAGGAGTGTCAACATGGTCTGGATACTCTGAAGGAAAAGATGGTCATTGCACCAATATTAGTATTTCTAGACTGGGGAAATACATTCCATGTGCATGTAGATGCATCAACGATAGAAATTGGAGCTATCTTAGCACAACCAGGAGCAAGAGACTTGGATCACCCGATAGCGTTCACAAGCAAAAAACTATCTGACTCAAAACATAATTATAACACAACGAAAAGAGAAGGCCTAGCTATGGTTTACGCACTGTAGAAGTTCAGACACTACCTATTGGGAAATTTTCTTAAGATGTTTACAGATCACTCAGCCCTAAAATACCTAGTCAAAAAGCCAATGTTGGGGGGGGGGGTGAATCTGTCAATGGTTACTGTTATTTCGATAATTTGACTTTGAAGTAATAGTCAAACCATGAAAACTGAATGCAAGACCTGACCACCTATCACAAGTCAAAAATGGAGAAGAACCCACAAACTTAGAGGAAAATTTTTCGGATGCACAATTATTCTCTGTATAGATTGCTAATGACTACTTTGCAAATATCATCCAGTACTTGAGCATAGGTACCGCGCCACAAGATTATACCACCACACAGAAGAAGAACCTGTTAGTTTGCGCAACTGACTATCAACTGATCACAGGACATCTATATAAAATGGGCATAGATAGCATTTTACGAAGGTACGTGTTAGAATACGAATGACCAAGAATTTTATCAAAAGCCCACAAGGGATTGGTAAGAGGACACTATGCAGGAAAAGATACTACGCAAAAGGTACTATGAAGGAAAGAGTATTGTCAGGGATGCGATGTTTGTCAAAGGGTAGGCAAACCCAACATAAGGGACGAGATGTCGTTATGACCACAAGTGACATTACAGGCATTTGATAAATGGGGAATAGACTTTGTGGGACCAATTAACCCACCAGCCAAAAGAACAGGGGAAGGATATATCATCACTGCGACATAATACCTAACAAGGTGGGCAAAAGCCACACCAGTAAAAGATCGCAACGCAGAGACAACTGCACACTTCTTATTTGAACAATTAATTACTAGGTTTGGGTGCCCAAGAGTCTTGATGAGTGATCAATGCATTCATTTCATAAATAATACCATCCACGCTATGCTCGAAGAGTTTGAATTTAACCACCAGAAAATCACACTGTATCATCCATAGGCGAATGAGATAGTAGAAGCCTTTAACAAAATTCTAGAGAACATACTGACAAAGATTTATAATGTCAATAGAGACGACTAAGACCTTAAAGTACTAGCATTATTATGGGTGTATAGGACGACATGCAAGAATTTGACAGGGCACACACCATTCAAAATAGTCTACGACCAAGAAGCGGTAGTGCCATTAGAATTTTTAGTACCCATGTTTCACGTAGAAACTATCACACAAATGACATAACGTGACACAATATAGGAAAGACCGAACCAACTATTAGCAATGGTGAAAGACCGAATCCTGGTAAGATTCCATCAACAAGTGCAGAAGGCTAGAGAAAAAGCATGGAACGATCGACACATTAAGAAGAAGACTTTCAAGGAAGGAGATCTAGTATTTCTCTATGATAGCATATTGTTTCAGCACCCAGGAAGGCTGAGAATGCAATGGTTAGGACCATATGAGGTAAAATCTATAACAGATGGTGGAGCTATAAAGTTAAGAGATTTAGCAGGCACAGACCTTAGAAGAATGATCAATGGGAGCTGACTGAATATGTATAAGGACAGTTGACCACCCACCGGGCAGTAAAAAAAAGAAGAAGCACAAATCACTCTCAAAACATGAATGCAGCAAAGGCAAGAACAATGGTTACATGACAAATAAAAATGAGCGAGAAATGGAAAGTCGGAAAAAGCAGGATGACATGACATCACTAAGTGGAATTAAGGCACGACAAGGACTGATGGAACATCACATTAAACACGCCAACTAGAAACGACAAAGCAAGAGTAATGGAAAGTATGAAACTACTATAGATACACTGAACCCATAGTTATGGTGCATTAATCGCATCATGGAGGAAGAATCCTTGATAAGCTTCATGACAAGCCCATACAACACGCGAGAATGGAAGAAACTAGTCTATTCGTGAAAGGAGAACAGAGAGAGCAACAACAACCCAAACAGACAAAGAGAGACCACAGAGCTCACCATAGTCCTTCAAACTCAAAAAATGTTCAACAATCACCATTATGGCACCACCGAAGTCCACCGAACTAGGCCAAACATCCAGACCGACCAGAGTTCAAACTAGGTCACGAGGACCGCTGGAAGAAAATGAGCAGCAACAGCCAGAGATCGTCGATATCGATGAGATCCCATCACCAAAGATAATACCAGTGAACTCTACATCGATACTAGAAGAGATTCAACAACCACAAGCAGAGAAACTGAAAGAGGACACGCCAACAATGACGCAGGAACCTCATAATGAGGAAGCAGAAACCCAACAGGAAGTCCAACTAGAAATAACTAAACCAACCACAGAAGGTAACAAAATGACACAGAATCAAGGATTAGAAGGACAACCACACGATTCGCAGATACCCAGGCTATGTCAACCAACAAAAGAGACCACGGGAACTACCTCAGCTTGGCCAGAATGGATTATAGGGGAGCAACTAGGTGTTGCTAGAACTTCGTACCAACCACCACAACAGGAAGATAGAGTTCTGATACCGAGCTCACCCCACAATAAATCGACAACAAAAATTGTGCTACCACATATACCAGAGGGATTACAGGTAGATCCGTAGCTACTGGGTCATGTCGAGAAGCTCAAGTATTCTGACCATGATGTATCAGATGAAATCAAGTACCCAGAACTTGCGCTAAGGGTTTTTATGCAGAACATAGTGGTCAACCAACTTGGGGAAACAATCATCCAGCCATATTAGTGGGCAGTTGGACTAGACAGAACAGGCATTTTAGGGTTGCTGAAACTCCCACATTTTGGTAGAGGCCAGTATGCGACAACATGTGTTAAGAAGCTGTTAGCAGTCATGCATGGAGGGGATATATGGCTGGACAAACCTGTCTCCATAACTATTGAGCTTATCGCACAGATAACAGGACTACCCAGAGAGGGTATGGATCCCGCACTGATTCTGGACGATAAATCCAAGGAGAAAGCGCTAGCAGAGGAAATGAATAATAAATATGGTATCACCATGGGGACAAGAGGAATTATAATCAAACATATCAACAATGCAGTGAAACAATTGGTTGCAAAGATCTTAGCCTGCAAACTATTAAGAAAATGCCACAAAGACAAAGTACCAGCAAGAGTCATCGCAATTGCAGCGCAGTGCGTAGAAAGCACCTTTGTGAGTTGGGCGCCTTATTTATTGAACTTGTTCCAAGTGGACTGTAAGGATGCACAGGGCCTCAGTACATAATTCCATTACTCATGGATACCCACCCTCATAGCCTTCATGGGATGGCGGAAACCAGAGTATGTAGCTTTTTGTACTAGACCACAGCCAGCGGGAGCGAGATATCTATTACTAAGATCTGGGCCATAGGCCAAGCATAAGAGGGAAAATGGAATCATCTTTGAAGAATATCTACAAGACATATAATAAGTTATTATCCAATCATGGAGAATAACACCAGAGGTTGTCACATGATATGGGGACATTGCTAACTTCTAGGCTACATGTCAAGCCATGTGGATACAACCAAGGCAGGATCCAGATAAATAATGGATACCAATGTGCTACTGCATCATAGAAGGTGATATAGACATGGTCATCAATGAATGGCCTGAAGCATGGAGGATCCCATCCATTCCTTGGAAAGTACCAGAAGGACCTGCAGAAGGAGAAGCAACATAGGCAAAAACACAGCCTCCACAAATCCCAGTGCCCAAGAAACCAAGGATGGGACAAAAAAAGTCAACTCAGGAAAGCGAAGGGGAAAAGTCGATAAGGAACCAAAAGGGGCAGAAAGAGACCAATGAAAAGACGAAGCAAGCTAAGGGAGCGCAGGAGACTGCCCCAAATCCCATCACAATGTAACCAGGGGGAACTAAGAGACCAACGATACAGGTAACAGGCGCGCGCAAGAAATCAAAGGCGCAGTGAGCATCACCAGACTGCACGATCACGAAGGACGATGGAGAAATGATCACAAGAATGGTCCAAAATTGTCTAGCAGAAGACTTCGATCACACAACACATCACAGGGACAAACTACAAAAAGAGCTAACAGAAATGGGACAGTTCCTCAGGACACTAGGGGAGGCCCAGAGAGAAAGTAGCAATAGAGGCATAGAGCCATCGATGACACAAACCAACGAAAGAGTGGAGGTAGAATAATGAGACCCAATCCTCTCAATGCCACATGCACATGCAACAATCTACATAAAACCGAGCATGCTATGAATGGATGAAATCATGGGACAAACACCACTGAAGGATTTGGACCACATCCAATTGGTATTAACACGGATGCCATCAAAGGCACTGTACAAATTGCAGGTTAGTGTCGACCACGAGATACAATCTCGGGCACATAAAAACTTAGTTGAGATACAAAAAGAAACAAAGAAGCGGGAAGCGCTGGAAAAATATTATGAGCAAGCCAAATCCAAAACTCAGAAGGAGGCATAACGCAGGAATGAATTGGAACGCAGAGTGGGAGAAATTTTTGGAAAAATTCCAAGCACTGTGCAAGGAAACAAACTCCCAACTGTAGAAAAGATCGACCAGATTGTGCAAGAAATTGATCGATACCAGAAGGAGATCGAGGATCTCTGAGAACATCTCACACCAACAACCCCACCGACAGTAAAGGAGCAAAGGAGGCAGGCAACAATAGTGAAAATACAGAATATGGAGAAACAGGTTAGCACGATAGCTGACTTTCTTGAGAAACAAGCGCAACTTTGGACAAGACTAGAGGAGGATCCACATGTTCAACGCTGGGACACATAAGAGGAAAGGATCAATGTAGTGATCCAAGAAATCAAATAGAGTAAAAATACCATAGCAGTCCCAGAACGCGTCAAGGGGACACAAGAGATGAAGAAGATGCAGACAAAACTCATCACTGCACAAACACAAAAACAAGAGTGTTAGGCCCAAATAGAACCATTACAGAAATGGGTAGCAGAAGTACTCACATAGGCATAAGCAACTAAAACACATATGGCACAGACACATGAAGAATGTGCAGGATTACTGAGAGATGAAGTGGTAGTTCAAGTAGTGGATACCATTAAGGAGAAGACCACGCAGGCACTGATAAAAGCAACGTAGCTAAGGGAAAAGTTCCAAATGATCACCGAGGAGATTGAGGCAACTCAAAAAGATTAGGTGACTTGGGACGAGTCACATGTCAGTTTTGGGGGCCTGTTGGTAGAATGCCGAAGTGGGAAAGAAAGAGTGCATGAATAAGAATGACAACTAGAAGAGAAATCATAGGAAAGAAATCATGCAGGAGGAAAGCGACAACTGGTAAGAAGCACAACACGTGTGCATGCAAGAAGGAGGTGACAGCTGGTAGGAAGAAAATAATGCATGCAGAGAAGGAAGACCTAACGACAGTAGGGTTAGGGTTTTTGTAAGGTTTTGTGTAAATGGCTGAAGATCTCGATAGATATAAATATAGATACACAGGTATCATACAAGGGTTCGGTTCTCTACCTATGTAGAGTTCAATTTTTTTATGTAATGTTTTTAATAGATGAACTACTTTTGTAAAGTGGGTAAAAATAGAGTGAAGGAGAGAAGGTAGATTTTGAGGATTAGATCACAGGCCGAGGAGCCTCGTGTGATATAGTTCACCTCATATAGATCTTACCCGTCTGAGGAGAGTTGTAAGCGCATGGTGCGAGAATTGCAGAAATACCATAATAAGAGACCCAAGAGACAAATATTTGTGGATGTATCCCAGGAGGGGGTGAACCATGGTAATATATGTGTAATGTGATAAATGCATGCATATCTTTGTCATACTTTTAGTAGTTAAACCCTGTGTGTAATGAATGAATGAGTTATTATATTTCTTGGTTAATTGTTGTTGGGATATAACGAAAAGATTCCATAGAGGTCAAAATATAAAAGAGAATAATAGTAGTTTGTAACACAAGTTTGAATAAATGGCTTAGAATATAGATCCCATATCTCATACTCAATCCTAGGCTGTAAACACCTGAGTTTTATAGCCACCCATTTAAAGCTATCTCGGGTGAGACTGCATAGTGCATTCTGTGTACTGTGTTTCCTTTTGGTTTACCAGAAGGATCGATAGTTTTAGGCTTTGTTGGTACCCTGAAGAATATGAACCCTGGGTCAACAACGCAGGTAGTAGGGAAGAACAATTCAACTAAGCCAACACTAGTTGATTTTGTTTTGCACTGCATCTTGATCGGATGAAAACTGTTGAATTAACTTGTAAATCATGATCTTCAGGTGAACTGGAAATGATACATCCATCCTGTATATTAAATAAAAGGGTTTTTTCCAATGAATTATTTCTTTGTTATTTTATCAACCCATAGAGCGTAATTTATCTTTCTATCCCAACTTTTCTTGTTGTCCCCCATTGTCTTCTTAATAATGGTCATCAAATTCTTGTTACTAGAGTCAACAAGACAATTTCCTTGAGGGTAAGAGTTGGAGGAGTGGGATAAGATAACACCATAGTTGAAACAAAAAGACAACAACTCTAAAGAACTAAATTCTTTGGCATTTCTAGTAATAATATTTGTTAGCACTCCAAAGTGAGTGATGATGTTATCTTCCAAAAAGTCCATGACAAACTTATTTTTAGAATTCTTGGTTGCTCTTAGCACTAGGAATCACCTTCAGATTGCATGGAAGGAAAGCCCAGTACCCATTGGGTTATATGTGAATGTAAGAGTGTTTTAAAGGGTCAAATGGAAAAAGACTCAAAATGATAATGTTCCAACTCAAAAAACAGGGCTAGCATGCACCAACAATCAAGGTATTGGATAACTTCAATTAGTAATTTGGGAGTAAGTATGAATAGATGGAAGAATTGAATAAGAGGAATGTAGGGGCTACTGTAAACATCAGGTCTACAAAAGCCTAAGGAAGAAAGTTTCTTAACACAAGATCTTCTTGAACTCAGAAACTAAGGAAGCTAAATAAACATCATGATAATATACTGATCAAACATCCATCATAACATCACCAAAATCATTCATGTGAATTATTCAAAGCATGAACATTTAGCATCAGAAGCAAATAAGTTGAAAGAGAAGCTGATTTCTATTAGCCAAAATGTCTTAAGTCTAGTACATAGCTAGATCACAGTCACTTCATCAAAATATTACAGTCTAAGGGAGCCTTTCTCAACCATCTAAACCAACTAAAGCATTTGATCTATCTATTTATAACAAAAGGGAGGCAACAACTGGAGGTATGATATGGCCTCATTCCCTTGAAAATCTCTAAACATTTATTTGATCTAACAACTTAGTTAACAACCTATGCTATAAAATAGGAAAATGTTGGTGACTAATCAAACCAATCTTCAAGATGACTTGGTTCCTTCTTGCTATGCAACTCCTTGTTTTCCATGTGTCTTTCAAAAGAATGTGGTCATACTCATGATGCCAACTATTTTTTCTACAATCTTCTCCATTATCAACTATCCAAAAGTTGTTAACTTAGCCCTCGTGAATCCCTGGTGTCTGTTGGTAGCTTTTTTAGGTAGCAGTCTGAGTAGCATACTTCACAATTGGGAAAGTAGAAAAGGTAGCACCACAGTGCTGCGTATGTGTGCAAACCTTTGTTCTCTGTGAAATATTAGGTAGAGAAATTACGTAGTTCCACTGTGCTGCGTTTGTGTGCAGACTCTGTTCTCTGCCAGATATTAGGTAGCACCTGTAGGTAGTGCCACTGTGCTGCATCTGTTCTCTTCCAGATATTAGGTAGCACCTGTAGGTAGTGCCACTCATGCTATGTCTGTGTGCAGGTTTAGGTAGCACTGTCAAAAAACACAACACCTCCAATATTGAACATGTGCAGAGCAATTAGTGGCCTTGCATAATGTCAAACCCATTATACTTAGGTGACTTGGAAGTACTGTAGGTAGTTCATTTTACCACCGAGAGAGTTAGAAGTTCACAAAATCCAAAAACTATGATAATTAAATGCTTAGAAGCCTATATAGATGGCACAGGTAACATTTGAAAAACAATTTACCCTCTCAAAAAGGAAACATCCTCAAAAATGGGACTCACCTTTCACCAACTATTTTGTTACCTTGACACTTAACCTCACACTCTTTCTGGTAGAAGGAGGATCTTCATTTGGCACAACATGATTATTATTCTTAGCAATGACTGGCTTTTTTAGTGGGGTTGTGCTCTCTTTGACTGCCGATGTCTCTTTCTCAATGGCAGCTTCAACCAATACCTGCAAGTTTCTTTGAGCTACTTCATCTTGAAAATGCTGCAACTTTGCCTTCAGTTTCCTGTTCTGAGATTGAAAACCTCTATTCTGCCTATAAAGGTTCTAGATCTGCCTGTGAAGGGGTTGGGCCTTTCTTGCTGCAAACCTTGCCAAGTCAAGGGTATGGCTATAGCCATCCATGAGATCTTTCATTTTCACCCTGTCAAACATGGCCTCTGTTTTCAATTGAGCCACCTATTTTCTTACATCCCTAAGTTGTCTGATAAGTTTTTTGAAGGTATGACTGTCAGGTGGAGCAGAGACATGCACAGTCTCAATAGGTTTTTTCTCAGTCTCCTCTTCCATATGCATAGGGATTTCCTTGTCTACTTCATCAGGCTTCTTGGTAGCTTTGCTTTTATCCTTCTTCTTTTGCACAGGGTTTCCTCTTTTCTTTCCACAAGCTTTCCAATGCTTTTACCTTTCTTCTTTTGTACAAGGATCTCAGGTAGATACCGTTCTTCAATAACTTCCCTAGGAATTGATGATCTTGTGAAAGGTCTTTGGTCCTTGGTATTGACTGCTGGAGGAGAAGAGGGGAAGTGTAGCTTCTTCCATTTATTGGATGTAGTTTTGGAAGAAGAAGGAACTTCTTCTAACCCTGGTGGAGGAGGTGGTTAAAAATCTCTTTGTGGGGAAGGACAAGATTCCTCCTCAACTCTCGTGATCTTCTTGCTAACCTCTGAAACTTGAACAAGGGCTTTTCCCTTTCTCTTCCTACTGGTTCCTTCTTTAACAACAATGGTGGGTGATAATGGAATTTCATTCTGTGATTGAGGAGCAGATGCTAGATCCAACTTGAAATGAGAAGTAACAACAAAATGCTCCCATGAAATCTCTTTCTTACCCAATTTCTCAGAGACTAGCATTCTCATCAATCCAGAGTGGAAAAGGCTAGAATCCACATCCTTATATTTGGATTGAATCCTGTCTGAAATATTACCTATGCTCCTTAACAAATAATAGGGGATATTCATTTCAACTTTACCAGTAAAATGAAGAAAAATCCTTATATGGTACTGGTACATTGTGTTAAATCTCCGTTCACATGTAAAATATCTCTGGATGATCTTCAAAATTATGTCAAATTGTTCAATCAATTGACTCCTTGGCACACCTTTAGAAAAATCACTAGCTTGATGTTCAGGTTTAAAAATATCTTTTGCATAGGTTGAACTCAAAGCCATCTCTTTGAACCACTTTTCACCTGTAATGGGGATTCTTGTTGCAGCGAATATAGAGGCTTTAGTCACCTTAAATTACAAATCCCCAACCTTGGTTCTCCTGCCATCAAAATGTAATGCAAACTGTCTTGTCACCTCTGGATGGCCTCTCTGCATATTCTGGCAAAAAGAAAGGCATCCCACTCTTTGAAAAAATTATCTTGCCATGGGCTATGTATCAAAAAGATGAATGTCCACAGGTTCTGTCCTAACCACCTTGCCCCCTTTGTGTGTATTCTTTGATTGAGGACTCTCCATGGCTTAGAATGAGAGATTTTAAAGGCTCATGGGATAGTAATAAACAGGAAGACTTAAAATTGGGCTTCAAATGTACAAGGCTGACCTTTTAAAACAAACTGGTGCTAGTAAGCCAAGCTTGACTATGGGAATTACACCCTTAGATTTGTACAAGTATTTGAGAGTGTAGATAGTGAGGGGATAATCCATGATTGGCCCTTTGTAACTGAGTAAAAATTCTTAACTCCAAAATGAAAGGAAGCAGGCGAGACACAGAGGGGTTAAGCAACGCCTCTGGGTAGCACGATGCATATGAAGAGGATAGACCATTTAGGTGCTTGCAACCTCAATGGATATGACAGACATGAGTAATCAGACCTAGATACAAGCAATGGAGTTCACAGGTTTGAAAAGAGAGGAGACAAGGCTATCATGCGAAGATGAGTCCCTTACAACTGTGCAAGCTCAATAAACCAAAACCTGAGCACTAAATTTTTGTGAAAACTAATATGAAGAGGAGGCAACACGGGATACCTGTGGAGTAGACACCTGTTGGAATCTTCATCGAAATCTCAGGATGAAGTTGTGAACAGTTCGTCCCTCGAATATACCTCAACATCAAATTTGATCGCACCATTGTCACCTGGTCATAACTATGAGTGTGAGCAACGCAACATTCATGAATTTTCAAATAAAAAACCCTTATTAGGGCTCATAAATACGAGATCTTGGAGGTATATTTAACCAACTCCCGGCATTGAAAAAATGGAACATGACATCAGTCGTGGTAATCATAACTCAAGGTGGCAATCATGATGAATGGGTAAGGCGCTATGGAACCGCCTGATGAGTGAGAAACACTCCAGTTTTAAAAAATGATTGGACAGGTAAGAAAGGACAACAAGTCATGCCCAAGAAGTCATGAGTGAGGATAATGGTGTGTCACATCAGTCTGGTCATGGGAGGGGATGGATCGATCCTAATGACAATTCATGAAGTGGTCCAAAACTTAAGTCATGAACTAAAAAGGGTTTAAGTCCAAAAATCAATTTGAGGATCAAACTAGAGCTATGACTCAAAAATTTAATCATCTAAGGGGTCCTACCAAACATAAAATTTAAAGGGATGAAACTTAAAAAATTTAAAATATAAGGCTTAAAAAAGGATAAAAACAAACTAAAATACCCAAGGCAATTTAGTGTGATAATAGTTGGTATAGCTTCAACCCACTTCATGAATGAATCTACAACCATGAGAGTACATCCATAACCATTTCTACAATTATCTTTAAATTCTCCAATAAAATTGAGGCCCCATTGTTGGAAGGGCTCTTTCACTATCATAGGATGCAAAGGAAGGGTTGCTAGATTTTTATTTCCTGTAAAGAGTTGAGAAGGATGGCATGATCTCACCAACTTGTGGACATTTTAAAATATAGTAGACCAACAGTAAACACCTCTTAAAATATTGTGGGTGGTGGTTCTTGTTGAATTGTGTTCTCCACATAACCCCTCATGGAACTCATTCATCGACTTCTTAGACTCTTCAGGGTCTACACATCTGATACTCAATCCATCAAGATTTATCCATCCAAGACCTTGGTTGATTAAAAAAAATTTGGAGGCCTTCAATCTTAATGCTCTTCTTTTATGATATGTTAGGTGATTTGGACTTGCAATATCATTAATATAATAGATAATATCAACATACAAATCATGACATTCCAATTCTTCCAAAACCACTGAGATCATATGGAAAGGGTCTTCTTTCATTCCAAGGGAAAATTCATTTTCTTATGCAATCATCTAAGCTAATTCTTGACCCTTGATCAAATTCATGGGTTTAATTTAAAATTTGTACTCTTTAATATTAGACACCCACTTTTCTCTAATTCCCAAACAATATTGTTGATCCAAAATGTCTTTTACTGCAAGGTGAGGATTGAAATGCTTTAGTGTCTTAACAATAATGTAGGATTTATTTTCCATGATCAAATACTTAAATTCAACGTCTCTTATAAATTTACTAATAAAAACTATGGGTTTCTCCTCACCTTGATCATTCTTCTGAAGAAAAACACTCACAATGGCATCCTCAGAGGAAACGGAGAAAACATGGAAATCCTTCAAATAATCCAAACTTACTAACACAAGGGATTTCACGATGGCCTTTTTTATAGACTCGAAAGATAACTTTCCATTATCATTCCATTTGAAATCCACATATTTCTCAAGCAATTTTTTTTATAGGTGTAATGTCCCTTTCCGAATGACTGCATGAAGGATGAAGAATTAGCCTATACACTCTCCCCGTAGGATATAATCAGTGGGAAAGGGGAGACTAGGAAGATTAATTGATGTCACTAGATTATTAAAGCTAAATCCTAAAGTGACATTAGTTAATTAAAATAAGGTTATAAAGTGAGTCTACGATTAATAGAGAAAATAAACTTAGAAGTCACTTTAATTATTGTAAGTGATGGCCCCAACTATTTTATTTACCATTATTCATGAACATGATAATTTCTGCACAACTTTTTCTTGGTTCCATTGCATTTTGACAATTTCCGTAAAACAAGGTTATTATTTGGCATATTTTAATTAATTACACTAAAGGTACTATTTGGAACTTGATTCTTGGAAAACTATCTTAGTGTAATAGCTCGTTGGAATCAGAGAAAAATATCTACAGGATGGGATGATGAAAAGTGACTTTAAGTGGTGGGATAAGTTTTAAAGGTGAATTAATCACTTTCCAAGGTTAAAAAGGTAAATAAATTAATAAATTGATTTTAGAAGAAAATACTAAAGATGAGTTAAAAAGTCATTTGAGGAGAAAAATTTGAGAGGGATATAAAGAAGAGATAGGGGCTCATTCCCTCTCATTATGCATATCATGTTTTTGAGTTGATATTGTGGAGAGCTCAAGGAGCTTGGTGGCTTAGGGTTTGGAGTAAAACCCTAGATCTAGTTTCAGTGGTGAAAGATCCACAGAGTAAAACCCTAGATCTAGTTTCAGTGGTGAAAGATCCACTCTAGCTAGAGGGATTGGTTTCAGTGGGGATATACCACTCTATCCAATATTATTACATGAATCCTTCTATGAGGGCGATATTATATTAGAGTCTTGGAGTGTTATTGAAGGAGAAACATTTGTATTTTCCCTTGGTACACATTTTATTTGCAGGGGCGAATTATTACTAGAGGGGTCGTATTCATAGGTCAAGATATTCATTTATGGAGTTGGATTGAGCGTTTATCTCTTGGGGCCAAGTTGTACTCATCTTGGGAGAATTTTGGAAAAGGGTTTGAGTGCCATGCCTTCAAAAAATTGATTTATTAGTGGATGGGAGAAATTATTATAGCAGGGCGCGTTACCTCTCCCATTGGTGCGACTTCTTATGAGATCTTCACATTTTTGGGGCAGCCACCATGATAGGTATCTTACTGAGGATATTTTCTGCATATTTCCAATGTATTTGTTCCATTATATCCTACATAACAGCTGCAATATCATGTGATCAGATCTGGAAATTGCCTTGGCATTCAACTCATTTATTATATAAATAAGTCAAGGGTTTGGAGGTACTTTTGTTATATTTCTTGAGAATTTATTTGGTGTTCATTTCTATGTTATTATCAACATTTCCATGATGTATGTTGCTGTTATAAACAAATAAAACATTGATACATACATAAGAATGGAAGCTACAACCATGAGATCCTAACTGTTTGACGAAATGTCACAACCAAACTGCTGTCATAACAACTAGCTTCTTAACTATTATTACAACCATCTATTGGGGATCCATAAGGGAGTGTAAGCCAATATATATGCCACTCTCAAACATTAGGAAACAATTTGACATCATTTGGTATGAGCAATTGGTCAAATTTTCAAAGTGTTTGACAAAAGTTCTCAACCACAAAGATCTGATTTTTATACCAGATTTGGTTGGGGATATTACAATGGTATCATAGCTGGTTTTCTTGCCATCCTAAGGGGGAAATCAACATGATAAAATTTCAGATTGAATTAGATAAGTGACCAACACTTATCCCCTTCACTTTAGCTATGATACTTAGTGAGAATACAATTCAAATGGCAAACTAGTTGGAACAACAAGTAATTGCAACAATGAAGAGGCTACAACCACTTCTTCAATCCAAAGATTCGCTTCTTGAAATTCTTGAGAAAGTGGCAAGTGCTTTGTCTAAGGTTTTTCATGAACCTTCAGAGGAGATGTGGGAAGAAACACACCCATCAAGGATTGAATTAGTCATGTTTGAATTGTTGAGGCACACAAATGAACATGTGTCACTTATGGTGGCCACATGCATTAGTGAGATCACTAGGATCTCAACACGAGATGCTCCTTATGAGGATGATGTGATGAGGGATGCCTTTCAACTTATTATTTCCACTTTCTTAGGTCTGGGTGATATACATAATCCCTTGTTATGAAGGAGGGTAACCATTTTGGAGAGAATGGAAAATATTAAGTCATGTGTGGTGATGTGGGATATTGGATTTCATGATTTGATCCTTGAGATGTTTCACATTTTCTTCTCTGTTGTCAATGAAGCTCATCCAAGAGATGTGATAATATCAATGTAATCAATTATGACTCTTATGTTGGATGAGAGTGATGACATTCTAAAGCAGTTGGTGGCAGTTGTAGGATCTTCTTTGAGAGGAGGAAAGAAGGGTGTTTCTTGAGTTGGCTGTAGACATTCTAGGTATGTGATGGATAATTTGGGTGTAGATACACGTAAGTGGGTTGGAGCGTTTGTATAGGATGAATCACTTGTAGAGCATAGTATCACACCATAGGATATGCCTATGAGTGATGATCAGAGTAGGGCAACACATGTTAAGAAGAGTAGCACAATAGGTCTTGGGGAATGCGTTGATGAGGATTAAATAGTTGACCTTAACAGCATGACTTATTGTTGGGCCCATGATATGACCAATTTTATGACGTTAATTAGATCCTTTTTTCCAAATGTGCATATGTGTTTTCATGTTTTGAAGAAGTTTTTGAAGAGATTTTGTGTCAAAACGCTATGATCCACACCAGGTATGCAAAATTAATGTTTTGCAATGATTTTGAGTTTAAATCAGTATGTTTTTATGATCCCAGGAGACTAATACATGTTTTGTGTGTCACAAGGAAAAATGCCAACTTGTTTTTTCTTCCGGCACTTAGTCTGATACTCCATCTGGCACTTAGTCCAGTACTCCATCCGACACTGTCCGACACTCCATCCTACAAAAAAAAATGGGTGATTTGGCGGTTATGGTATTGGCGGCCAACGATGGGCGAATCAGAGACATGGGTTTTTCTCATGCTCATGGCCTCCAACTACTGAACTCTTGACAACTCTATTTGGGTTGTTATGTTGGGCGATTATTGGATTGCCTCATTTCTAGAAGCCACCGACAGTTAGGGCATCTTAAATGCAATTTACTGTTTTTAGAGAGGATCGACCCTCCAGTGGTCAACCTATCAGCTTATAAAACTTATAAATACCACCTCAGTGATCAGACAATAGTTAAGCAATAGAGAGTTAGAGACAAAGACAATTTTAGCTCTGTTTTTCCATTTTCATTTTGCCAAGACTATGTAAAGACTACGTTTTTAGTTTTAATGGCAAATTTGTGTTTTTGAAGTTCGTGGTGCACCTTTGAAGAGTAACCACGACTTGCTTGGGAGATCACCAACAGTATGGGTGAATATCCTATGAGTTTTCTTGTGAAATAGATAGCGTAGATGTCTTTTATTTCTTTTCTTGTACATGAATTGTCATTTTGCTTCTTTGTTGTATAAATTGTTGTTTGTGATTTAATTGGTTTAATTTAGTTTTGCAGGTCATTATGAGGAATCTTGTTAATATGAAAATGACTCTTTAGTTAGTAGAATAAAGATTGCAAGCTTAGATACTAACCCCGTGTGTGATTAGATGGTAGATTAGACTTCTTTTATGCTGAAACAAAGTTTAAAATAGAGTTTAAAACAAAGTTTTAATACATGATTTCTTTGACAGGGCTTCGGTGGATGGATAGTGATAGTGTTAGTTTTCATTTTTAGATTGCTTATCCAATTACTGTTTAATTTTTTCTTATCTAATTGTTAATTAGTTTTCTCATTTGTTTACTTCTCATATGATAGAATAGTGTTTAATTTATGTTTATGAGTAATTTATCTTTTTACAAATTGAATTGTCAAATAGAACTAGTTTAGCTTACTTCATGCAATTAATTTCTTAGATCTAGGTTGCAATTTCAATTCATAGTTAAATATTGAGTTTAGTGTAGTATGAGTTTTCCTAAAGTAGCATAGAGTGAAATTAAAATTCATAGAATAATATCTTTATATTGTTAATGGTTAATGCACGAGTAAACAATCACATGGATATGCAAGATAATTGATGTTGGATCCATAATGGCTAAGTTCTCACTAGATTTCCTAATTCACACTTTTCACTTTGCTATTGAAGTCAATATTGAGTTTATCCCTCTTGAATTATCTTTCATTGTTAAGTGCCATCGTGATATTATAAGACACGAGAGACATTCACGCAACCATCAACACTATATTTGAGTTTTCATAGATTAGAAGATAGGTTTATTGCTTTCATAGCTTAGGAGATAGTTTCTTTGCTTTTGTAGGATAGATAGTCTTTTGCTTTGGTAGGTTAAAGAGTAGTTTGCTTATCATATATTAAAGATTAGTTGTTAATTCCTCTTGCTTTCAATTTAGTAGATTTCCTTTTGTAAATTAGAAGTAGTTTTGAAGTTTAATTCAAGACTAGAGTTCACTTGTTTCTTAGCTTAATTAGTTACTTATTGAGTAGTCTTAATTAGTTTACTTTCTATAGGAATTATCATATGTTAGTTAGTTTTTTTGCTTACTTTTCTATTTTTCTTTGATATAATAGTTGCTTGCTTGTTTATTTACTTGATTTCATAGGATAGTTGCTTATTGAATTTGAATATGTTAATTAAAGTAGTTTGATGTTGCTATTGCTTATTAGATGAATAGTTTGCTTTTGCTTATTGTTATGATTCACTTAATTTTATTTAAGTAGGGTTTTCATTTTCTTTCTTAGAGCTATCCATCGATCCTTGTTCCAAAGGTTACTTAGGGTAAATAGTTTGAGTTTCTTAGTAGGGTTTGATCATTAGTAGTTTTTGCTTGAATAGATTAGCCCTTAGATAACCACTTCCTTAGTTAGACTATACTACCAGCCCTTCTACCTTGGAATATATATTGATACAACTCTAAGTTTACTTACCCAGGGTTGACAATTTAATTGAGGGTTTTTAGTGTGTTTTTAGTGCATATAGAACACCCATCATTTTTGGCACCGTTGCCAGGGATCTGTCTCAAGGTAGGAAATAGTTAGGAAATAGATCATTTCTAAACCTTAACATTAGTTTGGTGGCGGGGGAACTTTAAGACGAGAGGTAAGAACTTGTGCATTTTCTATTGCAGGCTCCCCCAAACCCAATGGTAGTTTTTTATTTTTGTTTTTGTTTACTTTCATGAATAGACCTAGAAACCAAAAAGGTAGATACATTAAATTTAAATTAGACCTTTCAACCAAGGTTCCTTCTGATATTTTTTGGGGGGAAGGAATGTTCCACTCATAAGCTACACAGACAGATACCGAAAAATAGGAGCTAGCTCAATTCAAAGAGCTAGAGAAGTCTCTGAAGATACTAACACAAGGAGCACTATAGAATAAGAAATTGAAGCATCAATCATATTGGGACAGGAGGCAAGACTACTTGAGCCTTCTGTAGAACCAAACAATACAACATTTTCTTTTACACCACCACCAAGAGATCCTAAATTTGAAGACATCATAGACCCTGAACATGTAAATATTTTGTTTGGTATTTCAGCCAATGTAATTATCTCTCAAATTGACACATAAAATTTGGCACCAATAATCTCAATTGGCTCGACTAGAGTCCCAGACATCCAATCAGTAGGAAGACCTTTTCATCAAAGGGAAACCTTGTTCTCTTCAAGAATAAAACCACTTAAGCACTCTCTTTTTGGAAGCCAAATCAATATGGATGACTAGGAGGATCATACCAATCTAAGACACAGGGAGGAAGAAGAAGCTGGAAACCAAACTGAAACCACCTTCGAGTTTCCAATTTTGGACACCACTCCAAATGTCAACATGAATAATATTCCTCTCTCATCACTGTCTACATTTTATGGTAAAATAAGTGAAGATCCAGATACCTTCCTATTTGAGTTCGACATCTTGTGTAGGAGCTAAAACTACCTACAAGATGCCCAAAAACTAAAACTCTTTCCTGCCACCCTCAAGGAATCTGCATTAAGATGGTACATGGGGTTGGGAGAATCCAACATTAGGGCTTGGGAAGCCATGAAAGATATATTTCTTAAGAAGTACCAAGACTACTACAAGACCAAATAATCTTGTAATGATATTTTCAAAATCCAACAATTAGAAGACGAGACCCTCGAGGATTATATGGAAAGGTTTGGTTATATCTCTCAAAAATCAAAATACCATGACCTTCCAGATCATTCAATTAGGGCTCTTTTCCTTAAGGGAATTTCATAGGAATACCTATATATCCTTAACCTGATGGCATAGGGTGACATCTCTCATAAACCATTTTTTGAAATATGTGAAATGTGTAAAAATTACTCAAGGAGTAGAGCCAAAATAGGAAAGAATGTTCAGGACCCTTATAATACAAATTTAAAACTAGTTAGTTCAGGTGGTATCACAAGAACAGAGATAGGGAAATTTTTATAGAACTTCAAGACAAATATCTTAAGCACAATAGGTTCCCAGTTGGACACCCTAAAAATTAAAAAGAAACAGGAGGAGGAAAATGCAACAATGGACATATATTGCCCAAGATGTAGGAGGAAGCATTCCTTAAGGGAATGCTCATTGGATAACTTCTCAGTTTGTGTATTCTATATAGAAGACCATTCAACTGAAAAATGTCCATCATTTCCCAGTTTGTTAGCCATCTATAGGAGTGGGGATCCTGGGGAATCCTCTTATGCACCTAGGAGGCCATGACAGCCTAGGAACCATCCCACTTACCCAGATCCACAATCTCAAGTTCCACCCTATTGTCAACAACAACAATAGGGGAACTGACCAAGTTGGAAAAAATGTCTACTTAGTACCAACATCCTTGGATTCAAAGATGGAGAGGAGGGCATAACCAAGGAAACCCTCAAGCTTCACCTGTCCCTATGTCCAACCATTCTTATCCTCAGTTTCCATCGAACACTCTTCAGCTTCTTCCAGGTTTTGTTCCACCATATTTACCTCCTATTCCACAACAACAACTGCTACAATATCAGAATGCAAGCTCCCCAAGACCGACACTATTACTGGCACAACTAGTGCAAAATACCAATAATAAGCCCCCCTCAACCTCTTCACAATGTTGATATGCATGCCTTCTCGACATATATTATTACTCTTGTTCCATTACAGGAAATTCAACTAAGATCGGGAAAACTTCTGGATAGGCAGAGACCTTCAGTAGTCATCCAGGAAGAAAAAGAAGAAGAAACCACCAACAACCCACATATGACACTAGGTGGAAACATGTTATTATTCCTAAGAACCAAGAACCCAAGATTCCCCAAAATGAACCTTCACAAATTATGAAGGCCCCTCCTTATCCAAACAGATTGGTAATCAAGAAACCTACCACCCAACCAAAATTTGACATCTTGAATGAATTGAAGAATATTTGTGTCAAGATTCCCCTGTTTCAATCCATTAAAGGCATTCCAATCTACAGTACGGTAGTCAAAGAATTGTGTATCAAGAAGCCAGGTAGGAAGAAAAAGGACCCTCCTACAATACATTTGGTAGGAGGAATTTCTGAGTACATATCAGAGAAGCCAAAACTAGCAAAATATGGGAACCCAGGAAACCCCGTAGTGACCATAACCATTAACGAGTTTTCCATTGGAAACATTCTCATAGACCTAGGGGAATCCATCAAAGTTATGCCCACTACTACCTTGGAGAAATTACAATTACAACCTCTTATTAGGCCTACCCCAACCATTTTGGAATTAGTAGACAAGACCAGGGTTATACCTGAAGGAGTTTTAGATGATATCATGGTTACTTTAGCCTCATGGGAGTAACCAGTAGATTTTATTGTCATCCACTCAAAGGATCCTACCAAAGGCTATCCCATCATTTTAGGAAGACCTTGGTTAGACATAGCCAATGCATTTATTGGTTGTAGAGAGGGAGAAATGACCATCTCAAATGGAATCTCTATCTAGAAGTTCACCATTCACCTTCCAACTCAACCTATCATGGAGAATATATGGTGGCTTGAATGTCCATATGAGAATGAGGACTGGGAAGAACTCGTATTTCCAAGTGACCATGCCTGGGCACTTTAGGAGCACACAACGAAAAATGTGCTAAACCGGTTTATTTTTGCTATCACATGTGTGGATTTTCCACAATCTTTTCCCCAATTTGAGTACATGTTTGGGGAATAATTTCAGGAACAATTGGACCCATCCATTTTATCTTTGACATAGATGAGTCTTCCATGTCTTATAAATGACCTACGAGATTAGTCCATGGAAATTTCTAGATATAAACTCTGGGCTAGATGTAGACCAATAGAAATAATTAGTAAGTATCCTTAAAGAAAAATCAAGAGCATTCATCTGGGAATACATTTACATGAAGGGTATACACCCTGACACATGTATCCATCACATATATACCCAGGGGGAGGTAACACCTGTTAGGAAACCCCAGAGAAGGATGAATCCAACACTTAAAGATATAGTAAAGGAGGAGATCCAAAGTTATTAAATGTCGTATTTATTTATCCCATCTCCAATAGTAAGTGGGTGTCCCCGCTTGTAGTGGTTCCAAATAAAGTAACTGAGAAATGGAGAATTTATGTTGATTTCTAGGAACTCAACAAAGCCACTCTGAAAGATTACTTTCCTCTTCCTTTCATTGACCAAGTTCTAGATACCTTGTATGGAAAGAAGTATTTTTCCTTTTTAGATGGGTACAGTGAGTACAATCAGATTCTCATAGCACCTAAGGACTAGGACAAGACTACGTTTTCTTTTCCTTGGGGAACCTATGCCTATAGGGTTATACCATTTGGATTGTGTAATGATCCTACCACATTTCAACAAGCAGTACTAGGGATATTTGTTGATCTTATTCATGATTGTGTGGAGGTATACATGGATGAATTCATAGTTTATGGAAATACTTACCAGGAAGCCTTAGATAACTTAGAAAAATACCTTATCAGATGCCAATAAATGAACCTATCTCTAAGTTATGAAAAATGTAAAATGTTGTTAACTGAAGGAGTGGTTCTAGGACATCATGTTTCATGTGAAGGGATAAAAGTCGATCCTGCAAAGATTGAGGTCATCATTAGACTTCCAACCCCCAAGATCCAGAAAGAGGTGAGAGTATTTCTTGGACATGCCGGATAGTCCCAATGGTTTATTGAAAATTTTACAAAGATTGATGCACCTATGTTTGGCTTGTTAATAAAAGATGCTGGTTTTTTTTGGACTGAGCAGTGTCAAACTATCTTTGAAACCTTGAAATCTATGTTTTATGTGGCACCAGTTCTTAGAGGGCCCAATTGGAATCCCCATTTCACATATCCACTGATGCCTCCAACATCGCAATAGGAGGAGTATTAGGGAAGAAAGAGGACCAACAATCATATGCAATTTATTTTGTGAGCAAGAACTTGTCCCCTGTCGAGTTAAACTACACAGTTACTGAGAAGGAATTCTTGGCGGTTGTTCATGCTATTAACAAGTTCCGCCACTACATTACAGGTTACGAAGTATTTGTACATACAGACTATTCCGCCATTAGATTTCTCATGAATAAACCCATAACTAATGGCCGAGTGACTAGATGGATCCTGTTATTGCAAGAATTTAATATCACTGTGCTTGACCGACCTGGAAAGGATAATGTGGTAGATGATTTCCTTTCACAAATAAAAAATGAGGATGATGACATCCCTATAGATGATAGTTTCCCAAACGAGCACCTTTTTTCCCTCTCTGTGAATACACTGTGGTTTACAGATACGAAAAACTATCTGGCTACTAGGAAGTTACTATCTCATTTGTCACCTCATGAAAAGCGTAAAATTATTACACAGAGTTCTAATTACTCTTGGGTTGGCCATGAACTTCTTCACACATGCCCTGATTTGATTATTCATAGATGTGTTCGAGAAGACAAGGTACCATAAATACTATGACGTTGTCATGATGGACCATGTGGTGGTCATTTTTCTGACAAACGCACAACATATAAGGTGTTACGTTCGGGTTACTATTGGCCTAAAATTTTCAAAGATGTTGCCAAGTATGTGAGAAGTTGTGATAGTTTCCAAAGGATAGGAAGACCTACATCAGCTGAAGAAATTCCCTTGTGTTCCCAAGTTATGATATAACCCTTCAAAAAATGGGCTCTTGACTTTGTAGGACTAATTTCACCCATGTCTCGTAAAAAGAACTATATTTTGGTTTGTATGGACTATGTCACCAAGTGGGTAGAGAAAAAATCCCTATTCAGGGCTACATAAAATTTTGTTGTCAAATTCATCTATGAAGACATCTTTACCTACTTTGGTGTCCCTCATGAAATTGTTATAAACCAAGGCACTCAATTCACTTCCAAGATGATGAGAGAGCTAATAGAGAAATATGGGATTAAACACTGTAAATATTCTCCATACCACCCGCAAGCCAATGGTTAGTTAGAATCTACAAACAAAGTTTTGGAAGCTATCCTAACCAAGACTGTTCAATTACATCACCGGGATTGGGCTGATAGGCTTCTAGAGACCTTGTGGGCATATCGAACCACCTAGAGGAACACCACTGGACATACCCCTTATGAGCTAGTGTACAGGAAACAAGTACTTCTACCAATATAATTCCAAGTAAGGACCTTCTGTATTGTCGCAAAATTGGGATTAAACTTAGATGAGGCTCATAAGCAACAAGCCCTACAATTGAATGAGTTGGATGAGATAAGGCAAGATGCCATCCAACGAATAATATTAGTCCAAAACCAAAGGAGCAAGTGACATGCCAAGTTTATTAAGAAGAAACACTTCGAACCTGGTGATTGGGCTCTATTGTTTGATTCCCGATTTAAAAACTTCAAAGTCAAACTCACCACCTAGTGGTTGGGCCCTTACGAGGTAAACACTGTATATGATAATGGAGCTGTGAAAATCAAAACAATTGGCGATGGACAAGTCTCCTTTGTAGTAAATGGACACCGACTCAAATTTTATCATAAGCCCATTTCCAAAGAGGATTTTCTATAGGGCATGTCAACTGACAAGGCATTGGCCTTAGTATATGGGGAAGTCCCCCCTTATTCTTGAACAATTTTATGAATTTTCTACTGTACATATGTAAATAGTCTTTGAGTTTTTTTAGTAAAGCAATTCTAGAGATTTTTGTAAGTAATTATTTCACTAGGAGTAGATAATTTCAAGGAAATATAAAAGAAGGATTTTTCTTCAAAACATTGTTACACTTGAATTTTGTTGTCTACTAAGCATCAAATGAATATCGATTTTCTATAATTAGCCATATTTTTGCAAAACAAAATTCATTCTCTAAAGGCATTCCAAAACATTTTCTCTTGAAACTCTTCACCATTGTATAAGGAAGTGATATCGTAACCATCAAACTTAGAGGTCTCTCGTATAGTTTCTCCCAGGAAACTTGAGTAAGTGAGTAAAGTGTCTTTATTAAAGAGTAACAAGGAGGTCTGATTAGTGGTTAGTCATGGAAACATCACAATAACTACAAAAGAATAAAGTGAGTTGAGCCTAGAGATACCTTTATGTTCTTTCTCAATGGTACTGTCCACTACACACTAAATAGCTTGATTATATCATATCTTTAGATAGGCCACGTCCACTTAAGTACCCCTTACATCGGGAAAATCACTAAGTAATATAAAGAAAAGTCATCCTCTAACATAAATTCCATCCCAATTGAAAAAAAAAAGAAATAAAAAGTTGTTTTTAGAGCTATCCCCCCATCTTCTTGCATAAATAAATCTTATACTAAAATCTTAAAATATGGAGGGCCAGTCTCTGAGGGTGTAAGAGGCTAACCCGCTGAGATACTGAATAGGTCTGCTGGCAGTGAGTACCATCCTGTGGTATGACTAGGTAAACCCGCCGGAGTACTGAACAAGCTTGCTGGTAGTGGGGCATTCTACCTAGTGAGAATGGTAATCTGACAAAAATAAATAATAAATTTATAACGTGTCCTGATGTACGACATTACTTGCAGAAAAAACTGACATGAAGTATGTACAGTTAAGCTAAGGTTAATGAACTCCATAAACTTGACATTGGGAAATAACTCTGAGACTATATTGAAACTTTATTGCCTACCTCTTGTTATCTATATATAGGATCTCTTATCCTATAGGTGGGGCCATCTTCTAACCATCTCGTCATACCAATCTATGAAATTTATCTTTACACTTTACAAACTGTAAATCTTCGACTATTGGGATAACTGACTGGTTTCCTATACTTTTGATTGTGAGGTGTCACAATACTTAAGTGTGGGGGAGGGGTTCATGAGTTGACAAATGATCATTTCCTAGAGAAGTAAATCTTTGTAAAAACTTTTGTATTATTTTCATGATACAGGTTATTACATATGCAGTCATTTTATTTTTAAAATGCTAATCTCATGTGTGCTATAAATTGTTGTACATATACTTAACAAACCACTTTATTGGTTCATTTTTATTACAGGTTGTTCATTGTGGGTTTGACATTACATGTTCTATGCTTGTTACATGCTATTCATTGTAGGTTTGACATTACGTGTTCTATGCAAGTGGATTGAGTGAGCATGGTGGCAAAATCAACAAACAATGGAACATTCTGCCTTTGCTCTTAATCACGGTGACTATCAAAACCATTGCAATATTGCAGGCTATCCATTACAGGAGGTAAAAATGTATTTAATAGAGAGGTGCCATATGAAGTGCTGTATGAGGTGTCGTATGAAGTGTCGTATGAGGTGCCGAAAAAAGTTCCATATGAATATACACACCAGTAACTGTCCACAATTCTAGGTAACTAGGAATAAATGACATTTAATCGAATTGGTTGAAGGTAATTAAGATTGAGGATGCAAACTTTAGACATGTTCATGATCAAATGTCCAAGTCAAAAGACTTGGACATTGATCTAACTTGTGATGCATTCATTTATCAATTTTCAAAACCTCACTTGACAGTTAAGACTGACAAAAACCCACTTGGATGAAGGATTATTTCTCCATCCAAGCCTCACTCTCCAAGGACTTCAAACCCCCCTGCACAAACCATTTCTTTACCAGAACAATTCAAGAATCTTGTTGAAACCCCTGCATCCTCATTGGGTAAAAAGACCAAGAGTAAATATCAAAGAAATCCAATTACCAATCCTCACATGCCTTCAATATCTCTTGATCCCACACCTAAAAATCTCCAAGAAGTGATTCAACAAGACTTTCCTACAATTCCCACAAACAGGAGAGGAGCCAATCGATTTGATAAAGGACCCTTTCGAAAGAGTACCCAGAGCACAAGAGAAAAACCTTATGAAAAACCCATGCCTACTTCGGACCATATCCAAGTGTCCTTCGATCTTGAGATCCCTCACAAGAGACTTAGGGAAGTTTCTGCGAACGATTTAGAGCCTCAAAGAAAGACAAAATCATAAACTACCTCTCCTTATCAACCCCCTATTACTCCTACTTCAACAATGCCTACCCCATATCCTAAGAATGATAGATTGTCCACATATTTCAAAGGATCTAAGCCTTCCTCCAAGATAACTGATTCTGCCCTAGCCATTGAGAAGCTACAAAAAGAGAATTTTCAGCTGCTGCAACAGTTGGAAGAAAGGAAGACAATGGACACACATATTCACCATGATAATGTAGTCCTCCAAGAAAAGGTAAATTCCCTTCAACAGTTGGTTGACGAGATGACTAAATCCAATTGTAGCCTCAGAGCACAACTGAAGCAACACAAGAAAAATAAGGCAAAGTCTTCACAGCAAGAATGAGAAGCTTCTAAATATGATCCTCCTCATCAAGCTTAGTCATGAGGGGTAATTTCTTTTTGTTTGTAGTGGAACTTGCAAAACCATAGGTGTGGAAGTAATGTTGGGCCTGTGATATGACTGATTTTATGACTTTAATTAGATCATTTTTTCCGAATGTGTATATGTGTTTTCATGTTTTGAAGAAGTTTTTGAAGAGCTTTTGTGTCAAAATGCCATGATCCACACCAGGTATGCATAATTCATGTTTTGCAATGATTTTGAGTTTAAATCAATATGTTTTTATGATCTCAGGAGAATAATTCATGTTTTGTATGTCACAGGGAAAAATCATAGTTTGTTTTTTCTTCCGACACTTAGTCTGGTAATCCATCTAGCACTCAGTCCAGTACTCCATCTGGCACTCCATCCGATACTTTGTCCTGCACAAAAACGATGGGAAATTTGGCAGTTATGGTATTGGTGGCCAACGATGGGCGAATCAGAGACATGGGTTTTTCTTGTGCTCATGGCCTCCAACTACTAAACTCTTGACAACTTGATTTGGGTTGTTATGTTGGGCGATTATTGGCTCGCCTCATTTCTAGAAGCCACCGACAGTTAGGGGATCTTAAATGCAATTTACTATTTTTAGAGAGGATCAACCCTCCAGAGGTCGACCTCTCAGCTTGTAAAACTTATAAATATCACCTTAGTGGTCAGAAAATAGTTAATCAATAGAGAGTTAGAGACAAAGACAAGTTTATCTTTGTTTTTCCATTTTTGTTTTGCCAAGACTGTGTAAACACTGCGTTTTTAGTTTTAATGGCGAATTTGTGTTGTTGAAGTTTGTGGTGCACCTTTGAAGAGTAACCACGACTTGCTGGGGGGCCCAGCAATAGTCTGGGTGAATATCCTATGAGTTTTCTTGTGAAATAGATAGCATAGATGTCTTTTTATTTCTTTTCCTGTACATGAATTGTCATTTTGCTTCTTTGTTGTATAAATTGTTGTTTGTGATTTAATTGGTTTAATTTGGTTTTGTAGGTTATTATGAGGAATCTTGTTAATATGCAAATGACTCTTTAGTTAGTAGAAGAAATATTGCAAGCTTTGATACTAACCCCGTGTGTGATTAGATGGTAGATTAGAATTCCTTTATGTTGAAACAGAGTTTAAAATAGAGTTTAAAATTAAGTTTAAAACATAGTTTTAATTCATGATTTCTTTGATAGGGCTTTGGTGGATGGATAGTGATAGTGTTAGTTTTCATTTTTAGATTGCTTATCCAATTACTGCTTAGTTTTTGCTTATCTATTTTTTAATTAGTTTGCTCATTTGTTTACTTGTCATATGCTAGAATAGTGTTTAATTTCTGTTTATGAGTATTTTCTCTTTTTGCAAATTGAATTGTCAAATAGAACTAGTTTAGCTTATTTCATGCAATTTATTTCTTAGATATAGGTTGCAATTTCAATTAATAGTTAAATATTGAGTTTAGTGTAGTATGAGTTAGCCTAAAGTAGTATAGAGTGCAATTAAAATTCATAGAATAGTATCTTTATATTGTTAATGGTTAATGCATGAGTAAACAATCACATGGATATGCAGGATAATTGATGTTGTTTCCATAATGGCTAAGTTCTCACTGGATTGCCTAATTCACAGTTTTCACTTTGCTATTGAAGTCAATATCAAGTTTATCCCTCTTGAATTATGTTTCATTGTTAAATGCCATCGTGATATTGTAAGACATTGGATACATTCACACAACCATCAACACTATATTTGAGTTTTCATAGATTAGAACATAGTTTTCTTGCTTTCATAGCTTAGGAGATAGTTTCTTTGCTTTTGTAGGATAGATAGTCTTTTGATTTGGTAGGTTAAAGAATAGTTTGCTTATCATAGATTAAAGATTAGTTGTTAATTCCTCTTTCTTTCAATTTAGTAGATTTCCTTTTGTAAATTAGAAGTAGTTGTGAAGTTTAATTCAAGACTAGAGTTCACTTGTTTCTTAGCTTAATTAGTTACTTATTGAGTAGTCTTAATTAGTTGATGTGTTGTAGGAGTTATCATAGGTTAGTTAGTTGTTTTGCTTACTTGTCTATTTTGCTTTGATAGAATAGTTGCTTTCTTGTTTATTTACGTGCTTTCATATGATAAGTTGCTTATTGAATTTGAATAGGTTAATTAAAGTAGTTTGTTGTTGCTATTGATTATTAGATGAATAGTTTTTTTTTTCTTATTGTTATGATTCACTTAATTTTCTTTAAGTAGGGTTTTCATTTTTTTTCTTAGAACTATCCATTGATCCTTGGTCCAAAGGTTACTTAGGGTAAATAGTTTGAGTTTCTTAGTAGGGTTTGATCATTAGTAGTTTTTGCTTGAATAGATTAGCCCTTAGATAGCCACTTCCTTAGTTAGACTATACTACCAACCCTTATACCTTGGCATATATATTGCTACAACTCTAAGTTTACTTACCCCAGGTTGACAATTTAATTGAGGGTTTTTAGTGTGTTTTTAGTGCATATAGAACACCCATCATTTATGAGGTAGAACTTCATCATGATATAGGTGTTGTTTTGCATGAGTCACAACACTTGGCAGGACAACTGAAGGCCATAAAGGATATGATCATGGCAACCATGAGGCACCTTGATGATACAAACACATTGGTGGAAGGATATTGTTGGAGAGCCATGGTGACACATGCTAGTTTGAGTGGAGAGTTTTCCATTGAGGACTTTCAGAAACTTATAAAGAGAGTGACGGTGATCAAGACCAACTACCAACATCTCCTTATGGATAAAGAATACCTTCTAGATATTGGTGACATGTACCATGGGGCATTGGAGGAGAAGGATAAGGAGGTGTATAGACTCACTCATGAGTTGGTGAGTGCCCATTAATCCTTTAAGAGAACACATATATCCCTTCAAGAATCATAGTCCAGAGTAGAGTGACTCCTTCAGGAGTCTAGTCGGGTATCCACTAGGTCCATCTCAGTAGAGAGTCGGTCATATGCTTCAACTATGTCACTAGAGGATGTTGATGACATGGAGGGTTTTAAGGAGGAGCACTAGATGATGAAGGAGAGTGAGGGGTGCTCAGGATCAGAGATGATTATGGAGAGACGTGATCCAAAGAAGATTGATGGTCTTCATGTGTCATAAGAGCTACCATTATTGGAGAGATCTGAGGTACTTGAGCATACACATGCAGATTCTAGAGCAAGGGATAGTTTAGATGAGGAAACATCTATGTGGGATCCAAGATTAGATGACACTAGTGATGAGGATATATTGTTGGATTACTGAGAGGTGGGGTGAATTAGTAATAGAGAAATAATCCTTTTTAACCACAAAATTCAAGTGTTATATTAATGTAGCATTATCATCCAATAGTTGCAGAGTAAATAAACAATGAACAAATGAGCAATTATACACATACACAATACATCGATGTTTTTACATGGAAACCCAAAGTGGGAGAAAACCACAAAATGTTTTTTCTTATATGTCCTTAAGAATTAAATTCATTGGAAACACCAACTTCCTTTGTTTTCCAGCTGTAGCTGGAAGAAGGCTCCAACCCCCTAGTTTCTTAGGCTACAACTTGAAGGAAGCTCCAACTACCCAATTCTCTGGCTACAACCAGAAGGAGGCTACAACCCCCAAGTTTCTCAGACTACAACCTAAAGGAAGCTCCACTTCCCCAATTCTATGGCTACAACTAGAAAGAGTCTACAACCCCCTATGTTCTTCAGCTACAACTAGAAGGTGGCTACAACCACCTATCCTTACCCCATCCAACCGCCCTAATGTAGAAGTAGAATGATGGAACCACTGTCACACTATCACTGTGAGATATACTACTGTAAACCTGTACCAATCAACCTGTAACAACCTGTACCAATAACCTATGCCAAAATCTACCATAAATCAACATGTACCTCAACCTATACCATAAACAAATGCATCAACCATGCATCAAACCTGTACAAATAACTTGTCACAATAACCTATCCAAACAACCTGTAATCAACTTGTACAATAAACAAGTGCATCAAACATGCACCAACCCATACCATCAATGAGTGCATCAACCATGCACCAAATATGTACCAATCATGCATAAAATACACATAAAATATGACTAATCAAGATGTATCAACATCATCAACTATACACCTCATGTATGTGCCAACTCATCAACTACTTGTCTCAACCATGTATCCAACATGTACCTCAACCAAAATCCCTCATCAATTTCATCATCCAAATATGATTTGTAACTCTGTAATAGACGTGGTGTATATGATCACATACCTACAAAACTTCCTTAACTTTAACAACAATAGACTAGAATTTTCATCAAACTTTACTTTAGTCTCACATGACTAGTTTTGGATTAGTCAACAACCTTAACTTGAAATAATCATAACTATGTATTTTTAATGAATAAAGATATGAAAATAGTANAACAACAATAGACTAGAATTTTCATCAAACTTTACTTTAGTCTCACATGACTAGTTTTGGATTAGTCAACAACCTTAACTTGAAATAATCATAACTATGTATTTTTAATGAATAAAGATATGAAAATAGTACACAATGTTCTTTAGTGTATTTTATGCAATTCCTCCAGGTTTCACTACTTGGAACCTCTCAGAAAAGGAGTTATGGCAAAAATGGCATACCTTGTTGAATTCTGGCTTATTCTAGAGAGAGAACTTGTAGAGCATGCCCTGTAAGGAATATTTGTTGTATGGATATGAAAATGGTACAAAAAATATTACATACTATATTCTAACCAATACATTTGGTATTACTGAATTTGGATTTGTTATGAAGAAGTTATGACGTTTTTACCTGAAACAACTGTTTTATACTAGTTTCAGGACTAGCCACAAACCCTATTTTCCACGGAGTGTAACTCCAAAAATAAAACGACCCACAAGTTAAATTTTTTATAAAAGATACTTGGATATGTTTCCTCAACGACCTCCCAATTTCATGTTATGAATCATTATAGAAAAAAATTTATTGCAAAAATGGCGAGATGAACTGTAAATAACATACCTTAGAAAGCATCATCAAAAGAATTTATCCTCCCTTGAATTTCGGCCTTCTTTACTTCACCTTCCCTATGAAATTTAGATTATATATCCTTTGGTTACCTCAAGAACTTGTAGATATTCAATATTCTCAAGAGTTATTAAAAATGAGAGACCCTTTCCTCTTATTTATACTTTCATGTAGCTTCCTCAAGGGGTTACCTTCTAACCATCTTAACCCACTTTCCTTATTTTAGGGCTAACCCAATTCTAACCACTTGTCTACTTAGTAATTTATCCATTAACTTTATTATTTAAATATTTTATTTTGTATCCACTTTTCCTTATAGTAAAATCATCACTTCACTTTATTATTTAAATTACCTTCTAACCATCTTAACCCACTTTCCTTATTTTAGGGCTAACCCACTTCTAACCACTTGTCCACTTAGTAATTTCTCCATTAAATTTATTATTTAAATAATTTATTTTGTACCCACTTTGACTTATAGTACACTCATCACTTCACTTTATTATTTAAATAATTTCTTCTTTGCAACCACTTTGACTCCTTTAGCCTTTTGGGGATTCTAGATGACTCATGAGGGTTCTCCAACTTCACATGGCCATAACTCTCTAACTGTGAGGAGTTATGTGATGTTCCACATACCACTAGAAATATAATGACATGTACTATCCATCCATAATAGTATTGCATTCAAATATATTAAAAATCATACCATTATACATCAAACAAACTTGGGTCCATTACCCAAACCTTTGTGCTACCAGAATTCACTACCAGATTTTCTTCAAGGGTTGACATCAATGACAACCAACCCAAATAATCAACATACATTCATTCAGGGTCTGGATTCAGTTGAAATCATGGATTGTGTGATAAAATGATATAGTCCAGACACAGGACAACCTCAGGGGTTGCAGGATATATAGTGGTAGGAAGTATCCACAATTACATGATATTATCAGGAGATACAATGGTTGACAGGGGCATATAGGAGAGTGCAGTAGTGAGAGGTAGTGAGTAGGAGAATGAAAAGGTGGGTAGTGATTCTCAATGAGGTGCGTCAGATACATACATAGAGATAGAGTAGGGAGATTCCAGTGGAGAGTGCTCCACCCCTTTGTAAAAAACCTTGTATGTTAGAGAATACCCTCACAACAAAATTCACAGGGATGACAATGCAGTGAGTAGGGTTGACCATCAATTGTAGGAGACATCTGTAGTGTTTGGTGGAGGCATGAGAGATGATGGAGAAATTTACACACATAGAAGAGATAGGTATCAGGCAATGGGAGACAACAAAAATGAGGCAACACATGCATATAGGAATTCTTAGAGTAGGTTGTCACTCAGGCCATTTATGCCAACCTTCTTAGATACACCATAACTAGATAAGTTAAAATCAGAGAGTATCTTTGAGGTGTATGAGTATCTGGGTGATAGTTTATGCAATGATGTAACCTTAGAAGATTATTTCCACATCAAGTGTGGACTTAGACCTAGGGGGTGAAGTGGAGAAGAATGAAATTATGACTCAGGGCATGAAGAAAGAAGACTAAAGACTTCCACTTTTGGAGGATCATGCGTGAGACTATATAGATCTTGGTGGAGGGAACGTGGTGTGGATGATGTTTAGCACACAGAGTAGGGTATAGATATATATGTCACACATTAGTATATCCTGGATAGACTTTCCACACATCGTCAAAATACAAATAGGATACCCTTACATACAAAGAGATTAGGGAGAGAGCGGATAGACAAAGAGACTCAAAGAGAGTTGAGATAGAAGGGTCTTTGTTAAAGTTTCATATAGTTTTGGAAGCCAAGTCCCATGTGTTTGGAGCATGGTTAGGTACATTCTGTCAATGATGAATTTAGAGGAGTAGGATAGAATCAGGGCACAATGTGGAACATTGATGAGGAGTAGCCTCATGGAGAGGCTAAGGGTATGATTATCACCTCCCTACCAAGATTTCTTAGCTTTCATACATTTTAGATTAGGGGAGGAGTACAATGATAGAGAGTCATGATATTGATTGATGTTGGGGCCACCCATAACTTCATTGACTTAGAATCATCTAGGAAGCTGGGTTTACCTACGATTGAGGTTGGATATTTCAGAGTGTTGGTGACAGGTGGACACGGTTTGGCATGAACATATATAGTTCAACACTTAGAGTTTTCCATGGGAAACCATACAGTGACAAATGATTTTTTTTTATGGATTTAGAGAACATGGTATTGTCATGGGAGTTCAATGGCTCAGTACATTAGGGAAAATATCTCACGACTACCAAAAAAATGAAGATGAAGTTCTGGATTGCAAGAGGAAAATATGTAGTTTTAAGGGGCATGCCCACTAATGATCCAATGGATTCTTCAGAACAACATATGGAGATGGTGTTGGGACATGGTGGTATGCATATCACAATAGTTAGAGGGTCACAACCATTGATGAGGTGATAATATTATGAGGGGATATCCAAGCAGATATAGTGGGCATAAGGTATAATTCATTCTGGGAGACATTCAGTCACAAATAATGTGTGAACATTTATGGTGGGGAGCATACTAGTAGAGGTTATCACAGGGGAAGCGATACCATCGGTCATAAAATTGGGGCACAATTTCATGGTAGGAGGAAGGCTTGTAGAGGATGTTACATGGAGTGAGAGCCACATTAGGCAAAGCCTTGGTCAATGATTTCTCGAGGAAAAACAATTTTGGGAAGGGAGGACTGTAATGTCCCTTTCCAAATGACTACACGAAGGATGAAATATTATCCTATACACTCTCCTCGTAGGATATAACCAGTGGGAAAGGGGAGACTATGAAGATTAATTGATGTCACTAGCTTATTAAAGCTAAATCCTAAAGTGGCATTAGTTAATTAAAATAAGGTTATAAAGTGACTCTATGATTAATAGAGAAAATAACCTTAGAAGTCACTTTAATTATTGCAAGTGTCAGGCCCAACTATTTTATTTACCATTATTCATCATCAGGATCATTTCCACACAAATTATTCTTGGTTTCATTGCATTTCAATCATTTATGTAAAACAAGGTTATTATTGGGCATATTTTAATTAATTACACTACAAGTACTATTTGGAACTTGTTTCTTTGAGAAATACCTTAGTGTAATAGTTCGTTGGAACCGGGGTGAAAATATCTACAGGATGGGATGATGAAAAGTGACTTTCCGTGGCGGGATAAGTCTTAAAGGCAAGTTAATCACTTTTTGGGATTAAAAAGGTAAACAAATTAATAAAGTGATCTTAGAATAAAATACTAAAGATGAATTAAAAAGTTTGAGGAGAAAAATGTGAGAGGGGTATAAATAAGATATAGGGGTTCATTCCCTCTCATTATGCATATCACAGTTTTGAGTTGAGATTGTTGAGAGCTCAAGGATCTTGGTGGCTTAGGGTTTGGAGTAAAACCCTAGATGTAGTTTCAGTGGTGAAAGATCCACTCTAGCTAGAGGATTTGGTTTCAGTGGGGATATCCCACTCTATCCAATATTTCTACATGAATTCTTCTATGAGGGTGACATTCTATTAGAATCTTGAAGTGTTATTCAAGGAGAAACCTTTGTATTTTCCCTTGGTACACATTTTATTTGCAGGGGAGAATTATTGCTAGAGGGTCTATATTCAGAGGTCAAGATCTTCATTTCTAGAGTTAGATTGAGCGTTTATCTCTAGGGGCCGAGTTGTACTCATATTTGGTGAATTTTGGAAAAGGGTGTGAGTGCCATCCCTTCAAAAAATCGATTTATTAGTGGCTGGGTGAAATTATTATAACAAGGCATGTTATCTCTTGCATTGGTGAACTTCTTGTGACATCTTCACATTTTTGGGGCAACCACCATGATAACTATCTTGTTGAGGATATTTGTTGCATATTTCCAGTGTATTTGTGCCATTATATCCTACATAACAACTACAATATCATTGTGATCAGATCTGGAATTTGTGGCATTCAACTCATATATTATATAAATAAGTCAAGGGTTCGAAGGTACTTTTGTTATAATTTCTTAAGCATTTCTTTGGTGTTCATTTATATTTTATTCTCAACATTTCCATTATGTATGATGTTGTTATAAACCAATAAACCATTCATAAATACATAAAAATGCAAGCTACATCCACAAGATCCTAACCATTTGATGAAATGCCACTACCAAATTGTTGTCATAAACAATTAGCATCTTAACTATTATTACATCCATCTACTGGGGAGCCATAAGGGAGTGTAACCCAATCTATATGCCACTCTCAAACATTATGAAACCTTTCATTAAAGTTGGGACAACAATTTGACATCATTTGGTATGACCAATTGGTCAAAATTTCAAAGTGTTTGAAAAAAGTTCTCAACCACAAAGATCTGATTTTTATACAAGATTTGGTTGGGAATCTTACAATAGGCTTCATTATTTCAGTAAAATTTGGGATAAATCTTCGAATAAAGTTGATTTTTCCAAAAAATGACAACTTGACTTTATTGTTTCAAGGAAAGGATATTTATTTGATACATTTAATCCTTTCTAGGTTAACCTTTACCCCATCCATTGAAACTATATGCCCAAGACAATTTCCTTCAAGAACATATAATATTGACTTTTTTGGGTTCAATGATATTTCATACTTGTGACATATTTCAAACACTTTTGTAAGATGTCCAATGTGATAAATTATTTCTTTTGAAAATACAGTGAGATCATCTTGATATATCTCAATTCTCCACCCCATAAGATCTGTAAATGCATAGTCCGCGACCCTCTGAAAAGTGGCATCAACATTAATTAAACCAAACAACATTCTACAATACTCAAAGGTTCCCCAAGTTGTGGTAAAGGTATTCTTATGTCTATCATCTTTGTTTACCCACACTTGATTGTAGTATGAAAAACCATCCAAAAATGACATCATTGCTGACCTTGTAGTTCTTTGCAATAAATGTTCCATGTTGGGCAATGGGTAATTATCGTTTTCATATGATACATTTAGATTCATGAAATCAACACATAGTATAATCTCACCTATATTTTTCCTTACCACTATAAGGTTAGATAACCAAGATGAATGTCTTGTAGGGGAAATTATATTTTCTTCAAGCAACTTCTGCAAGTATTTCTGAATAAGGGGAGCCAACTTTGGATTGATCCATTTCAAATTTTATTTGAAAGGATTGGAATCTTCCTTCAAAGGTAAAATATGTTGGATAATATCAAATTTTTAAGATTTCAAATAATTATAGGACCAAGTGAAAGCATATCTATATTCTTTGATCAAATTCTCAATTTCCCTTCTTTCTTCACTTGAAGTGCCTTTATTTATTTTGACAATCTTCACACTTTCTGGAGAACCAATATTAACTTCTATGTACTCATCTAGTTTAATAATGTCTTTCTTCTCCTTGTATATTTCATGTCTATCAAACATTCCTTCCAAATGAACAAGACCAATGGGTATTTTGTTATCTATCAACCGCTATTGATACTCTACAACTTAATCTCTCCAATCAATATCATTCTGAACAAACTCTTGAAGGTCGTTAATGAATCTTATAATTTGTGCATCATCATCAAAATATTTCCAATGTTCAATATTGTTAGGAACATAAAGTCTAAAAATCATCTCCAACTTCCCTCCTTCCAAAAAATCCTTGCAAGGTTGAAGAGTCGAAGTAGCCACAACTAAAGCACCATCTATCTCATTAAACATTATATTCTTTGCTTCCAAAGATAAATAATCAAACCACTCCATGGAATCCTACATTGCATTATGTATCTTTTCAATATTTCATTATTACATGCAAACTGATTTTTCACTTGTAGGATTACCAAATCAGAGTCACCTTGGATTTTCAAAATCTTAATTCCTATGTCCTTGGCCATATTCAATCCAAGAAAAAGGGCTTCATAGTCAACTAAGTTGTTCGTTTCTTCAAATTATAAATTAAATTCATAACACAAAGTGTCACCCTTGGGGGAAATGAACGTTATTCCTACACTGACTCCTTTTCTAGACTTATCTCCATAAAAATTTCATTTTTCAAGCAATGTTGACATATTCTTGGGCTGCTATCTCAGTTGCAAGCACAATATAAGAGCCTAAATATTATTTATAACAAACAATTCATTCATATGATCTAAGTGGTCTTCTACATACTACTTCCTCATTTTTTCATGGTGCAAGGTCATAAATGCATTCTAACAAGTGGGGATAGTAGCATAAGATAGGTCCATTTGGATGCTACCTTCAAGATCAATAGATCACTTACAAGATAAAATCATTCCCCAAGCATCTAGAACATCAATCACAACCACAACCATAGTTAAAGAAATATCCTGAAAGACTGCTAAACTCACATGGATATCTTTAATCAAACCACATACTTTTACTTCTCTAGAATCCATAATACATATGTTAATATAAGGTCTTGTGGTTTTGAGTCCAAAATGATTCATCACATTGGTAGAGGCTCCTGAATCCAACATACAATTAAGAAATAACAAATGACCAACCACCAAAGATATGAAAAGGGGTTGATGGTGAGGGTTATTCATTCCTTCTTGTTTCATCATCTGGAGAATAATAGGGGCATATTTACTTTCATATACAACTTGGATTGATTGAATCATAAGCTCAAGCCCCCAAAATTCCTTGATTGTCTAATTTTTTCAGTGTTTCCATAGGAGTAGTGCAAATTGTATAATAGAAAGAACCCTAAAGATTTTGTTACGAGGAAAATCTCTCTATGGAAAGGGGTAAACCAAAACAAAAAAAATGACATGCATAAATCAACTCTAATCCCAAGTATGTTGTATAAATGAAATGCTAACAAGCGAAGTCTAAGAGCCTACCTCGTTCAAACGTTTGATGAAGAACACTGTTGAGCACGCAATCCAAATCTTTATACCTGCAAATTGTCCTCAACAACCAATATACGCAAGCATATGGCAATAATATATAGTGTTAGAATATATATTAGAATAATCCATTAACATACATGACAAATACGCCCATGGAATAAAAATTCAAATATTTGCAAGATCTCAATTGGACGAGAAAATAGTATTTCTATTAAAATAATCAGCAGGAACTTAGATCTCCATGTCTCACCCTACATGAATCTATAACGGAGTATCTCACTACACCTAAAGTTTTATTCCATAATTGATTAGGTTATATCTTGAAAATACAGGAATAGTTAAGATCTCCATATCTCACCCTACATGAACCTATAATGGAGTATCTCACTACACCTAGTATTTCTTCTAGGATTGATTAGGTTATGAGTGATCTTGCTTTTAACAATGTGCAAAGATTTGATTACATATTGCTGATTAGTTTCTATAGGAAACATAGTCAAAGTTCATCTTTCCCTTTCATGAGCCTGTAAATGAACATATTCATTACCCGAGAAAGAGCCTTTAAATCACATTCTTTTTGAGATTTTGTTTATGAGTTTTACTTTTTGGATTTTAAACTGTGTGAAGAATATTGTTTGAAGATTGTGAAACATAGTATTGGTTTTGGAGTGTTTCTTATGTAGGCTATACTCATCATACATAGGAACTTATTTGTTATCGACACATATAGTGCATCAACTCTATTGATTACGAAACCAGATTGAAATATTAATGATTGCAATATATTAAACATATAATTGCACCAACATTTTGACGTCGTTTCCAGGGATTTGTCAATGGTAATATGTAGTATTTGAATTAGATTGATTTTATGGTTTTGGATTGGTTTTAAGGATGAAATAAGGGCAAAGAGAAGATGGTAAGACATGAGGGAAGAGCCCACACATCCACTTTAGTGGGGTTGCTCCAAAGTTAGGTTGTCCTCTTACCTTCAGTAGTTAAAGTTTGTGTTGTGTTAGTATTATATATTCTTATTTTTATGCGTAGACGTAGGGATATTAAAGGTAGATTTGTTGCATCCAAAGTCAAAGAAAAATCGAGAAAACCCCCCAAATTACATAAAAATCAAGAAAATCCCCCCAGACTAATTTATCTAATTTTTGCGCAGGAGAAATTCTCAGAGGAGAGAGTTCAAGGGAAGTAATTGAAACTACATCTAAAGGCCTTGAATATGAAGCTACTGTGCATATTGAGAACATATCACAACAAGCAGTAAGGGAAGCACTGGTGACCCAATCAGAAGGAGGAGCTGGAAAAGAGACAGAGGCAGTGGTAGAAGAGGATGAATCTACCATTGAAGCAACACACAAAGTAGTGGTATAATTGGATATCCCAACCAATACAGTGGTTGAACCTTCACTTAGTGGGGAAACATCACCTACAACCTATACCGTGTTGTTCAGAAATATGGCAGATGAGGAAGGGAATGCAAATAATGAAACTGATACATTTGTATTTCCAATATTAGACATTACCAGAGATGTCACTATAAAGAATATCTCATTGTTATCACTACCTCACTTCCATGGTATCTCAACAAAATATCTTGATTCAATTTTTTTTGAATTTGATATACTATGTAGAAGTTACAATTATACTGATAGTGCACAAAAATTAAAACCCTTTCCAGCTACACTTAAGACTCAACATTAAGATGGTTTATGAGTCTAGGAGAAAATACTATCTTATCTTGGGATGGTATTAAAGAAACTTTCCTCTAGAAATATTAGGATTATTGCAGACCTAGAGATGCTAGGAATGATATATTTAAAATGCGACAGTATGAGGAGGAGAGTCTGGAAGATTACCTAGAAAAGTTCCTATACAGTTATCAAAAGACAAAACAATTCTCCTTAGACACAACCACAACAAGGACCATCTTCCTGAAGGGTATAAGGGATGACTGTATTGAGTTATTGAACCTTAAGAGCTCTAGGGATGTATATGTTGGATTACTGAGAGGGGGGGTGAATCAATAATAGAGAAATTTAATCCTTTTTAACCATATAATGCAAGTGTTATATAATTGTATCATTATCATCCAATAATTGTAGAGTAAATAAACAATGAACAAATGAGAAATCACACACATACACAGTACACCAATGTTTTTTACGTGGAAACCCAAAGTGGGAGAAAACCACATAATGCTTTTTCTTATATGTCTTGAAGAATTACATTCATTGGAAGCACCAACTTCCTTTGTTTTCCAGCTATAACTGGAAGGAGGCTCTAAGCCCCTAGTTTCTCAAGCTACAACCTGAGGGAAGATCCAACTCCCAAATTCTTTGGCTACAACCATAAGGAGGCTACAACCCCCTAAGTTCTCCGGACAAACAAAAGGTGGCTACAACCACCTGTACTTTCCCCGTCCAACCACCCTGAAATATAAATGCCAAATGTAGACAACCTGTCACTGTTATTGAATCAACCACTGCCACTGTCAACCTACCACTTTCAACCTATACCAATAACCTGTAACAACCTTTACCAATCAACCTGCACCAAACAACCTATACCAATAACTTGAACCAACATGTACCATGCATCAACCATGCATCAACCTTGACTCATCAAGATGTACCAACATCATCAACTATAAATCTCATGTATGTTCCAACTCATCAAATATACACCTCATATATGTGCCAACTCATCAATTACTTGTCTCAACCATGTACCCAACGTGTACCTCAACCATATACCAATGACATACACCAATATAACCATCAAAAGTTATCTAACAATTCATCATTCTATCCATAAACCAAATACCATAAAACCTTACATCAAACCATGTGCCACAACCTCACTATTATGTATCCTCAAGCTAAACCAACAACTTCAACAACACATCACAACCAAAAGACCAATACTCATATGACAAATACCACCAACAAAATGCCAACTGTATCCCTCAACAAATCTGATATATGAAACAATATTGAACATCCAATACCATCTCAAGAGCTAAACCCTAGCCCACAAAACATACCTCAAGCAAGATGTGCCATATCTCTCATAAATATACCCCAACCATGTTGTTGCCGTGATTTTTCTGCTGCACTTTTTTTAGCGCACTTTTTCTGCCGTGATTTTTCTACCATGATTTTTCTGTCGCACTTTTTCTGTTATGATTTTTCTGTCGCACTTTTCTGCCATGATTTTTCTACCACGATTTTACTGTTGCACTTTTTCTGCCACACTTTTTCAGCCACATTTTTCCTACCACACTTTTCCTGCCGCACTTTTTATATCGTGATTTTTCAATTGCACTTTTTCTGTTGCGGTTTTTCTGCCATGATTTTTCTATTGCACTTTTTCTGCCACGATTTTTCTATCGCACTTTTTCTGCCGCGATTTTTTTGTATCAATAATAATTTCCCAAATAACCTTTCACAAAATAGATATTCATTGATATTCAATAGATTCAAGTTCATTTAAATGAGAGAGCCTTGCCTCTTATTTATACTTTCATGTAGCATCCCACTTTCCTTATTTTAGGGAGTTGTCCATTAACTTTATTATTTAAATGATTTCTTTTGCAAACACTTTGACTACTTTGACCTTTTGGGGCTTCTAGATGACTCATGAGGGTTCTCCAACTTCACATGGCCATAACTCTCTAACCGTGAGGAGTTATTTGATGTTCCACATACCACTGGAAATGGAAAGACATGTATTATCCATCTAGAATAGTCATTCCTCTAAATATATCAAAACTCATACCATTATCCATAAAAAAAACTTGGGTCCATTACCCAAACCTTTGTGCTACTGGAATTCGCTATTGGACTTTCTTCAAGGGTTGAAATCAATGCCAAGTAACCCAATTAATAAAAAATATACCAGAATCCATTCACAAACATTGTAGAATATTGTAAAAGGTACTCCCATAGCCAAGCCAAAATGAGGAAAAGTTTAAGGGATCCTATAAGAAGAACTACTAAACCTACTCCAGGAGGTGTTACAAGGATATAATTAGGGAATCTGCAAGAAAAATTCAAAATAGACATCCTAAAAACAATCAACACCCAGTTAGATACCATGAAAATCAAAAGGAAACAAGAAGAATAAAATGCTACTTTAGCAATTTTCTGCCCTCGGTGTAGGAAAAGGCATCTCTAAAAATAATGTCCTATTAATGTCATTGATATTTGTGGGCTCTGTACAAAGGACCACCCCACCGAAGAGTTTCCTTCCTTACATGGACTACAAAATATTTTTAAGGGAGGAGGGGAACCTCAAGAAACATCATATCCCCCTAAGAGAGTATGGAGGCAACAAAATACTAATATGTTTTTTGAATCTACCACACAATACTCACAACAACAATGGATTCCTCTAATTCCTTACTCTCAATGGACACATCATCAACCACAAGTACAACCTTGGAAATAAGGATGGAGGGTGGCTACATATGGGAATGCCCCTTTTCAGCCACCAACTTTTCCTACTTACCCATAATATCCTTCCAATATCTCTTAATTGTTACCTGGATTTAATCCACCTGCTTTACCTCCACCTTCCAAGCTACAACAATGACTTACATTTCCTTTGAACCCAAAGATGTAGCAACCAATGAAAGATGCACCTAATCCAAACCCCCCTCGGCTTACCCCTATTCCTGCACATCCCATCCCTAATCCTAACAATAGACCTACACAACCTGTACAAAATTTTGAAGTACATACTTTCCCAACTTACATGATAACTCCTAATTCATTAAATGAAATTAAATTAAGATATGGGAAGGTCTTGAATAAACTGAATTCTACAGTGGTTATCCAAAAAGAAGAACAAATAGATAACCAAGAAGATGAACAATAAGACACCCCTATATAAGAGGAAATTTCCTCCTCACATTCCTCAACCATCAGAAATACCTCAGAATAATCCTCCACCTTATCCATAAAGGTTACTTGTGAAGAAACCTAAGGTACCTATAGGACATGATTTAGAAGTTGAACTAAGGAATATATGTGTAAATATTCCCCTACTTCAAGCCATTAAAGACATTCCTATCTAGGCCATGATTGTAAGGGATATTTTCATTAAAAATCCTGGGAGGAAGAGGAAGGAGCCTCCTGTTATATAGGTGGTTGGACAACTGTCAAAATTTATATCAGAAATTCCATCTAAATATAATGATCCAGGAAATCTAGTGGTGACTATAGAAATTAATGGTATTTCTTTTTCAATTGCACTTATTGATCTAGGAGAAACAATAAATGTTATGACCATTGACACCATGTGAATGCTGCAACTAAATCACTTAAGGCCAACATAGACCCTGCTGGAATTAGTAGACAAATTAGTCATCAACCCAACAAGAAGTATAGATGATGTAACAATCACCTTATCCTCCTGAGAGTATCCTGTGGACTTCTTGGTAATTTATTCAAAATAACCCAAACCTAGACATCCAGTTGTGCTTGGTCAACCTTGGTTGGCCACTATTGATGCGTTTATTATTTTTTGGTTTGGGGAGATGGCAATTTCCAATGGGACCCATAGTCAGAAAAATATTCTCTTTCCTCTTGCCCAACCATCCACTAAAGTTCCTTTATGGTTGGAGAATCCCTATGGGAAGGAGGACTATGCTCATCTCTTTTTAACACTTGAGCAAGTAAATGGAGTTCAAGAAAAATCCAAAGAACATAATTTAAGCCTATTTTTAGATAATACAAAATGCATTGAATATCCTCAACCTTTTCTAGAATATACACATATCTTTAGTTCCAAATTTCATGAGATATGGAATACCTCCACTTCTACATTGTTCACTATATCAACAATAAATGAAGGGGAAGAGTCTGTTGTTCAGACTATTGAAATCAGTCCTGGAAAATATCTATATATCAATTCTAGCTTGGAATCAAATCAACAACAAAAATTTATCCAAATGATTCAAGGACAACCAGATGCTTTTACATGGGATTACTTTGACATAAAAGGAATTCACCCGGATACTTGTATACACCATATTTACCCCAATGATCAAATTAGACCTATTAGGTAGCCCCAAAGAAGAATGAATCCAACCTTAAAATATATAGTGAAAGAAGAACTCCAAAAACTCCTACATGCCAATTTTATTTACCCTATTTCAGATAGAAAGTGGGTATCCCCATTAGTTATTGTCCCTAAAAAGAATGGAAAATGGAGGATTTGTGTGGAATTTAGAGAGATGAACAAGGATACCTACATAGATTATTTTTCTTTGCCTTTCATAGACTAGGTCTTGGAGACATTGTCTGGGAAGAGGTACTTTTGTTTCTTAGATGGGTTTAGTGGTTACAACCAGATCCAAATTCCACCTGAATATCAGAATAAAACCACATTCACTTTCCCATGGGGTACCTATGCTTATAGGGTTATTCCCTTTGGATTGTGTAATGCCCCTGCCACCTTTTAGAGGGTTGTCCTGGCCATTTTTTCTGATTTAACCCATGATTGTATAGAAGTCTATATGGATGACTTCATAGTATATGGGGATGATTTCTAGAAAGCATTGGACAAGTTGGGGAAAGTATTGATCAAGTGTAGAGAGATCAACCTTTCCCTTAGTCATGAAAAATCCAGAATGATGCTCACTGAAGGGGTTGTCTTTGGCCATCATATTTCCATTAACAAAATAAGGGTAGACCCTACTAAAATTGACATTATTTCTCAAATCAAAATCCCTAGCTCAGAGAAAGAATTTAGAAGCTTCTTAGGGCATGCTTGATATTATAGGAGGTTCATTCAAAATTTTACAAACTTAGCTACCCCACTGTTCAAATTGTTAGAAAAAGAGGTTGAATTCCATTGGGATGAACAATGTTAGATTTCTTTTGAAATTTTAAAGAAAATAATTTCAAGTGCCCCTGTGTTAAGAGGGCCAAACAAGTCTCTTCCTTTTCATATCTGCACTGATGCCTCAGATAAAACTTTGGGGGTTGTTCTAGGAAAAAGACAAAACCAACTTCCTTATGCTATCTACTTTGTCAACAAAAATATCTCCCCTACCGAAGTAAATTATACTATCACTGAAAAATAATTATTATCAGTAGTCCATGCCATTAATAAATTCAGACACTACATAACAGGGCATGAGGTTTTTGTACACACATACCACTCAACCATTAGGTTTTTAATGAATAAATCGATGATAAATGCTAGAGTTAATAGATGGATGTTATTATTGAAAGAATTCAATATTACTATCATTGAAAGACCTGGAAGAGATAATATCGTTTTTTATCTCCTATCTAGACTTATTCATACAGGTGATAATGCACCAGTGGATGAAAATTTTCCATATGAAAATTTGTTTTCTATTTCTAATTACACTCCTTGGTATGCAGATGTGGCTAACTATATTGTAATAGGAAGGTTACCTTAGAGTCTTCCCCCCTGAGAAAAACATATAATTATTCAGCTAAGTGCAAATTATATGTGGCATGATGAATGTCTATACCATATAGGGCATGATTTGGTGATTAGAAGGTGTGCACAAGAGGATGAGATGCATGAAATCTTTGAATCCTTCCATGATGGTCCATGTGGATGAAATTTTTCTGATAAGAGGACAACATACAAAATACTACAATCAGGATACTATTGGCCAACTATTTTTAAGTATGCAAAGAAGTATGTGGACAATTGTGACAATTATCATAGGATGGGGAAACCAACTACAATTTATGAGCTACCTCTCCAAGCTCATGTAGTAATTGAACCTTTTGAAAAATTGGCTTTGGGATTTGTAGGACCTATTAACCCTATGTTTCAAATAAGAAGGTACATACAAGTTTGTACAGATTATGTGACCAAATGGGTAGAGGATAAAGCTTTGTATTCTACAAATGAACAATATGTTGTTGATTTTCTATTTGAAGAAATTTTTACTCATTTTGGTGTGCCTCAAGAAATAGTGACAGACCAAGGAACCCAATTTACCTCTAATTTGGTCAAATCCATTACTAAACAATATCACATTAAACATACAAAATATTCATCGTATCTCCCCCAAGGAAACTAACAGGTGGAATCAACTAACAAGGTGATAGAGGCTATTATCACTAAGACAATTTAGTTACACCATAAATACTGGGTTGATCAATTTCTTGAGTCCTTATGGGCCTATAGAACAACTTGGAGAAACAAAAAAATCCATAAGCCTTATGAATTGGTGTATGGGAAGAAGGTGTTTCTTCCCATAGAATTTCAAGTAAAAACCTTCAGGACTGCTATGCAATTGGGGATGGACTTAGATGAATCTAAACAACAAAGGATATTGCAGCTGAATGAGCTTGATGAAATCAGACATGATGCTCTTCATAGGACTACACTCATTCAAGAACAAAGGAATAAATGGAATGATAAGTACATCAAGAAGATTTATTTCCATCCAGGTGATTGGGCCCTACTGTATGAAAGTAGGTTCAATAATTTCAAGGGAAAATTGTCCACTCGATGGTTGGGACCCTATGAAGTAGACACCATGTACGACAATGGTTTTGTGAAGATAAAAACCATTGATGAATATTAGAATTCCTTTGTCATAAATGGGCATCCATTGAAAGTTTATCATAAGCCTTTGTCTAAAGAGGATTTGATCAAACATGTTCTTCAAAATTATGAAATGTAGTTAGTAAGTAAGAGGAGCTCTCCTCCTCCTGATCCACCACTATAGGTTTTACTATGTGATTTAATTTAAATTTGTACATGTATGTATATAGGTGTGTTGTTAGAGAGTGATTTTGGTGTTACTAACAAGAGAAACAAATACTTGTATTTTCATGTAGATAAGCAATAAGGAGGACATCTTTCAGGTGTAAGTTTATTCCTTTATCCAGCCCTGGTAGATTACTTATGGAAAATGAGACTAATAGAGTTTTCTTTAAGTTTTTTAGTCTCCTAAAAAATGAAAACATCGACGAGCAGGAACTGGCCCGAGCTAGAGAAAAATCCACGGGACAATAGATGGAGTTTTCTTTAAATTTTCCAGACTCCTTAAAATTGAAAACACCGACGAGCATTAACTCATTTGGGATTGAGAAAAATCCACAGGATATTAGTAGTTAGGTTTTCCTTTCCAATAAAATGGAAGTGGTAAAAAAAGAAATGGTTAGCTTGGTTGCAAAAAGAGGAGGTTTCTCAATCTCAATAGGAGGTTGTCCAGCTACAGTTTCCTTCTTGTTATAGATCTTGGAGCCCAATCATTGAACTCTTTTGCCTTATTTTATGATACTTCCTCTGCAATTTCAACATTCTTGTACCAATGAGATGTTTGTAGTTTTTCCATCATGATACTTCAACAGAACAAATTCACATGCAACATCATTAAGTGACAACACCTACTCCATCTTGACCCTCAGAACATGCTAAGCTACAAAGAGAACCCAACAAGATTCCAGTTTCAAGATTATACATTCAGGTACCTGATAAAAAATTCATTCGGCACTGGAGAAAAAATTCATGTGTTCATCTGGTACTGGAGAAGACTCCCTGTGTTGGTCTGGTACTAAGCCTGTGACAATACTGATGGTGGAATTTTGGTAAAATTTTTCCTATACTTGATGTTTTCCTTGTTTGACAAATCACACTTCAGGTAATGGAGGTATGAGCTCATTATTTTATTCCTTTTAATAAGAATCATATTAATTTTTTGCTAAATATATGGTTACTCTCATGAACCTTTGTTACCTTAAGATGTTAAACCTCCCTGTTATTATCTTCTGAAGTCTTCATGTTTATTACCCTATTTTAAAAATCATTTACGATGGAGTGATTTTTGATATGAATGGGAAAATAAAAATCATAACTTGACCAGGATTGGTCCAGTTTGAAAAATATCATGTCGAAGAATCCTGTTTGTGTGATGTCAAAATTATAATTATGACACCTTCTATAACCTTACGTTGTTAATTATTGATTCAAACCATTGTTTTGGTGAATTATTACCTTTCAACTACTTTGATGCTGACTGTTGCATACTAGTGAATTCCAGTCACATCGACCACATTCCCAGCAATCATTATGAAAACCAGTGTGAATGGGATGTGACATTACTTCTGTATATGATCGTCACATTATCCATGGATGCGATTCCTTGGCATAATTTCTTACTTTTCCTTACCTTGCCATCATTGCAATGATTTGACCATTGTATTCTCATTTCAATTCATAAATTCTCTTCTGTATGGATTTATCATCTAGATGAGCATTATTTACCCACTCCACACTATACGGCCTCCACTCTATTCATTCCTACTATCAATTCATCTCGTTACTATGTCTCCATCACACTGTTTTTTGTAATGTTTCCTCTAGTACCAAAACCTCGATCAAATCCTATTTCCTACACTTATTTTGAGCCCTGTTTTAAATCTGGCATGGGGGTTGACAAGCATGAACCTATGTTCCATCTTTACAGAGAGACGAAGGAATATCAAGCATGAAGAGAGAAATTTGAGAGGGTTGATTGGGTTCCTTTTCTAGAAAACTTAAAAGGACATCATGAGGCAATGTCCCATGCCTTCACCTAGAGATATGATGGAGAGAGTGTCCAGTTGGGAGAACTAAATTTAACGATCACTGAAGACACCATAGTAGAAGCGATAGAGTTACCTTCTACCAAAGAGAAATATTTCAAAGGTATCATAATTGATAAGGGGCTATGTCAGAAGTTTTTGAAACCCGAAGATATGGACCCAAATTCGACAAAAGGAATCTCTTGGAGCTGGATCAAGGAGGAATATTGGATGATGTTTGTCATCTTGTATAGGTTTTTAACCTGTGAATGGAGGTATGTTGTAACTGTCCTTTATCATTTAAGGATGTTTTTTCATTTTGAGGGTGGACCACAAATATCTTTTCCCCATTTTATTTGGATGAGTTTGAATAAAATGGTGAGAGGGGTTATGTCTGCCTATAATAAGTCTGAAACTAGTCTCTATCACCATGGGTTGATGAAAATGCTTGTTTTTCATGAGTTGAGAAAATGAGGCAGTAGTTGGAAGAAACTCCTCAAATTTTTTTTTTCTCCAGAGGTTTCTAAATATGTGGAAGAAAATGTGATAGGAGAATATAGTAAGGAGTCTGGAAGAAAGAGGGAGGGTAGTAAAAACAAATGAAAGAAGCCAAGTAATGAAGTAGACACTGTTGGCCTTAGTTCACTAAATCCTGTTAGCTAATTGGACAAGGGGAAAACAATAGTGTTAGAAGAACCGCTTGCACCTCGGGTGAAATGATCATCCAAAACCAAGAAACCTTGCCCAAACCTATCCACTAAAAGAAAAACAAAAATGAGTGAGAAAAGGAGGAAGAAACAAAGGTTTGGTAGTGATGCAGGAGATATTGCAGATAATGTTCCATAATTAATTGTTGAATTACCTCAGGAGAAGGTTGGAGAATTGGAGAAGACCCTTGAATTGAGAGTGAAAGGTAAGAAGAAAATTATAATCAATGAAGAGGGTGATATGGAACAGTCCTCTAGTAGAAAAACAAGGAAGGCACGGGAAAAATATTCCTCAATCAATCTCCTTTTCTTCTTTTTAGGCTCAGATATGGTCATAGGAAAAACAAATTCCAGTTCCCATATCTGAGCCTAAAAAGAAGAAAATGATACTATTTGAGGAGGAAATTTCCATTCCTGTTAGAAAACCTAATCAACCATAGGGTCCAGCATGCAGAACCTCTCAAAGCATGGCTAAACATGTAACAATTCCTCACGTTCCTTATTTTCCAAAAGATCCAATTGACATTTCAACTTCACTAGAGAAAGAAGATATGTATGTAGCAACTATTAGTGAAACTAAGGAGTTAGTAATAAAGACTTTGAATGGTTTAAGGAAGGAAGTTGAAGACAAGGAGGAGGTAAACGAGAAAGAAACACTTGAACCTATCAGTTATTTGACCAAACATCAGTTGGTACTGAAAGTTGAAAGGCTTACAAAACAAAATGAAGAATTGAAGCAAGAAATGGAGGAGTATAAAGTTTTGGACAGATACATCAAGAAAGAAACTGCACAGTTGAAGGAGCATAACCGAAGGTTACAGGATGAGAATGACGAGGTCTCTGCCAAGCTCAATAAGGTTCTGCACCTGATACAATAGACAAGAGTTATAAAGAGGGAACTTAAGGATGAGGCTTCAAGTTTTGATATCTTAAAACCAGGAAATTAGTGTTCAGGCAGGATGAAAGACAACAACAATTTTGCAATTTTTAGGACCAATTTATAAATTTTTGCACGAGGACATGCAATGAATTGGGCATGGGGGAATGTTGGGTGTCCTTTTTTATGCCTCCAATTATCTTATATTTTCCTATATCTTCACCAAATTTACCTCAAACATATGCACCATTTTCCTATTTTCTTCAAAGACATGTCTTTTATCCATTCGTGTGTATATAAGAGGTAACCTATGTTTAAATCATGATTTATGAGATTTATTAATAATTGGAAGTGAATAATTGATGTTAAATGTTTTCTAATTACCTTGATTGATCCAATAATACCTTATGACACGACTCCTCATTTGGTACCTATTTTGACATTCATCTGGTATTCAATTCGTCCGATACCTATTTATGTGCTCGTCCGATACCAATGTTGTACTCGTCCGGTACCTATTTCTATACTCGTCTGGTACCTATTTCTGTTTTAGTCCGGTACCAATGAATTTTATTGTGTGCGTCCAACACTAATATTCCTGTTCTAGATGTGCACGTTCGTTACTAGTTCTGTATCTCCAGGCTTGGGTGTTTGAACAAATTTGCTTTCGATGGGTCCAAGGATTTTGTTAGCTAGAAAATCCTTTTTTTGTTGAACACCACGATACACTTCATCCTCATGCACTTTGTGTCATGAGGATGAATTCGTTTCCATGTAAAACGCTATATTGACCAATTGTAATATTTATGCAATCATTTGATGTTATCTCTAGGTCTCGGTTGTAACAATTGTTTCTATTTAAAAGAGAAGGCCTTATAGATGATAGATATACATAGACATAATTAAGCATTGTTATGCTGTAGATTTTATTCTTGAGAAAAATGTTGATTGTACACCTATTGTTGAAGTAATGATATGAATTACAGTTTATGGAATTTATGTGTGTGATCAAATCCTTCATTCTGTAATTTTCTTTTAAAACTACCTTGTTGGTATGGCAAGGGCCCACCGACCCAACCAAGGTAAGCTTCCTTGTATTTATCTGTGTAAATATCATTCTGGTTTGTGTGTGGATAAAACAATTCTATGTTTTAATTATAGTATCTAATTTTATTTCGGTTTTGTTTCAGTAAGACATTTGACAAAACATAATATAGATTTGTGGTAATTATGAGTGAGTGAGCAATTATGAGTGCAATATAGATTTCTAAGTAAATATTTGTTAATCTTGTGTGTGTGTGTGGACAATCATTTGTTAGATTGAATGCTTTAATGCTTGTTTCTATTTTGCAAATACATGAACAATTAAGAACTCCATCTCTCACCCTATATGCACCTATAATGGAGTATCTCACTACACCTAGAGTTTTCTTCCAGAATTGATTAGGTTATATCTTGCAAATATAGGAACAATTAAGATCTCCATCTCTCACCCTACATGAACCTATAATGGAGTATCTCACCACCCCTAGTATTTCTTCTAGGATTGATTAGGTTATGAATGATATTCCTTTTAAGAACGTGGAGAGAGTTAATTACATATTGTGGATTAGTTTCTATAGGAAACAAAGTCAAAGTTCATCTTTCCCTTTAATGAGCCTGTAAATGCACAAATTTATTACCTAAGCAAGATCCTTTAAATCACATGCTTGTTGAGATTTTGTTTATGAGTTTTTATTTCTATTTTTAAACTGTGTGAAGAATATTATTTGAAGATTGTGAAACAAAGTATTGGTTTTGGAGTTTTTCTTATGTAGGATATACATATCAGACATAGGAACTTATCTATTATTGACACATATAGTGCATCAACTTTATTGATTATGAAACCAGATTGACATATTAATGATTGCAATATATTAAATATATAATTGCACCAACACTCCAATTGGGCCTCCATCACTTCAATCCTCCACCAAAGGCAAGCTCATATAAAAGAGTTAATGAGGTTCTCCATCACAAAGAAGGAATATATTGGGGGATGAACAAAGACTTCATACTTTTAAGTACAAAGGGATGCAGACTCAATATGAAGTGAAATTTCTCGAGAGTGTCTTTTATCTCAAAGTTGAATTGTTGAATCTCCTCAAAGCTTGGATATGGCTCAATTTATAGCCTTAAAATGGAGCTGAAGGGCCAATTTAGATCATTTCCAGTATATGGAAGATAAAAGATCATGGATCTCATGACATGGAATGGAAACGTGACATAATTTTTAATTTTGAGCACCAAACCTGATGTACACAGGCTGTAGTGGAGAAACTTGCATATACGCTTTTTGTATAACTAATAGGGTGCATATATGTGGAAAATTTTTCTTTTTGGCTCTAGAAGGTGCAGAAGGGGACTTCAAGTTTGCATAAGGAAATGGAAAGGAAATCTAAGAAAGTTGCATGGGGTGAGGAAAAATTTGATGTAATAGATGCCCACTAATGTGTGAGGTCAGAGGAGTATCTGCGATGGATGAAATACATTATAATTCCCAGAAGTGGAGTAATGGAGACTCAACTGGAAGTACTAGTTGCTCATGAGAATATTACAATCCATAATGACTTTGTACACATGGATGCCAATCTGAATTACACTGCAGATCCATGTGGAAATATATCAAATAGTTGTTCATGTCCATGAATAGGAAATACAAAGCGGGCATATGTCATAGGATATCATAGTCACGAACAAGGAATAGTGGAATTCAATCTCAAAATCAATATTAATATATATGTATATAATGGAGTACAATTTGATCTCCCATGATCACTGAAGTCATATAGGTACTAGTCCAATGAAAGATAATGACAAATGAGGAATGTTGCTACTGTAAGCTGGAGGTCTTCTACACTATTTGTCGAAGGTGAAAGTATACATCATGTGAATAGAGGAGTTAAGTTCGAACACAATGAGACTTTGTTTGATTATCGATCATTAAGGCATACTGTTAACAAACTAGAGACAACCCATCGATAATGAAAGTAGGTGTCAAGGCATTGAGTACATTCTACACGTGTGAATAAGGGTGTTGAGGTCAAACACTTGAAGAATCCATAGACCATGAGATATTGATGTATTCCCAACCGTCGATAGTGGGAGAAACTACCACTGATGACTGCAAGCCTCTAGATACTCATAGAACTCTAGGTCTAATTTCCATAATAGATGAGTTGAATTCGATGGAAGGAGACCTGCTGAAAGGAGATAATTATGGAATCTCTCATCATTCAACACAAGGTACAAGGCAATATCTTGATGATTAGGAGGATCTCAAATGAATAGGATATTCATGGACCAACAACCCCATGCATCCCTCGTATGCACTAGATGCAAGTAGTGCATGAAAGAGACCCTATGAATAACAACTAATAAGGAAAAATTCTGACAAAGGTGAGGAAACCACCAATAAGGCTAATGGAATCTAAGACACTGCAAAAATCCCAATGTGCGAACAGATTTCCTATTGTTGAACACAAGGGAAACCCCACAGTCAGTGATCAATGACGAGATGTCAACTATTGGGTTCAAGGTTTCCTACCCATAATGAAAGTAGGACCCAGGTGCATGGTAGGAATACAACTTCATGTGACTCTGAGATACCTTAAGTTTATGCCTGACATGCAAAGTCAAGAGTTATGAGAAATGGCTGACATAGGCTTATATACTTCCTTTGAACAAGAGCACGAGACATATGGATAACTCAGGAAACATAGAATTGATGATAAAACTTTTTGATGCAGGAGGCATCAAGAAAACCTCCATAGGAACTAGAAGAATAACCAGTCGGAGGAGAAAACTCTAAGTAATGAGCTCAACTTCCTAAGGTCATGCTAAACCCAAAATTTGAACGACAATGGAATATAAAGTTTATGCTCTGTTCAAAGGAAACACAAATACTTCTGATATGAGATAATATTCTTTTCCCGTTTGTATTTTTTTTTGTTCACAGGAAAATAAATTCTATGATACATGAGAGGAAATGCGTGTTGCGAGTAAGAAACTAGCTCCAAGTAGTGGAACATACCTATGCTCAATGCAAGGAAGTGCATGCAGGGCATGAACACTCAAGGGGATGTTTCCTATTAGGGTATAGTGTGTCAAGATGCAAACAATATATATAAGGCTCTGCTTGGATGGTGATGCAAATTGTTGAGGTAAGAGGCTTATAATGAGAAAGAGGGAAACAATAATAGACTCAATATTGCAAGCAGGATGATGGAATGAAAATACAACTCAACACCAAAAAAATGTCATTTTTTCATAGATTTAGTCACCTAGGCCCGAAAAAGTATAAAATAATACCGAGGAGAACTATTATAGTCAATGGTGACTAGAATATTCCTTTTTCATAAGTAGTCTGCTTGGTCCGGAAAAGGGTTAAATTTATACCAAATAGACATCCTTTCAAATCCATTTAATGAGTGTGAAAGAGATAAGTTCACTTGACAATCTTTTCATTTTTTTCGAGAGCCAGAAAAGAGATTAACCAAGACTCGGGGGGAGTCCCATAGGTAATGGTTGGAATGCTTATGAGTAAGAATACGGGGTTCAAACACAAATTCATATTGGGACTATAAGGAACTACTGGTCCTATGGAATAACTTCTGCATGAGCACCAGATGGAAAAAAGGTTCTAACTAGGGCATCCATGTTTGGTAAGCCTATACCACTTAATAACGACACTTCTAGTGGTAGTAAGAAGGTTTTGTGTTGCTAATAACTAGGTTCTTAACTAAGGTGTATGGATCATGGTCATAGGATGATGCAAGAGTGCAAAATGGAATGAAAACCTATCCTATATGCCAGTGAAAGAATATACCTGTCGAAGGCATGAACGTGTGATATGACGTTGGAAACTGCAAAATATACTGGACAAAACCACCAAAAACCAAGCCTTTCCATTGCACTATTAGTCCATAAGGTAAAAAAATTAGCACAAATTTATAGGAAATGGGTAAACAATTTCTACTAATAGAAAACATAGACCATTTTACCATACCATTTGAGTTTTTTCACCTGCATAGTGCATTTTAGGCCATTTTCCCCACGATCTTCAAGTGTTGATTGGAGGATATATGATAAACAAAATCAACAACTTTATGAACCAAGTAAGTTCCCATCCCCTCTACTTTAATTTAAATGGTTTAAATTTCAATTTTAGGCCCCAATAGTTTAGTTTAGAGGGTGTAACATGGAAACTAGGGCATATGTGGGTGACAGTTCATCGGGTCGCGTATATGACCCCATATATGTAGGCAAAGAGAAGCCTGCACACATATATGAATCCATATACATGATTGTTACCAAGTTATCTCATGTACAAGTCCGTGAACAACATTTTTGAAAGATTTTAACTCAAAAACTGTTTTCTCCTTTGCAGGATGGTGATTGAATGGAGGGAGAGGGAGCATGAAGAGATATATGCAGTAGTGGGAAGGGATGCAAGGGCCCAAAAATATTTAAAGAGATGTGTTCTTTATAAATTTTGGGCTCTCAAGGGAATGAGGGCTCAAGTGAGGTTACTCCAGTTGATAGTAAACTATTGGGATCCAAAGACATACTCCTTCAACCTCGATGGAAACCATTGAGGATTGAAGTGGATGATATATACTTCATCACATGATTGTCTCACCGATGTGAGGTAGTGAATATTAAGGCCCGAGGGAATGGGGGTGGTATAAATATGAAGGATTACATTGCCACCCACGGTGTTGAAGACATAGATAAAGTAGGGAGCCAAATCCCAATCAGGGTGATCGATAACTTGAGCTAAAATATCGTCATGCTTGTACTTAGATGGATTTCAGGGTCGACCTCGTTGCACCAGGCATCAAGGAAACTCATGTTCTATGCGGTGGAGTGTTTAAGAACCACTGTTCATGACTGATGTACCTCACTACTGGCTAACATGAAGAGCTAGTTGACATATTACAAACAAGGGAAAATGCAAAATTTTAGATTTGCATCCATTATTTGTAGTTTTTTCTTTGAGAGGGTTCTAGTATTGAGCCCTAGAGTAGAGATTAATCCACATGGACATCGTGATCTAGCCATGTCATGGTGGACCAACGTGATGAGGTGGCTAGGAGGTGGTAGGGTGCCAACCCCCTACAATGATGAGTTATTTTTCTGGTGGCATCGACCGGTCATAGCCATTGATGACTACCCTTATGGAGGGATCAACTACAGAGGGGATCCAAACATGCCTTTCCACCAGGTTCCACATATGGTGATATTGGTAAGAAATGTTTTTATATATTTCTTTTTTTTGTGTTTTTCAATAAAAATAAAAAATGCAAATACTTTTGTATGGTATCAATTATTAACAATTGCTTTATTATGCAGATGTAGGTCCGTGATGACCAGAGGGATTCCCATGACATCGACGGAGAAGCCAAGGAGATGATCAAGTGGGAAGATATGTATAGAGAGTGCTATATAATGTGCGGGGGAACTTGTCTTGATTGACACACATGAAACCTATGGTTCAAGTGGAGGATCTGCCAGAGGTGATGCAACGATAGGTGGTGGGTGTAACCTGTGTGTGGGTGCGACTCTTCTGACGTCTCACAAACACCGTAGTGTGCTATCATGATATGCATATCAAACCATAGGCGTAGATTCCATGGTCATATTATATACCAACCATATATGTATTATGGGGGTGTGAGCCCCATTTTGTACTATGACACCATATTTTTTGAACTTGAAAGGATGAAATAATTTTTTTTTGTCCTCGACTTTACTTATATATGTTACAATGTGTAAATGAATGTGTTTTCTTTGCTTAGTTATGTGACAAATGCCAATATAAAATATAATTAGCATATGCAACAGATACATGATTAAAACTTATAGGTATGTGATTATAAGTAAGAAAATCAAAGTATCATTCCAAAATTCGTACCCGTAGAAATCGTCGGAGTATAGTAGGATATCACACACAATAACTTATGTTCAACTAAAATATGACTAACTGGGATTCCATGAAAACCTCTAAAGACTGAAAACCATGTGAAATGGCATCATGTAATAGCTCTATAACAATGCTATACTATACCACATTATTCGTTGATGGCTCCAGAAGAATTAAACTCGAAGACACTAGTTGGCCCTCGAGTGAGTAAATGACCCAAGCGGTGGAAGACATGTTCTGCATATGACAATCGACACCATATACGAATCCTAAGTAAACTGAAGACTCCATTGACATCTTCCAACCAAAGGAAAACTTGATAAGCAAGCCAATGACACAAAGGAAAAGATGTATATACACTAAGATACACTGGTATACAAAATGTCACACCCAAGATTGAGGGCTCAATTGTAATAACTTTTAAGGTAGAGACCATTTTTGGGCTCATCTATCATATTCTCTTCATAATCTTCTAATTCATAGGCTCCTTTCTCTAAGATACATCGCACAATATAAGGACCATGCCACATGGGGTTGAACTTTCCTGTCCCCAACGGTTCTTTGGCTTGGTCATACAGGAGAACCAAGTCACCCTTAGTGTACTACCGAGGATAGAAAAAATTATCATATTGAACCTTAACACATCATTTATTCACTTTGATGGCCATAGAGGCCTCTCGATGCTTCTCATCGAAACACTCTAGGTGTACGAGGTGTTCTTCAAGATTTGATGTGTCAGGTAGGAGCTAAATTGCCAACCTAAGGGAAGGTATTTCACATTTAATAAGAAGAATAAACTCCACTCCATGTACTAACTGAAAATGAGAGAAACCAGGGGAAGTATTTACCAAGGTTTGATATTCCCAAAGTGCAGGGTAAAGCATTAGACGCCAGTCAGATTTACTCTGACTGACAGTTTTTTGCAAGATGGTCTTGAGATATTTATTCATTTCCTCTACTTTTCCATTTTCCTAGGGATAATAAGGGGAAGAATGATCGTTCTTAAACCCCAACTTTGATGCTAACTATTTCATCATTTCATTCTAAAAGTGTCTTCCATGATCAGTGAAAATCTATCTTGGGATTCCGAAATGGGCTATAATATGGTTGAATACGAATAATGTTGCAGTATTACCATCACATTTAATGGTAGGCATGACCTCTTCCCATTTAGTAAAGTAATCCACAACCATGATAATATATTGGTACCCCCAACCGAAGATGGTTTACAGTCCATAAAATCTATCCCCCACTTGGTGAAGGGACCGATAGTGATGATTGGTTGAAGAGGGGCTGGGTGTGAGTGCATTTTCTAAGCGAACACCTAGAAAGGGTGACACTTCTTGACCACTTCAACACAATATTTAAAAATTGATGACCAAAAATAACTGGCTTGCAATATTTTTTGGGCTGTCACAAGCCTGGATAAATGACCACCACAAGCCCCACTGTGATATTCATTAAGAACATAATCAACTTCCTTATGAGTCAAGCAATGATGTAAAATATTATCTAATCCTTGACGATACAAAGTGTCATCGATGATTAGGTAGTTTTTAGCCTAATGACGTATACGTCGTCGATCATCTCTCGACAAATGTTGGGGGTAGATTCAAGGTTTGAAGATAAATTAGAATGTCTCCATACCATGGTTTCGAAGATGAGATAAGGAAGATATGTTCATTTGTGAATGAATCTTCATGAAAAATGTTCTCATCTAGTCAAGGGAAGTCTGATATCAACTTGACAAAAACTGATGATTTCTTAGACTTCGCCGAAGAAAAATCAAGATCAAATTCTTGCAAAATAACAATCCACTTATTGTATTTCACCCCTATGATATGCCTAGTGAGGACATATTGAAATGGATTGATATCTGCAACTACGATAGTTTTTCAAAGTAATATATAATGTTGTGATCTTTGAACCACATGTATGATGACTAAGGCTAGTTTCTCTACGTGAGAGTATTTAAGTTCTTGAACAATAAGGTTTCGACTAATATACTAGACACTGTTCTCATGGAACTCATTGTCCTCTTGAACCAAAACCATACCAACTATCCCTTCGGACGTGGTGATATAAAGAAAATAATATCTACTATAGTCTGGAAGCTTCGGTAGAGGTGCTGGTACCAAAGATTTCTTAAGATCATCGAAGGATTCTTGGGCTCGCTCATCCCATATAAACAGAGTATCCTTCTTCAAAAGATGCATGAAACCCTTAGTTAAATTGGCATAGTTCACTATGAACTGATGCAATAAATTATCCTTCATCTATAAACCTTGAAGTTGTCTAATGTTGCACGGGGGAGACAATCAAAGTATTGTCTCAACTTCCATAGGATCTACCATGATCCCATGCTCATATACTAAGAATCCTAAAATATGGCCAGACCTAACACAAAAGATGCACTTATGAGGGTTCAACCGAATGTGATAGTAACAAAATCTCTAAAATACTAATCAAATGTGAGTGGAGTGATCTACTCTCTTGTGAGAGTGAGAAACAAGATCATCTAGGTAAGCTTCGACAATATGCTTGATATTGTGAAAAGAAAAGGTTATCATACATTGAAAGGTTGCTCCGGTGTTTTTAAGGATGAAAGGCATTTTCCGGTATGAAAAAGTACCCCAAGGAAAAATAAATGTCGTCTTATGTTGATCCTCGGGTTTGATTTGAATTTTATTATACTCTGAAAATCCATCCATAAAACAAAAGTCTTCTCTTCCCATGCACTCATCAATAATCTTGTCAATGAAAGGAGTCATGAAGTTATCTTTAGGACAAGCTTTGTTCAGGTCTCAAAAATCCATACATATGTAGATAGTTCCTTTATTTTTATTTACGGGAATGGGGTTGGACACCCATTCAGTCAAGGGAATCGGGTAGATGAAACCAACATTAATTATCTTCTCTACCTCTGCCTTAATAGTAGGGGCCTTCCTAGGATTAACAACTATAAGACATTGTCGAACAAGTTTAGCATCCATATAGGTTTTAATCTCATCTTCGACAATGCTTGGGTCGATCCTTGGCATCTCTTCATATGAACAAGTGAATACATCACAAAATTATTTGAAGAGATCAATGTAGATATGAATTTCTTTAGGAGAACAATCTGCACCGATATATAAGTTCTCAATTTTTCTACGAATATGAGATATGCCGATCGTGACGGTAGGAGAAATATTCACCATTTTTCCTTCGACATAAATACCATGCATATCTAATGGAACCATAACATGACCAACCATCTCACTTAAGGTAGATATAAAGTCATCATGTTCAATATTAACAAGCTTTGGGAGGAAATAGGAGTGATGATGCATATCATCCCAAGGCCTATCAGGACCATAGATGGCATCTAAGATGGCTTCATCCGAGGGTAAAGTATCATCGAGACAACCATGTGAACAAGATTATTGGATGACCCATACGGGCTCTAGAACATGATCCATATTGTCCATCCACAAGGAGGAAGGATCTGGGTCAGCAATAGCATCAAGAATAGATTGATACACAACCTTTGCTACTAACAGTGGCATTTGCATCCCAATGTGTGACTGACCTTTGTATGACCTAGTCGGGGAAGGTAGGGTCGAAGGGTTGTTAAAATAGGAAGTGTGTAATGGGACGAACCTCATCGATGATGACGAATCACTGGAAATGGCGTGAATATGGTGAATTGGTTCCATGAAATAAAATTTACCTATCAAAGAGGAATAGATTCTGACACCAACATCCTCAGTTTCCTGTTGAGAATTGTCGATCATAGGGACCAAAGGTCCAACCAATGCATTAGGACCAGCGTGCGTAAAATACAACTGATCAATAATCCCTATTTTCCCTTTGCGAGGAAAATATGAAGTGTGTAAAATGGACGACACGACAACTCTCATGGAATAAGTCTAATTACGCCCTAGTAGTAAATTATAGTTGAGGGGTGCATCAACCACCTCGACATCAACATACACTATATACCCACCTAACTGGAACGGAAAAGAGGGGAGAATTTCGTGGGGTTTAAATGAATTCCCATCAAATGCGGTCAACACAGTCTTAAATTGGCATAGGGTCAGAGACCCAATGGCTTTCCAACAGGTTAGGGACATCACGCACGCCACAACACCTTGATCAAATATAGTGTGTTTGATGGTAATTTTCATGTACTCCACATGGATTTGGAAGGCCACGTGTTAAGGTAATCCATGCCTAACATATGTGACATCAAACTTGATAACCTTCGAGCCACATGGTTCTAGAGATCCTAATGCAGATAACAAGGCAGTCCTCTTGCTAGTGAGAAATCCCCCTATAACTATACCAGATATTAAGATATAGACAGAGAAAATGACCATCTAAAAGTCAATCTATTTTCTACTCTACCCCAAACATACCAAAATCAATGAACATAAAACAATAGAAGATAATATTGGTAACTGTACCGTTTATCCCACGTTTGGTGATGATCTCCTCAAGCTCTGTAGTTCCAAAGATTGCAAGTATCCTCCCAAGGCTGACTTGCATCCAAAAATAGGAAAATAAGGACTACAAGAATGATATTTCTATTCATAAATTAGTGTTAGATATCAAATTCTATGTACAAATCAAAGAAAATACAACAAACATCATCATTTGGGATAGGGAAAAGAGATTCTTTTATTCATAAAAAAAGACCGAAGCTTACAATCCATGTCGGCCACCGTTCCGTGAACCTGGTCCAGGATCCTCTTTACAATGCTTTAAGTGCACCTTCAATAAGCCTCTTCTCACAATATACTTATCACCTCAAGGAAAGGGAATGGATTGGATGGAAGAAAAGGAGATGAAGAGGGAGTGCAGAGGCGGTAACTCACAAAAGGTAGAAAATTCTTGGGAAAGGAAGGGAAGTGAAATTGGGTAGAGTTTCACCGTTCTTATGCTTAGTTGTGAAATGATACCCCAAAACCTCCTTTTATATGACAAACATATGGTTATTTGGTTGGGGGACAGGGTATAGCAGGTGAATTGGTTGGGAAACCTCTAATAGCCCGTGAATTCCACCGAATTCCTTACAACTTTTTAATTTTTGAAACTTTTGGAGGTATATGCAGGCTATGTATTGTGAATAAAGCATATGTACATGAGATTTATAACATGAAACAAAATCATGTATGTGGTCAATAGTGGTGCAAGGTGCGTACATGCTCTAAAAAATAGTTTTTTACTTAGAGCTTCTCAACAATGATTAGGAAAATTATCCAAGTTAAAGGGCTAATGCCATGTACGCATGAGTAGGGAATTTTAGGTCTATAAAAAATGCTCCCTAATGTATGAGGTCATAAGAGAAACTGATGGCCGAAACACATTACAATATCTTCACCAATGCACAAAATCAAGTGAGCCCGGGACCAGAGTTTGAGAGGTTCCATCTACAAAAAAATAGTTGTCTCTCTAAGGTGGGCATGCCCATGCTCAAGATGAAATGAATCATGGATGCCAATCAAATAAACTGCATATCCATGTCATATAACTATATAAAGTGTAGCCACGAGAAATACACAACATATCTACATCTCAAAATTAGTCGAAGATATACAAGTATAGTATGCATATTCAAGAAGCTAGTAACGCCTATGGCTGGAGATGAGGTATTCATAGCTTGAGAAACAACTTCAAGATCTTCAAAAATTAGGTAGGAGTACAATGGGAGTGTGAGACTCACTACCTTGAGGTTTTCGACAGTACATCGAGAAAATACAGGAGGATCTTGATGATTAGGTAGAGAACTTCGTAGATTTTGAATCTGAACTTGACTCGACTCTCGAGATGGACGACTCATGAAAGTCATGAGACAAACTATAGAAAGGCCGACTCAGGTTGGGTAAAAATTCCCTTGGAAAAAAACATGAAATATGATCTGACTCAGACAACATGACATTGACATAAGTTTGTGATGCAGCAGGCAAAATAAATTCTCCATATATTTGGAAGAGTAACCAAATGGAGGAGGAAATGACTCTATGTAGAGAGAAAATATTCCTAAGGTCATACTAGATCCCAATTCTTGATGAACAAATGGAAGGATGTGCTTTGTCCAAGGATGGATTTCTTTGCTGCTGAAAAAATAATGAATATTTCCCTTCCACTCTTTTTGGAATATTTGATTTTTTTTGTCTTTTTCAATTTTTTAAAGAGCTTGAAAAAGAATAAAAGAATTCTATGTTACAAAGGAGGAACGAGTGTCGTGAAAAGAAAACTAGTTCCAAGTGCATGGAACACACTAATGTTCAGGGAAAGGAGACATGTGTAGGATAAGGACACTCTGAGAAAATTCCTCCATGGGTCAAGGTGTCAAGTTGCAAAGACAAGAGGTGTCGTAAGGCTTGCGTATAAGGAATGCTTCAAAGTTTCAATTGAGAGAAACATGGAGCTGACATTAGGCCAAAGACGCAAACATGAGACCCACAATGCGATTAAGCAAGACACAATGAGACCCCTTGTATGCAATTTTTATGAGCCCAGAGAAGGTAAGCTCGGTAGTTTTTTCACGTTTAGAGAGTCTGAAAAAACACAAAAGAAGACTCCAGGGAGTACCTTTTTCAGATATAGTCTAGTTGATTCAAAAAAGGGTTAAACTTGAACCAAAAATATGTCTATTCAAAACCATTTTAACGAGTGTGACAAAGACAAGATCACTCGGAAATATTTTCAATTTTAAGGAGTTTGAAAAGAGCTTAAGTATGGACTCACAACCTTTTTTTGAGTTTAGTCTCCTTAGCCTGAAAAAGTATAACAGTAACTGAGGAGAACTCTCTTGGCGAGACGAATCTCTCAAGGCATACCTTTTTCTGCTATAATCTATAGTCTTGAAAAAGGGTTAAACTCATGCCAGTAGATGTTCTTCTAGACCAATTTAACGAGTGTGAAGGAACAAGGTCACTCGACGATATTTTCANTTCCTTGTTTGTAAGTAATCTCCAAGGCCCAAAAAAGGTGATAACCCAAAACCAAGGAGAATCTTCCTTTTTTGAAGATTTAGTCACTCAGGCCCAAACAAGGGTTAAAATTACACTTGCGAATACTCTTCTAGCGAACCGAACTTCCTATACCATAACTTTATTCCAAAATTTAGCCATCTAGACCGGAAAAGGGGTAAACTACTGCCAGACAGATGTGCCTTCAAATTTGAGTTTGGCGAGCGTGAAGGGAAACAAGATCGCTCGACAATATTTTCATTTTTATAGAGTTTGAAAAGGGATTAAAGAAGACTCTAGGGGGATACTTTTCTTAGTTAATCCAGAAAAGATCGAAAAGAATAAATACAGTCTCGTTGGATGTTGCTTTCGAATTTCAAAGAGAGATTAAAAGATAACAAAGCATGCACATTAGGGAGTCCCGAGGGTAAGTCATAGGATGATTGTGAACAAAAGAATGAGGCTTCATATCGTAATCATGATAGGAATAACAAGGAATCCCAAGCCTATAGTCATTACTGACAAAATGGATGCCAAAAATGCAGCAAGGATATACCTAGGGCATCCATGTAAAGGTAGTCTCTACCACTTAATTACAACACTTCTAAATCAACAATGAAGGTTTCGTGTCACACTTCGGTGGGGTCAATCCTATGGAAAAGAGAAAAATACAACGAGATGTAGTAAGTGGGAATGAAATCCTAACTTATATGCAAAATGTTGGAAAAAATGAATTTTACCAAAGGATACCAAAAAAGGTGACCTATCCCAAAAATTATCAAACCAAAAGAAAAAGAGTACAAGAATGACTGCTGTCCCTTGACCAAGTTTTGAGGAAACTTTGGTCGGGTTTGACCATTTTTGGAACTTCGACAGGCTGGTTGAATATGGAGTGACCAAGCAGAGCTGAGATCGCAGGATCTCACTTATTTTGCTGGCTTTTTGGGATTTTTAGGGTTTATGTAACATGTATGGGATGTCAGCCCATGGGTTTAACATGTTTAGTCCTTGTTGTAATTGTATAAATAAGTAGCTAAGTGATATAATAAGTAGATCTGATTGGCTTAGTGCATGAGTAGTGAGCTAAGTGTACCATATGTCGTAGATGTCTAAGTGGGATTCGTTCAAGAATATGTAAAGGTTTCTAAGTGTGAAGAATAGTTGTTGGCTTTTGTGCATTATGTGTGTTAAGACTTGCATATCTAAGTGCAAGTGATTTTAAGAGGCTTTGTGTTACCAAGGAGTTGGATCTGTGCCTTGACCTGATTTTGAGGAAGGTGGATCTAGTGTGTTGTGCGAAGATCACCTGTCCAGTGCGAGGCTTTACTCTATGGCTCTATGCACAAGAGTAGACACATGTAAGAGATTACAGACTGGGGTGAACCACATATATCTTGTGTTTTGATGTGCTTTGTGCAATATTTCTCATGTTGTTTATGTGTTTATCTGCTTAGCACACTGATCTTGATTAATGATAGATAAATCTGTGGATGCTTATTGCTTAATGATATGAATGAACGATAGATCTAAGCTAATTCTATGTGCTAAATGATTAAATGTGCTTAATCTTGATTGCTACTGCGTTGATCTATAATAAGGGTTTGACCTGCAATGTGAATAAGGTTCAAGAACTAATGCATGTTATTGGCTAAGTTCTTTCTCAAGTATTGTAATCACGGATCTATTTCCCAGCTTGGTTGTAGACACCTGAGTCCTGCAACCCCCCTGCCTCTACCTCAGGTGAGACTTCATCTGCTTCGCAGGTGTTGCCGAAAGGGACGGTAGTTAGGGTTTTGTTGGTGGGCTGCTGAAGCGTTGAACCCTAGGTCTACCCCTATGCCAACAAATGATTATGTTGTCGGGACTTGAAACTGTGATTGTCGGAACCTGAAACTATGATTTCCAGGACCTGAAACTATGATTGCTAGGAATTGAAGAAAAGAGAAAGATTTGTGCGTAGATCTGTTGTTGCAGTGAATAGTAATCTACTTGACTTGTGAATCTCTGTGCTAAGAAAGGAACTGGATCTAAAGAAAAGAGGTAAGATCTTAAAGCTTTGTGCTCTGATAAAGGAAAGATAAGTGGAATTTTTTTCTTCGAAAGTATGAATCTAGGTATGTTTGATAGATTTTGTCCTAGTCTAAAAAATAGGGCATAATTATAAGAAAGAGTCGATCTGAATAGATTTGATAGAGATAGTGAAAGATATGTTATTCCTATGAAATGAAAGAATTTTTGGACTAATAAGTGGATGCAGGAACCTAGAAAGAATTTTTGCAGAGTGCAGGTCCATCACTGTGATCCCAGTGTGCAGTACATGAAAGGTTGGGGATCATTTATAAGAAAGAGAGGACTGACACTATGTTATAATTGCAGAAGACCGGTACATCTTGCTAAGGAATGTCATGGTATAGGTCCTATTTTCCTTTGTTGTAAATCTATTGGTCACGAGGTTGAGGATTATCCAATAATAATTTCCAAAGTTGAAAAGATGAACATGAGACTAGAAAACTATGAAGACGGTCAAGGGACTACATATATGTTAGAAAACTAGAAAGAATCAGAGACTATTTTATTACAGCTAAAAGAAACAATGAATGATCATAGAGACATTGGTTTACTAGAGATATTAAAAGAGAAAGAGCGTGTAGAAACAAGAATAGGAGACTTCAACATAGACTGTGTTTTGGATGAGGAAACATAGGTGAATATCATGCCAGAAAGCACTTGGGATATTTTGGGATAGCCTGCTATGATACCTTCATTGGGAAATATAGGCTTGTTTAAAGGAAATATGATAACCCTATGTGGAAGAGTTACTAATGTACCTATGATTTCTCATTAAACATCGACCGAAGAAGAATTTGAAGTCATTAAGTTTGTTGAGAACAACACTCCTTTCCCCCTTTTAGTAGGAAAGACTTGGATTGAGAAGGACTAGATCAAAATAAAAGCAGAAGGAGATCAGAAGGAAGATATAGAAAAAAAAAGAAAGAATTAAGGGACTTCATAGCTAGAAAAATAGAGCCACTAATAGAAGAACAAGAGGATAAGTCTAAGCAATAGAGGGCCAGAGAAATAGTTGTTGAAGTTGAAAGAACACAAGAAGGCTTAAAGAACCTTTCCATGCAGGAAATAAGTGCATACACCTTGGAAATAGTAAGAGAAGAGGTGTTACATTTGAACCCTCTGAAAGAACATCAACAATGCGAAGTTACTATGCTAAGAGAAGATAAGAATAAGAATTGAAAAAGGAATCCAAAGACTCAAATCACACGAAAGAAGGCAAGAAAGCTCAGTAAGAAAAAAACATAGTTAGAAAAACTGTAGGAAGTTCAAGAGAAGACTTCGTAGAAGGAAAGCTTGAAGAAATTGAACCTCACCAGAATAGCAGAACAACGTAGAATGGGACTTCTCCACGACGAAGCTATATGACCGTTGGAGGCGTCCTGACCGTTAGAATGACGCTCCATAATGGTTAGAAACATAGTTATTTCTAGAAATATTGTCATTGGACCATTGGGACCATGCCATAATGGCCTGATTCGTATTGATTGAGGCACTCCTGCCCGTTGGAGAAATTCATTATGATGTTTCTTATTTAACCCGTCAGAGGCTGCGTTGGGACCACTTTTTGCAAACCAAGATATTCTAGCTAAAAGAGAATTGATTGCATACTACATTGTGTTGTTTAGACCTCACTATCTGTTTGATTAACTTGTTTGTCTGTTCGTCTACCTGATCTCCTTGATTACAAGTGTGAATGTCAGGAGAGCATAGCGTGCTAGAGAAGTCTGTGGAGGAGATTTTGATAGATCTCATGGCTGAGAAAGTCATGTCTGTAGGAATACATGCATCATTGACTGGCGGATTGCAGGCATCCCCATCGACTGGACGACGTTCTGGTCGTGCTGCTGAGAAATGAAGAAAACACCATGATGATCTAGCTAACATGAAGTAGATCACATCGGTCTTGCCAGACTACATACCACCTTTGGTTGGCACGGTTAACCGCGACAACATCTTGTGTGATTTTGAATACACAATGATCACTGTGTACCTCCTGAAGGGGATATGTGCAGTTGGACCCCAGTTGGGACTGATCCTAGCTCTCAAGATCAGTGACTTCAACCTTGGATATCGTAAGAACTATGTGATGCTCATGCCACATAGGTATTTGATGAATACGACTAGGAAGAAGCCCAATATATTTCCCTAGTCGTGGATTAAGGAGCAACACGTAGTCCAGTAGCAGGTTACTGCCATCCAGAGAAAGGTTATGGAAGTGACACAGAGACTCCAGCCGGTGTAGGATGAAGCCTGCACGATTTTTGAACAAGTTGAAGGAAAAGGCTCATAGGTAGACCAACTAGTTGCGATAGTGGAATAATGTCTAGAAGGGCCTGTCATTGCGCAAGTGATTCAGGAGTTTGTCGAGCAGGAGGCTCTAGCGAGACAACAAGTCAAGGCATCTCAAGCCAAACTCGAGGCCTTTGAAGCAACCCTGCCCAGATCTGAGTGAATCGGGATGAGTCACATGTGAGTGTTGGTGGCCTATTGGCCATTGACCAAGTTTTGAGGAAACTTTGGTTGGGTTTGACCATTTTTGGGACTTTGATAGGCTGGTCGAAGATGGAGCGCCCAGGCGGAGATGAGATCGTGGGATCTCACTTATTTTGCAGTGTTTTTGGGCCTTTTAGGGTTTATGTAACGAGTATGGGATGTCATCCCATGGGTTTACCCATGTTTAGGCCTTGTTGTAATTGTATAAATAAGTAGCTAAGCGATGTAAGAAGTAGAGATGATTAGCTTAGTGCACAAGTAGTGATCTAAGTGCACCATATGTCATAGCTGTCTAAGTGGGCTTCATGCAAGAATATGTAAAGGTTGCTAAGTGTGAAGAATAATTATTGGATTTTGTGCATACTATGTTTTAAGACTTGTAGAGCTAAGTGCAAGTTATTGTAAGAGGCTTTGGGATACCTAGGAGTTCACTCTGTACCTTGACTTGATTTTGAGGAATGTGGATCTAGTGCATTGTGTGCAGATAACCTATCTAGTGCAAGGATTGACTCTATGGCTCTGTGCACAGGAGTAGATGCATGTAAGAGATTGCAGACTAATAAAGAATAAGAAGAATAAGTTGGTGGACGTAGCCCCACACTAGGGTGAACCATGTATAACCTGTTTTCTGATGTGCTTTGTGCAATATTGCTCACGTTGTTTATGTGTTTATATGCTTAGTGCAATGAACTTGATGTATGATAGATATATCTATGGATGCTTAGTGCTTAATGATATGAATGAATGCTAGATATGAGTTGATGCTATGTGTTAAATGATTAGATGTGCTTAATCTTGATTGGTACTACACTGATCTGTAATAAGGGTTTGACCTGCAATGTGAATAAGGTTCAATAACTAATGCATGTTATTGGCTAAGTTCTTTGTCAAGTATTTTAATCATAGATCTATGTCCTAGTGTGGTTGTAGACACTTGAGTCCTGCAACCTCCTTGCCTCAACCTCGGGTGAGACTTCATTTGCTTCGCAGGTGTTGCTGAAAGGGCCAGTAGCTAGGGTATTGTTGGTGTGTTGCTGAAGTGTTGAACCCTGAGTCTGCCCCTGTGCTAACAATGACTAACAAAAAACTCAGAAGTAAAAATGAGTGATCACTAAGCTAAGAAAAAAGACAAAGGGGGCCAAAAGGGGGAAAAAAGGGCTAAAAAAGTGTATAAATAGAAGTAGACAACTCATTTTTACCATTGTAATTTGAAAATCAACCAAAAGGTGAAAATACCCCTTTGCTAAAAGAGTGGATTTCGGAAGCTTCAATGGACAAACTGACCATATGTTTGGACCAAGTAAGTACAAAACACCTACACTTGTAATTTAATTCCTTATTTTAGCTTTAATTTTGTGTTTGGAGGGGCATCACTCTTGTAAAAAGAGTGGCCTTGCATGTACGTGGGATTTCCAAAGCCAGCCCATGTATGTACTCGGGTGGAGGACTAAATAACCCATGTACATACATGACTGTATACAAATCAACCCGTGTACACCCTCTAACACTTTGAAAAAATAAAAAGCGAGTGCTGACTCCTCTCTATTTTTCCATGTAATAGGATCTATGTTCACTGGAGAGAGAGAGAACATGAGGAGCTCAACGTCCTGGTCGAGGAGGACCCTGTAGCCATTGCTGCACTAAAATAATGCGGGTTATGGAAGTTCTTCCAGTGTCCTTTTATGAGGGCACAACCAAGGCTTCTTAATTCTCTTATGGAGTATTGGAATCCTGATGCAGAGGATTTCATGCTAGAGGGTCAATCACTGACCCCAACCATAAAGGAAATTTACTTCTTGACTAGACTCTCGAGAAGAGGGGAACCAGTTAACTTGAGGATTTTTCCTCCAGGGCCTTTCAACATCGAGGAATACATTCAGATGTATTGTGAGGCTGACACTAAGAAGGTAGGTTCTTAGGTGCCAATCCACAATATCATCAGCTTATCTCTGCGAGTGATAGTACTTTTGTTTGGGTGGATTAATGGATCCGCAAACCTTCACCAAGCCTCCCAGGAACACATGCGGGAGGCCACCATTTTCGACTGGAGTACAACCATGTTGGTATGCATGAAGAGACAACTTACAGAGTGTCGACGACATATCAACAAGAACTTTGGGTTTGGTAATATCTTGTTCTCCTTCTTATTTGAGAGGGTTCCCAGTCTCAATCCCAGAGAGATGGTATGGGGGCATGCAACCTCCTTCTCAATAGTGAGCAGGTGGGAAACATTGCTACCTAGATAGGGTGGAGGGAGGACCATAGAGATATTTGACAAAATTGTTTTTGATTGGTGGGCACCTTAGATCTCAATGATCAAGGATTACCCATGGTTGGACCTTGGATATGAAAGGAAGAGAAGATTAAGGAAGAAGAGTGAAGTGAAAACTACGTGGAAGGCACATTGACTAAGAATGGTTCTATGTGTTCAAAGAAGCAGAAAAGAAGGAGCGAAGTAAGGGAAATCTAGTCGTTGAAAGAGAAGATAAAGGAAGACATATCAACAAAGAAGATGGATCATGGACAACTCAGCAAGAAAAAAAATCCATCAATGAGTGCTTTGGAGCACCTCATGGAAAAGAAGGAAAGATAGGCTAGTGAAGCCCTGAAAACATGGGTCAAGTGGACCTAGGGTTTTAGACACATAGGGTTTTGGATCTAGGGTTTTGAAACCTTGACATTTGTTATGTAATGTATAAATAAAGGTCTAGGAGAGTCGATAGGGTTGCTCAAGAATTGGTTCATACTATTGTGGTTAATGGTTGTTGAGTGTAGTTGTTGTTAGAGAGAGAGAAGCAGGTTGTTGTAGAGAGCCTGTATTGTAAGATCTTTAGTTGGGTGCGAGGGTCAACCCTGCAGCTGGGTGTGCAAGGAGGAGAGGAAGAGAAAGAGAGAGATCTACAAGCTAAGTGTGTAGATAGAACTATATGTTTCCATTTAATATATCAAGAAACACAGTTCTTTGGATGTAGCCCTAGGGAGAGGGTGGACCATGTATATATTTTTGTTCTGTGTGATGGATGCTGTGTTATTTTCTTTTTGTTATACTATTATTTAATTGTTGTGTTAGATCTGAGACATTACCTACGAAGTAGGCTTAAGCGTGATAGAGCATAACTAAATTGCTATGTGTTGTTTCCCTGGATCCAATTTTCATTTCCTTTGGTTGTAGATACCTGTGTCCTGCAACCCCCTAGGTGAGACTGCATTTGCTTCATAGGTGTTTTCGAAAGGGACAATAGTTAGGGATTTTTGGTGTGTTGTTAGAGTTGAACCCTGGGTCTGCCCCTGTGCCAACAAATGGTTTCGTTGTCAGGACCGAGATATTCTTGAGGGAATGTCAAGGTGGTTTCCATCAAAGAAAGAAATTCAGAAGTGGATAGAAGAACAAGAGAAGGACTTCACTGAAGCCCATAACAAGAATCTGAGCATTAGTACAAAATACTGGTTGTGAAGGTACATCTTCACCGACATACATGAGATTGTTTTTGGAGGAATTCATAAAGCATTATACAAGTGGTTAGACAGATTAGCAGATACCCAGTTCGAGATCAGATCTAGACCACCTGTGGTTTGGACATCGACATTGATCAAGAAGGTCAAGAGAGTTGATAACGTCATGTCAAGATAAGTAGATCACTGGTTTGATAGCGCTAATTGAGGGTACATTACTGATTTTTCTATTGACATAATAGAGTCATATAGCCAAGAAGAGAGATATTTCTTTAAGGGACCTAGAAGAAATTTTTTTCACTTTTTGAAGTTGAAGATCAAGATGCTATTGCATGAGAAGAACATCTTGAAGATACAGTAATTGGTAAGATTGAAAAGCTAATGTTCAAGAACTTAGACAGTGACAACAACACAGAGTATGGACATACGTGCAGTGGGAAAACCTTTAGAGAGGTCCCTATGGTGAACCTGTTTAAGTAGAGTCATGAGCCACTGGCACATGATGAAGGGTTCTACAGTGGAAAAGAAGAAGAGTTATTGAACGAGGAAAATTCAGAGTCTGCTAGGGCAGAAGAAGGGAAGACTAAAGAACCTCACCGAGAAGAATAAAAAACTTCAGGGATTGTGCCTACCGTTGAATTAAGTACTATAACTCGTCCCGTTATTTTAGCAACACTAAGTAACTAGAGTAGCCAGAGTTATTAGAGCACTCAGAGCACTATTATCAGCAGTTCAGTACACACTCAGTCAAGAAACCTAGGAATATCTATGGCAGATGAAATGAGGTTACCTATATTTAGAGGGGATGGATCTAAAGATCCTGATCAACACTGGTTCTTATGAAAAGTTGTATGGAGTATTAAGAAAGTCAATGATGAAGCTGTTAAGAGAGTTCAATTTAGTACTACCTTGAGAGACCATGCACTGAGTTGGTACATGAAGTTTTTTAAAGAAACTGTACAACCTAAACCACTTAACGATATCAAGATTGCGTTGAGTGCAGAGTTTAAGAAACCCAAGTTGGAGTCGCAGTGTATTACATAAATGAAATAAATCAAGAAGAGAGTAGTTGAAACTGTTAGGGAGTTTGACCAGAGGTTTAAGACCTTCACAGGTCGCTTCAGTTTTTAGACTCCAGACGAGCAGAATAAGGAATGGTTCATTTCTTCCCTCTTACCACACATCAGAGTTCCTCTGATGCAAAATAAGGTTTCTTCGCAGGCTGAGGCACTGGAGATCACCATGAAATTGGAATAAACCCCTATGGGAGAATCCAGCTCAGGTATGAGTCAAATTTTGAGTCAACTAACTAGCTTATCTCTGTAGGTCAAAGATATGAAGAAAGAAAAGGGAAAAGATAAAAGTGAATACATCCAGTGCATCAGATGAAAATCAGAGGGCCTAGAAAAGGAGAATTATCCCCTATTTAATGAGTACTTGGCCTCTGGGGCTCTGAGCCATTTGAAGCAGGTTACTCTACCCTAGTGCGAGGTATGTAGAAACAAACATCGCCCTAGTGAATGTTATTACATGAAAAAATATGTCCAGACACCTACCAATATTTACTACACATTCTATAAATATGTGGGGCATGATGAGAAGGAATGTAAGTCTTACGATCTCTTGCATGAAAGGTCAAAAGATACATATAGGATTCAAGGAGAGATGCATCAGGAGGGAAATTCTACACGGTTTAATTCCCCAGGAAGAGGAAACTTCAACCCTTGTGGTGGATTCAGAGGAAGAGGACGAGGCAAAGGTATGGGTCAAGGTTGAGGTCAAATCATTTGTTATAACTGCGCCTAGCCAAGTCACTTGGAAAGGGACTGTCAGAACCCTTGTACCACTTGCAGCTACTGCAAATCATTTGAACATGTTATTGAATATTGTCCAACATTGTTAGCCAAACTCTAGGAGAGACGAGGAGGAAACCAACAAGTACAAATGATATCAGCATATGCTCACGGAGAGGATCCTAGATTTGTTGTTATCACTAGAGGAGGAACTGTTATAGGAAAAGACATGGTGACTCCAACAAGGATTACAGAAGAATCAAGAATCAAAAGAGCTGCAGAGAAGACACAATTGTTTGATCCAAGGAAGGAGAAGCAAAAATTTGAAGAGGAAAGAAGAGAATTTGGAGGAGAAAATGCTTCTTCGTCGAAGGCACAACCAGAAGTGAGAAAATGTGGGATTCCTCTTGCATTTGATCAGTCTGTCTCACCCAAAGAAGGAAAAGAGGTAAGAAATCTTATGGATTTCTTATATAGTTGCATTAATTTTATTAAGGATGAAAGAGCTGTGCAAGAACTACAACACTTGATCATATAGTATGAGCCAAGGAAGGTAGACCCTCTGCTGAATAGAGCAATACATCAGGTATCCAGGAAGAGAAGAAAAAATAAGGAACTGCACCTTAATGCTCAGATTGGAGACTATGACATAGATTATGTGGTCCTCGACTTAGGATCAGAAGTCAACGTTATAACGAAGCAGACCTGGGCGTTGATTGGAAAACCTAAGTTGATTTATTCCTATATCAGGCTCAGGATGGCTAATCAGTAGGCAGTAAGCCCCTTTGGGAGGCTATATCATGTCCCTGTGGACATCGACGAAGTAAGGACATTTTCAGACTCCGAAGTAATTGAGATAGTTGATGATAGCTGTCCTTATCCTGTGCTATTAGGAATTGATTGGGCTTTCAACAATTCTACTGTGGTTGACTTAAAGAAAAGAAGAATGACATTTGAAGGTGATGTCCTTAGGGTCATTGAGCCTCCTTATCCTGATGAAGGTTGCATATACACAGAACCTATCAGAGAAGAATACCATGCTTATGAAGCAGAGAGTATATACAAATTGACATCCAGACAACATGATTACATTAATCCTACAATAGACAAAAATTTGAGTGGGCAAAGTGAAAGCGCATGCTCATCAGACTTAGAATAAGAACTAGAGAATTGGCAAAACAAAATGTATGAAGTTTTTGCATGGAGGTGTGCCAGATTGAGCAGAGAAGTTCGCTGGATTGGCACATAAGTAGGCAACATGAGCAACATGTCAGAGTCTCTTTATGTGATCATATATTAGGTATAAGTTATGGTTTACTTGCTTCCTTAGTCTTCTTGTGTTTTCCCTAAAAGGTTTAGAGAAAGTTTTTTAGTCTTATATCCACCTTTTAATTTCTTGATTTAATCCCTGCGATCCGCAGTGGGATTAGGGTCTTTATCAGTTTTGTTTTCATTTTTCTCTTTGTACCTATTTCTTTCTTTGGAAAAACAAAAAACAAAAAAAATTACTTGGCCTCACCCTCGAGACTCCTAAATGAGCACGCTTTGTTGTCTTTCAAGCTCACTTTACAATTCGAAAGCAACATCCGACGAGACTGTATTTTCGATTTTCGATATATGTAGGGATCAACTTCACTAGAGACCTAAACATGCCTGTGCCTCCTAGTGAGGAGAGAGGCGAGAGAGGTAACATATTTTTTTTTTAAGTTTATTTATTTTTTAATTTTCATGTATATTCTTTTTATTAGTGTATAGAGTATTGAATTTCATATCTATTATGTATAGATTTGGGGCCTCTACAATCAATAAACTTCGTCAGGACTCAACGACATCCTCGTCCTGAGGCAGGACCAACAACAACAGGAGGGTCAATAGCAGTAGGGGGACCCCCAACTTGAGAGGCTGATAGAGTCTTGCGACGAGTGGAGCACAACCTCACCGTGCTCACTCATGTTGTTACTATGGTGGAGATCGAGGATCTCCCCCCGGCTATGCAACCTCATGTAGTAGGGGTGCCTTGGACCTAGGTCCATTTGTTCTGGCATTTGGCGAACATCACTGTACATTATAGCAGAGACAATAGGCATTTTCCTTAGATAGCATTAGACCGTTGATGTGCCAAGAGAATGTTTTGTACCATATGTATTTTTTAAGGGCATAAAACAAGCGATGTAGACTGATCACTTTTGAGGCTTTTATGCCCACCTATGTACTCATGACACTATTTTTTGGACACACACACACACACACACACACACACATATATATATATACATATTTCTTGTCTTATGGATGACATTTTTATAAATTTATTTACGTGTGCATGTGTGTGCTTTTATTTTATATGTGAGCAACATGTCAATCTAAAACTTGATTCACTAGAGTATCTATCAGATGATTAAATATCCTAGGAACATGGATATACATAATGTAATCGAAATATCATTATAAGAGATGTACCCTAAGGAATCGTCGGTGCAGAGTGGGATCATAAATGCGGTAAACCCAATTTAACTGGGACACAACTAGCTAAGCATCGAGGCAGTCCCAAAGGAAAGAAATTCCATGTGACAAAGCATCACAAAGAAATTCTATCACTACGTTGTACTCAAAAACATTGTTTGTAGCGTCGCCTAGACAAATACCTCCGAAAGATAACAACTGGAATCTAGGTGAGAAAATCACCCAAGATGCAGAAGCAAGCCTCCGAGTGTGTTGTATAGCACCATCCGCGAACCTAAAATAAACCTTTGATTCACTTGACATCTACCACACTAAAAAATAAGACATAAATAAATAAACATCCAAAAAATAAAATAAAAACAAAATATGTATGAGAATCTATACATATATACAAGAATTCACCTAGGTGACCAACCTAAGAGTAGTACTTCTTAAGGTAGAGCCCATTTCTAGGATCTGCCAAGGAATTTCCCTCAAAATCAACCAGACGGTTAGTTCCCTTATCTAAGACCTCTTTCACAATGAATAGTCTGAATCACATGGGTTGGAACTTGCCTGCCCCTAGGGGATATTTGTCTTGATCATAGACTAGGACAAGATCACCTTTACAGAAAATCTGAGGATGAATGGACCGATCGTACTAACACTTGACTCGTTTCTTATGAGAATCATTGGTTAAGGCTGCATCACGATGCTTCTCATCGAGCTGCTCGAGATATAAAAGGAATTCCTCAAGCGGTGAAGTGTCTGATAGTAATTATATTTCCAAATTTAAAGAAGCAATCTAGCATTCAATAGGTAAGACTACTTCTAGCCCATATACGAGTTGAAAAGGTGAAAAACTGGTGGCAGTCTTCACATATGTTTGGTAGGCCAACAATGTTGGATATAACATCATATGCTAATTTGAACTAGAATAATTGATCATCTGCTGAAGAATAGTCTTGAGAGACTTATTCACAACTTCAACTTGACCATTCGCTTGCGGGTAATAAGTTGACAAATGTTCCTATTTGAACCCAAGATTTGACGTTAATTCAATCATCATTTTGTTTTGGAAGTGACTGCCATGGTCAGTGAAAATATCCTTTGGAATACCGAACCTAGATACTATCTGATTAAAGATGAAAAGAGTCATTGTTTCACCATCATTTTTAAACATTGGCATAGCTTCGACCCACTTCGTAAAGTAGTCCACGACTACGATGATGTAACAATGCCCCCTAGCGGAAGCTGGGTGACATGTAGTAAATTCAATCCCATACTTGGTGAAAGAAATAACAACAATGACTGGGAAAATAGGAGCAGGATGTGCCTACATATTATGACAAAATATATGGCATGGGTGGCACTTCTTGACCACCTCTACACAATCCTTGATTAACGAGGGCCAGAAGTAACCTGCACGTAGAATCATTTGGGTTGTTTCCAACCTAGAAAAATGACCGCCATATGCTCCACTATGAAACTCATTCAAAACGATCTCTGCTTCTTTGTTGGTAAGGTATCGTCAAAGAATGGAATCTACACCTCGACAATACAAAGTTTCATCGAGGATAAGATAGTTTCATGCATGATGTCGAATTCATTGATGCTCGTCCCAGGAAGCAGAAGCAGGGCACTTCAAAGTCTGGAGATACATAATTATATCTCCATATCAGGGGTCCAAATATGCAATTATAAAAATATCTCCATTAATAGATGATTCTTCGGGCATCATATCAGTGGGCTGGATGATCAATTCTCTTGTGAGAACGTGATGCTAGATCATCCAAGTACATCTCGACTATATGTTTGAGGTCATGAAAAGTGAATGACATAGCTCACTGAAAGGTGTCTCCAACATTTTTCAGGCCAAAAGGCATCTTACGATACACAAAGGTACCCCAAGGACAAATAAAATATATTTTATGTTGGTCCTCAGATTTGATTTTAATCTATTTGTATCTTGAAAAACCGTCCATGAATGAAAAGACCTCACAACTTGCACATTCATCGAAAATACGATCGATGAAAGGTGTAGGGAAATTGTCTTTCAGGCAGGCCTTAGTAAAATCACAAAAGTCCATACAAATGCAAATCATTCCATGTTTCTTGTTTATCGGAACTGGGTTTGACACCCATTCTATCAATTGTACAGGGTAGATAAAACCGACTTTGAGAATTTTTTCTACTTCTGCCTTGATTGTTGTTGCTTTTCGAGGCTTTACTAGAAAAATCTTCTGTCAGACTAGTTTGACATCAGGATAAGTCATGATTTCATGCTCGACAATTCATGGGTCGATTCCTGACATTTCTTTGTAAGACTAGGAAAAAATGTCATGGAATTATATGAATAACTCGGTGTAAGTTCAAATCTCTTCGGGGGAGTAATCCGCTCTGACGAAAACATTCTCCACAATGCCAGGGGTTTTGGATATATTGATTGGAATTTTTGTAGCAATTATTTCCATGTTACCCTCGACATAAAATCTGTGCATAGCCATAGGATTGATAGGACAAAGACTATCTCCATTCATGGTCAAAACAAATTCTCCCACCTCTATTCTCCTTAACTTGGGAAGGAACTAAGATATATGATATATATCATCCCAAGGTCTATCGGGACCAGTCGTTGCCTCGATAATCACGTCGTTAGAGGGAAATACCAAGTCTAAAGGATCTTGAGTGGAAAGAGAATATTGAGCCCAAATAGGATCAAGAACTCGATCAAACTCCTATGACGGACCCGGATAGGGGCTGACTGAAGTTTACTGGACAATGTTGTATGCAACCTCAACCACGGATAAGTACATGGCCATGCCATGATGCCTCATCCATTCCATCTAAGTTGATGGGGAAGGTAAAGTCCACAGATTGTTAAAGTAGCTCGTTCAAAATGATGATACTTGAAAAATTGAAGCCCTCAAATGGTCGGGAAGAATCAATATAAGCCTTACATTGCTAAAAGGTGGTGGGTAATCAAAGGTTCCCATCAATGAAAAAAACAAACTAACACCTAAGTTGACAGTTCCAGGCTGCGGATTATCAATCATTGAGATAGTGGAAGCCCTCGATCAGGGGTCAGGACGAGAGAAGGACAACTAGTCAATGGTCACAATCCATCCCTCATGTGGTAAACATAAGACCTAAAAAATCATAGCAACCACAACATGCATCACATAATTCCAACTTGTTCCTAACAAAAGGTTGTAGTCAAGAGATGCATCAACCACTTCAACATTGAGACAAACAATTTTACCTCCCAACTGCATGGGGAAAGAATGAATAATTCCATGTGGTCTAAATGACCGACCATCAAATGTTGCAAGAAATGTAGGCGACAAAGACACCTTAGGCTAGCCAATGGCCTTCCAACATGCCAATGACATCACGCAAGTCAATGCACCCTCATCAACCACTGTACGGAAAATGTTCCGCGTAAAATATTTCATGTTGTAAGCCACTACTATCTGAAGGAAATGGAGGACTTCTAGAGTGGACAATGCAGAAGGGATATGTGCCAGATCTTGTACAATGGAGTAGTTTTGTGTGACCCTCATGTTTGAATTATGATAATCCTTATTGAGTGCATCTTTAGGGATGAGAGTCATTATTTCTCCCACCGCATTCTGAATTTGGAGAGGAAGCGATGGGTTAGTGGATTTCTTTCCCTTCTCGACAGATTCCAACATTCCATAGTCTTGGGCCTTGGTCACTAAATGAACTTCGACATTCATCATATAAATATTCACGACCAGGTTATTATTGATAGGCATAGGGGGTCCTTGATTTCCCCTACCGCGCTTGTGGATGCAGAAGCCTGAGCCATGATTTTCCCTTGTGGAAAAGGGTTCGCCAGAACAATAGTCTATTGCTGCACTAACAACTTCTTGGATTATGCAAGCCAAGGGAATATGTTAGTTGGGTGGTATTCTGTGTAGAGATTACATAGATACTTTGACTTCTTCTTTTCCATTTTTCCCCCGCCAACATTATTGGTATCCTTTTTATCCCCTTTACCATTCTTGTTTTGTTGTTTCTTCTTTCCCTTGGTCTGTTGGTTGGCCTTGGGATTCGTTGAATGTACACTATGTACATCTGATGTCTGGGTAGGGGGAACAACCAAAATCCCAGTCTGGTTGGCCACAGTTTGTTGTATCGACAATTTCTGCAACTGATTCGACAACAAGTTCTTGAACTTGCTTTGTGCTGAACTCACAATTTCATCGGAGTGGGGCCCAGAATTTTTCTTGGCCTTATCGAGAGTAGACCATGGTGCATATGGAAAAATCTAGTAGAGCATGCCAGACAAAGAGTAGATCAGTTCAAGTTGCTGGGCTCTCATAATCACCCCCTCTTCTCAAAACACTCCGGAAGTCACTACGTCCTTGGATACACAGGGTACCAAATACTTCAAGAACCACTCAATAAAGAAAGAAGGAGGGACCTTGACCTTAATTAATCTCTTTCTATGCCACCATTCTTGGATATGATTAGAGATGTGATCGACCTTGGTTTTCTCAAATTTGGCCAACAATTTGGTGCCGACATCGTATCTCATAGATAACTAGAAATGGTTCAAGAATACCATCGCCAAGTTTTTGAAGTAAGAGTACCTCGAGCCATCGATCTCAATATACCACTTTGCAACACCCCCTATAAGAGTGCGTTGAAAAAGGCACAAATGGACATAGTCTTCCTTCAGTGAGTTTGATAAGAACCATAAATGAAAGGTTGTCACATGATCACTTGGATCTTCGCCAGGCTTCTCCTCAAATTTTAGAATATCTGAAGGAAACTTAGTCATCATGGGGGGGCAACACAGATCATGAAAAATCATTTCATTCAGTAATCTCAACAAGTCTAGTAGATGTAGGGTGCCAGGAATGGTAGTTTTGATTTTGAACTATTTACAAGAAAAATGGGCCTTGGATTTTGACTGGCACCAGGTTTCTGGGAAAATTTGGACTGTTGGACAGGGTTTTGGTAGAAACTGCGACCTTGACCAACATAGGGAAATTGCGTCTATTGGGGTATCATTGACTAACTCTCGAAATTGGACAACATATCTTGTGCAGGGATTTCTCCCTGCATTGTGTTCCAAGGACCTTGGAAGGGGATGCCCCCAACTGATCTTATGGGCATGGGTATAGAGCCTTACCCGAGGTTCCATTGAGCATGGAAGGGGTTTCCCCCAAATGACATCCCTTGTGAGGGAATTGATCCTTGCCAAGGATTCCAAAGACCTTGTGTGGAGTAAACTCCAGTCGTCGCTCCTTGTGAAGGAATAATACCTTGCACCAGGTTCTATTGACCAAAGCTAAGGTTTTCCCTAGTCAAGAAAGTGACTGAAGAAAAATCATTATTCCCAAATGCACCGAACAAAGAGAACGCCATATATACCACCAACATCGTATAATACAAAGGTCCTAAAATTCCTCCACCAAAAAAGCTATAATTATCATTTGGCCCAATTGGCTACTGAAAAGAACCACTGAGTGAAGGGGGTGGAGGAGGTATATGATCCCCACCATAAGGGATAACATTAAAAGTAACCATAGTTCCCACGGTTGACCCTTGCACAAGAGAATTTGAGCTCCCTACCCCTAGAACCATGGTATGTAAGGTAGAATAAGTAAGAACCGAGTCAGTATCAAATCCAAGCATCCCATATGAGAAGGGAGGGCCTGTCACACTCTGATTAAATGGAACAATGGTCAAAGTTGATAAAGGTATCATACTGCTACCCGAAGTTGAGGGAGTCGAGAAAACTGTAGTCCTGACTGGAAAAGGTGGAAGAGGAGGTAGGATTCCCCCTACAATAGTAGCCATAACAGGAGTATGAGGGCTCCTGGATGAAGTAGAACCATTTTCTTCTATTGTTGCTCATAGAACTAGCTGGCACTCAGAAGATGTCACCTCAGGAGGGGTAATCTGAATCAAGGTTGGCATTGACAAGTCGGTAATTAGAGGATTAACTAGCCTGGAACCTTTGGTTTCAAGGTTAGAGATGGTGGACTCCTACGAAGCTGAAAAGTCTCCTCATGGAGCAGGCTTGGGAACAATTTCCTGCAGCCCAGTTGCTTCAAACGACCTTTCTTGATCAAGTCTTGGCCTTAATGGTGGCGGAGGCGGCTCCAAAGTAACTGACAATAGGCCATGAATCCTTCACGACTGAAGTAGATGTTGATCTTACACTTTGCGAAATGATAAAAAAAATCAGTAAGGCTTTGACTAGCATATAACACTAAGCACACACTAAATTTGTTTCCTAAAGATAAATCAAGTAATCGACTAACTAGTGGGAAGGATGGTTACGCTAATCGACACTAGAGAAACTAACCAATGTAAGTGCAACTCAGAAATGGAAGCACCCTCCGAGCATACTCTTTGAAGCGTGATCCAATGTCCTCCCTAGGTACCGTGGTATACCCCCACATTCACCTATGTAAGTTCGTAAAATATGGGCAGCTAGGTTTCCAGCTCGCAGTCAGTTACCAGGTGGGTACAGTCAATAGTCGAGCATATTGTAATGAAAAGGATACCAAGTCCGAAGCCCTTCAAGGGTATAGAAATAAAATGGTTCAGAATATAACTGAGGATCTCTAGTGGATTCAAGGTCCATGAAGCTCCATAGGAAAATCTAATCGATATTGTTCTCGAGAAAGACTCTCAATATACAATGCCCACTACGTTTAGTCCAACTTTGGAGGGGTTATCTTCTTTGCCTTTCCTCATGCGACATTGTGTTTATCCCTTGTGTTAGAGGGGGGTCTCGAATAACTCTTACGACACTGGAATTAAAGAACTCCCTAACTCAGACTCCAATGATTTTTTTAAAGTGGCCTTGAAGAGTTTCCTCTTCAAACCTAATTCAAGGCTCTAAAACCCTAAACTAGTTTGTGAACCCTACAAACAGAAAAGTCTAATGTATTTTAGATTAGGCATTATTTTTAAGGCTTGAGTTACTCAAAAGGTACGGTAGTGAAATTGGTGGTCTTATGAAGAGATGAATAAGGAAGAGAACTTTAAATCACTTTAAAGAAAAAAATAATTTAAAATTAAAGTAATGCTTGAAAACAACTCTTTGTAAATTCAACTTTTCTAATTGATATTTCAAGATCTTGTAAATAAAGAAATCCTAAAACTTGCTTTATTTTGACTACAAACTACTTATATTTCAGGAAATCAAAAAGAACTTGGAAATGAAGACTCTTTTTTCTTTTTGCAAATAACAACCTTGACTACTTTTTTTTTTGTTTGTTAATTTGTGCAGGACCTGCGATTAACCTGTGGTTTGAGAAACCGCGACTCAGGGGCATCTAAGCCGTCAAAATCACCCGGGGATCGCACCCGGCCTGAGCCACACCAACCCTTAACATGGTTGGA
>SNQJ01S0000748.1:52194-118363 GCA_010110895.2 Picea sitchensis | reverse complement strand
GTATCTCTGGGTGCAACCACACGTTCGACCACTACCTCAAGGTGTCCCCATGGCTCCAGGTAAAGCCCTCACGAGAATTGAACCTTGCCCAACGGTGAAAAACTCCTCGCTTTCCACCATTGGATCCAACCCCTTTGGGCAACCTTGACTACTTTACCAAACTAAATGCAAGAAGATAAATTCTCTTTTTTTATTTATTTTTTGAACTGTTTTAATAAGAAAAAACTGAAGTAAATTTTTTTGTTTTTTTTGTTTTTCCAAAGCAAGAAATAGGGGAAAAGAGAAAATTGAAAACAAGACTGATAAAGAACCTAATCCCACTACAGATCGCAAGGATTCAATCAAAAAATCAAAAGGTGGATATAAGACTTGACAACTTGTTCTAAACCTTTTAGGGAAAACATAAGAAGACTAAGGAAGCAAGTAAACCGAAACTGATACCCAAGATATGACCACAGAAAGAGACTTTGACTGATTCAAGAAAGTCTTGAGAAGTCTGAAATTATATTAGGAAAGAGACCAATTCTCTCTTTATCAAAAAATACTTTCATGAAAAAGAGACGCGCGTTGTTGCATCAGTAGCCTACGTATGTACGTGGGTTTTCTACTATGCAGAGTGTGTATGTATGCGGGCAAACCCAAAACAGGGTGCATACACCTTTGAGAATTTTCAAAAACAGAAATACAAGGAAGACTTACAGGGAAGGGAAGGTTGGTATGCACCTTGGAGGTGACCAAAAACCCTAAAAAAGACTCAATAAACTTGACTGAAACTCGAAAGGAAATAAAAAACCAATCAATAACCCAAAAACCTCTCTAGAAACCCTAGAGAGATCTCCAATATGGTCGCTAGTTCTGCTAGCAGGAAAATCCCCCTATAACTACACTAGGGTTTAAGATATAGACAAAGCGAATGACCATCTCAAAGTCAATCTATTTTCTACTCTACCCCAAATATACCAAAATCAATGAACATGAAGCAATAGAAGAGAATATTGATAACTGTACCTTTTATCCCATGTATGGTGATGATCTCCTCAATATCTGTAGTTCCAAAGACTGCAAGTCTCCTCCCAAGGCTGACCTACATCCAAAACTAGGAAAACAAGGACTAAAAGCATGCTATTTCTTTTCATAAATTAGGTTTAGATATGAAATTATATGTACAAATCAAAGAAAATACACAAAACATCATCATTTGGGACAGGGAAAAGAGATTCATTTATTCATCGAAAAAATACTGAATCTTACAATCCATGTCAGCCATCGTTCCACGAACCTGGTCCAGGATCCTCTTTACAATGCTTCAAGTGCACCTTAAATAAGCCTCTTCTCACAATATACTTATCACCTCAAGGAAAGGGAATGGAATGGATGGAAGAAAAGAGGCTGAAGAGGGAGTGCTAAGGTAGTAACTCACAAAAGGTAGCAAATTCTTGGGCAAGGAAGGGAAGTGAAATTGGCAAGAGGTTCACCGTTATTATGCTTAGTTGTGAAATGAGACACCAAATCTTCCTTTTATATGAAAAAAGGATGGTTATTCGGTTGGGGGATGAGCTATAGTAGGTGAAATGGTTGGGAAACCTCCAATATCCTATGAATTTCACCGAATTCCTTAAATTTTTTTAATTTTTGAAACTTTTGGAGGTATACGTGGGCTGTGTATTGTCCATCAAGCATATGTACATGGTATTTATAGCATGCAACAAGCGTATGTACATGGGAAATAGTGGTGCAAGGCATGCACATGCTCTAAAAATTGGGTTTTTAAGTAGAGATTCTTGACAATGATTAGGCAAATTATGCAAGTAAGAGGGCCAATGCCATGTATGCATGAGTAGGGAATTTTAGGGCTATAACACCTTTGTGAATGACATGTATAGAGAACCTCCAAAGCTAACATTGCACAAGGGGTTTGGCCTAGATCTTTGATAATTGAATAGTTCTGGGTGGCTCTGAAATTAGGATTGTGAGCAAAGTGCTTTAGTACTCCTTTTGGAATATGATTCGAAGGTTCCGAATTTTCGATATGCAAGGGTGTTTCTGGTGGAGGAGGATAATTTGGACCTAAAATAGTCTATGAAGAACCGTAAGCACAAGATTGAGTGGCTACATCAATCTAAGAATTGACCATATTGACACATAGATGGCCACCTTCATGTGCCGAGGGGTTTTGACTCCTGTTCGACACATTTCAGGTGTTGGGGGTCACTAAGGCCATGTGATAATTATGTGGAAATTGAGTTGTCATCACAACGGGTGGTTTTGATAAGAGCCTCGAGGCTTCCTTGATTTAGGGGCATAGGTGGGTATGGTGATCATGTTTACAAGGTTTACAAAGAAACTTCATCTTCAATTTTTCTTTCTTTCCCTCACCATCATTATTATTCGATCTATCATTGTTAGTGTTGTCCTTGGATTTATTATTATTTTTCCCACCTTTACGATTATTACCTCGTCCTTTCCTTTTATTCCCTCCTGGTTGCTGGTTACCATTTGGGTTAACCAACTAGGGTAAAAAATGAACATGCACCAATTGAGTGGGAGTGGAGGACGAAGCCAAAGCTTGTCCTTCTACAGGCTCACTTAGAGACAAATAGTTCAACTGGTTCATCACCAAGTTTGTAGACTCAACATTTTCAAAGCCTATGATGCCATCGGCATGAGGCCCAAGCTTTTGTCTAGGGTCATAGTTCAACCGTGGTGTGTTAGGAATAATTTCATACAACATCCTATATTGAACATATATGAGGTCCAATTGTTGGGTTTTGAAAATAGCTTCTTCCTTAGATGTTACTCTGGATGTAGAGACATGCTTCAAAATATAAGGCAATAAGGACTTAAGGAACCAATACAACATAAAATCGGGAGGAATGTAGGCTTTGATCAACCTCTTCCATCTATGCCACTCTTGGATATGGTCTGAGATATGCATGGCTTTATCTTGGCAGAGGGATGAAAAAATTTCTATGTCGAGATCGTAATGAACTGAAAATTGGAAGTGGTTGAGAAAGACCAAAACCATTTGATTAAAGTTTCTGTATGTTCCCCTTGGTATCTCAATGTACCATTTCATGATGAATGTTAAGTAGCTAAGATATGAATACAAAATACACCATAATAGATCCAAGAATAATATATGAAAACCACAATTTATTATAAGAAAACCCTTGAGGTAGGGAAACACCATACAATGGATCCTATTATGGAAGGGATCCTCTCCTGTTCACTTGCCTCTTCGAGGGGGAATCCTCCTATTGAGATACTTCTCCAAATAAAATACTTCTCTTCATATCCCATTACATTGCTTGAACCCCTTTATATAGTGCTACCAACCATCTAAGAACATTCTAGAGGAGGAACCTTCTAAAAGTATAACATAAATGTAAGTCCTCTTACATTTATTATATCTAACTACCATAGTGGGCCTTATTTAATAATATAGTGGACCTAGACCACCTTACATTGAATGACCTCCACTATTATCACTATGATCCCTCTGGGTCCCCCACTACCTCTCTAGATACCTAACATTCCATCCCCCTTATAAAAGCGTTGTCCTCAACACTTGCTATGAGAGTGTACAACCATATCCTAGGGTCCCATGGATAAATGTGGACCATAGTTATGAAGTATATTATAGAACCAAGGTTCCATGTAGGAATGCAAGCCACCATGCTGAAGTAGTCCAACTGCCACTGTAAACCAAGGTCCCATGCCTAATTGCTCATGTGAACTCCACGTTGAATATATCAAAACACCATAGCCAACTGAAAATGATGCTTCAAAGAGAGACATTAGTCAAGTGGATAAAAATATGTAGAACTCGCTAAAAAATCATTCACTACTATTGGAGAGTAATAAAAATGAAGAAGTGTGTGCATAGAAAGCTCTTGTCTTCTCTCCAAGATGTTCTCTATAGAAGGCAGAGCAGAGTAATCAAATAGAAGATAAAAATGGATTTCATCCCAAAAATGAAAACTATCCATATACCAATCATAACAAGAATCCTCAAAATTATTCCAAGCATGCGATTCTCGATTATATTTATCCTTGATGTCCTGTATAATGTATCTCTCTTGCATTGCAAGTGTGATCGCTTGAAGTTTTTGAGCACCTGTATCAAGGGCTTCAATCTTTCGTCTAATTTCCACGAGAAATCGAATATCCATTGGATATAACACATATAATATACCAAAAGAAATATCTTAAAATTATCTATCCAATGACACTAATGTGGTAGAAATCTGAGCACCATATGAAGATTTATGAACTCTACAGTCCCACCGCAGTCATGAAAACCCCCAAATATGACTGATTTTAAATCAACAATATCTTCACTTCTAGAGCTCTGATTTAGATTATTTGTTTTTTGAAATTGGGTGAAATTGTGAGAGGAACTAATATATGCAGTTTGTCTTGGAAAATTCAGCCCCAACTTCTACAGAAATAAGAAAAATCACGCAGCCATTTGTGAAAAAAACCCTGAAAATAACATATTTCAAAACTTCAATAAATTTACTCCCCGGACTCCATTTCAAACGATTTTTTTTTTAAATTGGGTTTTTTTTCTGAGAGGAACTTATATATACAACCCGTTTCTACAAATTTTTCATATAAATTCATATAAATCATCAGGAATGTTGCGGCCCTCTTTGGCTTCTCTGAAACAAAAAATTGCAAAAATAGGAAAAAAAATTCCCACAATTCTTGCCAAGAAAAATGCTCTGATACCAATTGTTAAGTATCTAAGATATGAATACAAAATACACCATAATAGATCCACGAATAATATATAAAAACCACACTTTATTATAAGAAAACTCTTGAGGTAGAGAAACACCGTACAATGGATCCTATTATGGAAGGGATCCTCTCATGTTGACTTGCCTCTTTGAGGGGGCATACTCCTATTGAGATACTACAAATAAAATACTTCTCTTTATATCCCATTACATTGCTTGAACCCATTTATATAGTTCTACCAACCACCTAAGAACATCCTAGACGAGGAACCTTCTATAAGTATAACCTTCTAGTAAGTCCTCTTACATTTATTATCTATAACTACCATAGTGGGCCTTATTTAATACTATAGTGGACCTAGTCCACCTTACATTGAATTACCTCCAATATTATCACTATGGGCCCTCCGCCCCCCCCACCACCTCTCTAGCTACCTAGCATTCCATTTCCCTTATGAAAGCATTGTCCTCAATGCTTGCTATGAGGGTGTACAAGAATATACCAGGGTCCCATGGATAAGTGTGGACCATAGTTCTGAAGTAGACTAGAGAACCAAGGTTCCATGTAGGAATTAAAACCACCATGCTGAAGATATCAAAACACCATAGCCAATTGAAAATGATGCTCCAAAGAGAGACATTGGTCAAGTGGATCAAAATATGTAGAATTGGCCAAAAATTCATCCACTACTACTGGAGAATAATAAAAATGAAGAAGTGTGTGCATAGAAATCTCTTGTCTTCTCTCCAGGATGTGCTCTATAGAAGACAGAGTAGAGTCATCAAATAGAAGATGAAAATGGTTTTGATCCCATAAATAACAACTATCCATATACCAATAATAACAAGAACCCTCAAAATTATGCCAGGCATGTGCTTCTCGATTATATTCATCCCCGATGTCCTGTATAATGCATCTCTCTTGCATTGCAAGTGTGATCGCTTGAATTTTTTGAGCACCTGTCTCAAGGGCTTCAATCTTCCGTCTAATTTCCATGAGAAGTCAAATGTCCATTGAAAATACCACATATAATATACCAAAAGAAAGATCTTAAAATTGTCTATACAATGACAATGATCTCATAGAAATCCGAGCACACTATGAAAAGTTATGAACTTTGAAGTCTCGTCGCCGTCACGAAAACCCCCCAAAATGATTGATTTTAAATCAATGATATCTTCACTTCCAGAGCTTCGATTTAGATGATTTGTTTTTTGAAATTGGATGGAATTTTGAGAGGAACTGATATATGAATTTTTTTTCATAAAATTAATCCCCAACTGCTACATAAATAAGAAAAATTATGCGGCCATCTGTGGAAAATCCCCTGAAAATAACATATTTTAAAACTTCAATAACTTTACTTCCTAAACTCTATTTTAGATGATGATTTTTTTTTTTTTTTTTTTTTTTTTTCTGAGAGGAACTCAAATATACAACTATTTTATGCAAATTGTTCACAAAAATTTACATAAATCTTTCAAAATGTCATGACCCTCTTTGGTTTCTCTGAAAAACTACAAAAATAAGAAAACAATTGCCCACAATTCCTGCCTAAGAAAGTGCTCTGATACCAATTTTTAAGTAACTACGATATGAATAAATAATACACCAGAATAGATCCAAGTAAAATATATGAAAACCACAATTTATTAGCTACCTAATAGTGACCCCCCTAAGAGTGTGTTGAAATAGCCTCAAATGAATAGAATTGTCATTCAGGGAGTAAGATGAGCACCAAAGATTAAAAGTAGTGACATGATCACCCAGATCCTCGCTAGTATTGCCTTATAATTTTGGAATGTCTGAAGAAATATTTGTGGGGACGGGGGGCCATAGTGGATTGTGATGCACATGGTCATTCATTAATTTCGACAAATCTAGTAGATTAAGCGTGGCTAGAAAAGGGATCTTGGGTTGCGTCGTCTGAGCCCATGCTCCTAGGAAAGATTTGGGATGAGGGATTGCAGGTCATCCAAGGTTCTGGTATATGCCATGGTCATGTCTGGTAGGATAATATACTCCTCCAAAATGATTCATAAAATGTTGTATGGGCTCGATACCCGCAAAAGCAGCGTGATGAGGGTTATATAAATTACCCCCAATTGAAGTGGCTCTGGGTTGGGGGTTTCCCATAGTGTGAAACTAACTCCTTTCGGATGGAAATCCGGAGGACAAAGGGGGATTCTCTATAATAAATGCATTTGTTAGAATCAACATGGAGGAAGAGGGGATAAAAGACAAAATATAGGAAGTGAACTGTCCACACGATTGAGCACTCCATCAAGGAGCATTGAGATTAGGATTAAACCTAGAGGAAAGAGAATTCCAACCTCCAACTGTAGGATTCATTTTGGTAATATGGCCTCCACCAAATGAGAGAGGAGCATACATAGGATCCATGCCTCTAGATCCAAAACTAGGATTCACATTAGCTATTGGAATGGAGGATGAGAGTTGCGACATCATGTTGGGCATACCAAAAGAAAAGGGATTAGAGACCTAAGGAATTGACTGAGAATTGTTGCCAAAACCAAAAAAATATCCAAAAGGGTTCATTCCTATGGGTCAAGTAGAATCCACAGGTTGGGTAGCACTAGAGGCAGGGATCTCCAACACCAAAACCATCAAGGTTGAAGGAGTTGAAGGAATCCCACTAATCACATAATATATAGGAGTCAAGGGACTCCATGTGATGTTTGGGTTTGAATCAGTACTCATAATTGGATGATCACAAGTTTGGGAGGTGGAGATATATGTACCACATTTATTAACTTTATGCCTTTTAGAAGGAAACTTCGATACAAAATCAAGATGTGGTGGTAACTTCAACAAATGGTGAGGCATGCGAGGAGTCTGGTCTAGCTCTACGATGACTCAAGACTCGAGATATAAAACCAAATCCTAGGGCCAACTAATAATGAGAGAGCACACCAAAATAAAGAAAAAAGGGCCAATGGATACAAACAAGATATAGTGGCTGAAAAGGGGCCTCCCTCACTAGAGTAGGTATGTCTCTCCCAAGAGGGGCCTAATACTCTCTTCAAAATATTGGAGGTATCAAAATCAATTATAAGGGCCCTTGTGGGATTAACAATGTAGTCGGTCAGATCCCCTCAAAGAGGTAATCCTCCATAAAGGATGTGTTCTATTCGACCCTTATCTGACTTAGGGTACCTACAAAATAACCCCTACAAGTAACCTCTATGGCTACCTATGTCAAGCAACTAGAGTCACCACAATATAACCAATGGAAAGAAAAACAATCATAAGTCTGTTCCACCATATGGGCAAGGTAACAAAGCTTGAAATCTTGAAAGCATCACCTCTCACAGAGGTAAAGGTACTAGTAAGATCCCCAAATACAAATAGAACCCCAAAAATATCTCTAACGCTAAGAAGGTATTCGAGGGTTATCTCTACAACTAACTTCGTGTGACCTTGTGCTTAACTCTGGTGTGAGAAGAGCCTCCCAATGCCACTAACTACACAATGGGTTTCACCACTCCCTTTTCAGACATATATGATTAGTTTAATAGCCTTGAAGAAGTTTACTCAAAAAATCCTATTCCAAGGCCCTATGTCTTATACTTGTTTGTATACCCTGAAAAATAAAATCATTTCTACTCAATTTTTAATTAATCAACGTTAATTTTAATGTCTTCTTCTTACTCAAGAGGCATGGTTGCAAAACTGATGGTATTATTTCTCAACATATATAAAAAATAAAATATAAAAACATTGCTAAGCACTAATATTGAATTTCAAAGAGGTGGTATGCTTCTAAATGCAAATTTTCCAATGAAATCTCTACAATTTCAATGAAATGAAATCTCTCTACATGTGTCAAAATCAATGCAATGTAATCAAAAGTGCAAATGCCATGATGTAAACAAGCAAATATTTTTTTATTTTTGATATAAAGAAAAGAAAATGCAAGGATTGAATAACAACTTCACAGATAGACCCTACTGCAAGAAAAAAGAGACAAGCTAAGCAAGACACCAAGAAGTAGACACTCATACCAATATGCAAGGACAATCAATGAAAAATATGATAAGAAAGAAAAAAATTCTGAAAATTCAACAATAAGAAGGCTTCCTATCACTTTGTAAGCACTTAATAGTCAGGACAGAGACCCAGGAAGACTCAACAACCAACCAAACTCACCCAAAAAACACCAAACTCAACCAACAATACTAAAGAGTTAATGTACGCGGATGTTTGAGAAAAACTCACGTATATACACACCCTAAAACAACACAACTCACATATGTACGTGTTTGTCAAGGGTAAAACCATGTATACCCAGTAAAAAATTGCTAGGGCAAGGGTTAAGCCAAGAAACTTAGATGAAAAGTAAAAATAAGTTGTCAAGTAACAAGCAACAAGGAAGCTCAGGCTAACAGAGATAAAACAAGGAGAAAAAAACTACAAACCCCAAAAAATAAGGTCACTCCCTAGTATGGTCACCAATTCTATTACGAGGGAAATATCTCTATGGAAAGGGCTAAACCACAACAGAAGGAATGAAACACATAAATTAAATATAATCCCAAGTATTCTATATAAATGAAATGATAAGAAGACAAGGATAAGATCCTACCTCATTCAGATGTTCGATGAAGACCACTGTTGAGCACACAACCCAAAGCTTTATACCTACAACTTGTCCTCAAGAACTAAGATACACAAGCATATGGTGATAATATATAGTCTTAGCATATAGATTAGCATAATACATTAACATACACGACAACCATGCCCATGGATTAATAATTCAAATATTTGCAGGATATCAATTGGACGAGAAAAGAGTATTTCTATTAAAGTAACTAGGAGAAGTACATAGGTGAAAAAATTCTATAACAACACATATCCGAACTGTGAAACTAAGTCCCTCCAGTTGGGCATCCACCACTTCAATCCTGCACCAAAGGAAATCTCATATAAGTGACTCAATAAGGTTCTCCATCACAAAGAAGGAAGAGCTTGGGGGCTGAACAAGGATTTCATACTTTTAAGGACAAAGGGATGCAGACTCAATATCAAGTAAAATTTCTCCAGAGTCTCTTTGCTCTCAAAGTTGAATTGTTGAATCTCCTCAAAGCTTGGATATGGATCAATTTATCACCTTCGAATGGAGATGAAGGGTCGATTAGGATCATTTCCAGTATATGGAAGTTCAAGGATCATGGATCTCATGACATGGCATGGAAACCCGATATAATTTTTAATTTTGAGCACCAAACTCAATGTACGTGGGTTGTAGTAGAGAAACATTCATACATGCGTGTTGTATAATTGATACGACACGTATATGTAGAATTTTTTTATTTTTGTCTCTATAAGGTGAAAAAGGTGACTTCAATTATGCATAGGGAAATGGAAAGGCCATCCAAACAAGTTGCGCGGGGTGAGGCAAAATTTGTTGTAATAGATTCATGTCAATTTAGAGTCAACAAGCAAGAATGAGGATAACACAACTCAATGAGTCTTCTCTATGGTTTCCTATATTTCACGATAGAGTTGATGAAGACACATAACAACATTGGTTCCTTAATGATTCCATTTGGAATGCATGGAGAACCATAGTTGTGACCCATTTGGTGGAGTTCCAAATGACACTGTGGGGAAAAACACTACAATGATATATGAAGTGCTCCAAAGTGCTCATAATTTGCATGGAGTGATTTAGATTACTTATAGAATGAAATGAAGGAAAATATAAATGAAATCACACAAAGATATTGTAGAGACCATAATAATATAGCGAAATCCAAATTCTATTAATGAAGCAAATAAAAAAAGATTGTAAAATGCAAAGCAATAACAACTAGCTAGAATGGTTGTAGATTATCTTTGAAGAGAGATGTGTCAACTATTATCATTATAAAGAAGAAATTAAAATAGGATAAAAACTACCTTTTATCATAAATAATTATTCCCTAATATGAAAAACCCATAAATATCCAAAACCCTAACCCTAGGAAATGATGTCTTAAAATAAATGCAAGCCCCAAGGAGGCTAGTTCATACACCAACTTATTAGGGTTACAAATTTTGCATAAAAAATACGTTCAAGGTGTTTCTCAAACCATTACAAATATAAATTCATGCTCTATGTGTTTGGTATTCCATGCAATAAAATATGTTGTGACTTATGTCCATTTCCAATGCAAGGGAAATTCCCAAATGATATGTCAAAAGCTTTGAGACCTGAAAAAATATAGTATCATTGTTAAGATGCAAAAACATTCCGAGTTAGTGGAATAGGTGGGTGGCCATAAANTGTGTCAAGTTCCTCCATCATATGGGGAAACTTCTAGTGAATCTGAATCCTAGTGAGCCACTTGTCTCGTTGGAGTTGCTTTGCTTTGAAAACCCAATAGAGTTGGATGTTCTATTGGTGGGTTCCCTTCATATTGATATCCATGATCTAGTGAATTTTAACCTACTCAATGCATTCCATATTGAGTTATGTATGAAAAAATTGCTCAACCACCTCTTAGGTATCCAAGAGAGGGGGAAAATATGATTAGATCAACTCCACATTAAATATCGAGTGCAAGAAAAGGAAAGGGGGGAATATTAATTCAAAATCATTTACCCACAACCTTGGTGATGATGTAAGTCCCACATCAAAGTGGGAAGATCTTCCAATGGGGTCCTGTGAGGCACTCTTTCTACAAATTCAACCACGCCTTATCTCCCACTTGAAAATTGTGCAGAACTCGATGCTTATTATGGTGCTACTTATACCTGGAATTGTTTTTCTATAAGATATCATGAACTTATATTTTGATGTGTTGTATCCATTCAAAAGATCTGGATACTCTATCACCTTGGTCTAGGCATGGGAGGCTTATTATTGTGTATATGCAATGCGTTGTGCTATGTTAATTGGGGCCAATAGCTAACATCCTAAGCACACATGAAAATGGATATAGCCAATAGAGTTATGAAGGGATCTATTGTAGCTATCTTGAACAGAAGGAATGATCTCATCCCCATGTGCATGGATGTTTGGAGTTACATATTCTTGGGATATGCACAATCATCCCATTGCCTGCCTTTGTTTGTCCATTGGTTTGGGGGTGGAAGGAAACCGATTTGGTCATCTTGGTGTCCATCATTGACCATAGGATGGACCATAAAGTACTTATGGACCTATTGTCCCTATCTAAAACAATGGTTTGTGGGAGTATGAAAATAACCCAAACATGCTCGAGGAAGATCTTAGTATTGGCCTTTGCCGTGATACTCTTCATTCAGAGTGTCAAAATGACCCTTTTAGAGAATTGATCAACAAAAACAAATACATAATTGTTTCCATGCTTGGTTAAAGGTAGGTTGAACATGTAGTCCATTGAGACAAACTCCTAGGTTTTGTCCACTATAGGTAGAGGAGTGTAAAACACCTACTTCTTAATGGAAAGTTTGGTGATGCCATAGGTAGTGCATGATATGATATACCTACTAACATCCTATAGGATTTTTGGTCAGTAGATGTACATTTGGAACATTTCCACTATCTTCTCCATATCTAAGTTCTTTTCCACTTGACTGTAATGCACCACCCAAATCATATTCTCACATTGTCTTGAAGGAACACATAAATTACCTATATGGAATAATAATTCATCCTATAGATGAAGGTCTACGACTATTTTTGTTGATATTATTGTAGTTGTGGGAGGTATTAACCTCTATGTGTAACCTTTGATGAGACTAGAATGTTTCGGGAAGCAAGAGAAACCCTAAATAGATGTGTAGAAACCCTAGATGACATGTAGGCTCAATAAAAGAAAATTAATATTTAAGTGTTAACCTCTAAAATAAGAAGTTGGCCTAGAAAGGTGACAAATAATACTATAAATAATAGGGTTGTTGAGCTCATATGTTCATTCACACTCTCATAACTGCATAAATACTAGTGGTGCACAAGTTTGGAGAGGGAGTGCAGCTGCAACTACTGCAACTAGGTTTTTGGTCTTTGGTTATGGTTTGGACTTTTTGAATTGGTTATGGTTTGGAATTTGTGTTTTGTATGTTAGAATTGGAGAGAGATACACTACCTTGATTGGCTATTGGTTTTAAGATCTTCTTCCGAAATTATTCTGTTTGTTAAGGTTAAAGGTACTCGGGGGTGGCTGCATGCCAATGGTTGGGTGACAATATTGCTATATTGTCTATGGAAAAATGAGCACATATATTTTATTCTAATAGGTTATGGGCCCACACTATCTTCATACAATCTAACCACTGGAAGATAGATTGGGAAGTGATTTGTTCAGCTTGTTGTGGCACCAATTACAACTGTAGCTAGGTTTTCTGATTATGCAACCTCAACAAACCATAATCCTTGTGTTCAGGCACTCATGATGAAACATTTGACCTAATTCCTTGATATCCTAGTGTTCCCTACCCTATTGCACCTTTTGGTACTCTCAACTAGAAAAAAATAGGGTTTAAATTTTTGGTCAAAGTCAAAGTTTGACTGGTCAAAGTAAAAGGTTGACTGGCCAAAGTCAAAGTCAAAGGTTGACTTCTGGTCAAATTGATTTTGTGGTCAAAGTTGAAATTTTAGAGTTTATAGCTTGTTCTGATAATTGAACCTTCTGATTGAGTTTCTAAGCTCTTCTTGTCAAGATGGTATCTAGTTTCAGAATGGAAGACAAGCTGGACGATGCTATAAGGTTTCAAAGGTATGCACTTGTATATGATATCTAAGTTATATCATCTAACAAAACATGAGTGTGTTTTTAGGGAAAGTACTAGAGACCTTGTCCAAGATGTAATCTTGGATTTAGTGCATTTATAAGAACAAGTACACCCTCCATAGCAAGTGAGGCTTTAAGTTCCAGGTTTGATTAAATTGTTAAAATTTATATATATCAAGGGTGGTAGTTGCTACATTACAAATTGCAAAAGCAATCTTTGGAATATTCTATTATTGCTAGGTGCAATGAATACTTGAATGCATACTATTGATATTGATTCTTATTGTACTTGTTCGCAGGGTGAACTAACATCTCCTCTAGATAGATATTTCTTGTTTTCTCTTATTGTTCTTGTTCTGGGCAGGTACCCTTGTGAAATATGTTTGATGAACAATCCTTGTGGAATATGTCATAGAATAATTTTATAAGGATGGCACAACTTCCATATGGGAAACAATCATAACATATAGAAACAAACTAGGTTTTCTGATTATGCAACTGCAACAAACCATAACCCTTGTGTTTGGGTACTCATGATGAAATGTTTGACCTAATTCCTTGATATCCTAGTGTTCCCTTGCCTATCACACCTCTTTGTACTCTCAGCTAGCAAAAAAATTAGGTTTAAATTTTTGGTCAAAGTCAAAGTTTGATTGGTTAAAGTAAAAGGTTAACTGACCAAATTCAAAGTGAAAGGTTGACTTCTAGTCAAATTTATTTTTTGGTCAAAGTTGAAATTTTAGAGTTTCTAGCTTGTTCTGATAATTGAATCTTTTGATTGAGTTTCTAAGCTCTTCTTGTCAAGATGGTATCTAGTTTCAAAATGGAAGACAAGTTGAACGATGCTACAAGGTTTCAAAGTTATGCACTTGTATATGATATCTAAGTTATATCATATAACAAAACATGAGTGTGTTTGTAGAGAAAGTACTAGAGACCTTGTCCAAGTTGTAATCTTGCATTTAGTGCATTTACAAGAACAAGCGCACCCTCAACAACAAGTGAGGCTTCATGTCCAGGTTTGATTAAACTATTAAAATTTATATATATCAAGGTTGGTAGTTGCTACATTACAATTTGTGAAAGAAATCTTTGAAAGATTCTATTATTGCTAGGTGCAATGAATACTTGAATGCATACTATTGATATAGATTCTTATTGTACTTGTTCGCAGGATGAACTAACATCTCCTCTTGATAGATATTTCTTGTTTTCTCTTGTTCTTGTTCTAGACAGGTACCTTTGTGAAATATGTTTGATGAACAATCCTTGTGGAAGTTGTCATAGAAGAAGTTTATAAGGATGGCACAACTTCCATATGGGAAAGAATCATAAAATATAGAAACAAACTTAAAGAGACTTAGTGGAGTCAGAATTGAAGGAAGTTAGGAATCAAAAGGAAACGAGAAAAGGCTTGTGACACTTTGCAGAAAGCAAACATAGATGCAACAGATGGAAGCATGGACTCTCTTAGATGGAAGGAGTTGATCAAAAAATTACAAAAGAAGAGCATGAATATTTCCCATTCAGGTATGAAGTTGGTATTAGGAGGGAGATAATCCCCAACGATATGATCCATTGAAGAAGAATGTGTAAATACTATGAAGTATATATCCATGTTCTTCATTGCAAGTAGAAACCATGATAAGCAACATGTGTTTAGTTTGACTCTAGAAGAAGTCTTCTTCAAAAAGAATCCTTGAATATCCTTGGTTGTCCATTTACATTTATGTTCCTATGGTGGAAGGAAAAAGTTGGAGCCTACTGGAAATAAGGGCTTGTAATGTATAGAAGATTCCATGGAGTCCAACATTGAAGAGAAACATGAGGAAGAACATGAATATTCCAAGAAAGAAAGAAAATTTAGAACAACCAATTGAACCACTTTGAACCCACTAGAATCAGTCAAGAAGAAGGAACGGAAGGAAGTTGTGATGAAGAACAATGTATGTGAGAGATTGTGAAAAATACTTAATCATTGATAGATACAAGGAGAGACTCAGGGATAGAGGGTTATCCTAAAAGGAGGGAGAAGACTATGATGACAACCTTGTTCTAGTAACCAAACATACGTCTACCTGAGCCATTATATCTCTTGCAATATCCATGGGTTGGATTTTACATTAGATGGATGTAAAGACTATTCTTCTCAACATATTAATTGAAGAAGAAGCATATATAGACAAACCTCAAGGCTTTGAGGTATACCAGAAAGAAACCCTTGTATGCAGATGGAAGAAGATGTTGTATGGATTCAAGCAACTTGGTGCAAAGACTCTCATATACAACATAAGCATGATGAAAACTTCCTATGACGGAGGAAGTGTATTGAAATGGTTCTTCAAAATTTTAGGATAATGGATTGAAAATCCATGGAAAACTCCCATGATGACAGATTTGAAGAAGTTGAGAGACTCTGATCCAGTAGACTTGTCCCTGTATTGAAAATTGAATGGCTCGTTGATGTATTTGGAGAATACTCAATCGGAAATTTTCTTTGATGTGGAAATGGTTCCAGGTGGAACCTATCCATGTTGAATTGAATAATTGAAAAGCATGCCTTGAAATGTCTTCGTGGGATGTTTGAGTTATGATATATAGCTGCATGGATTTATCGATTTAGATTGAGTAGGGAGTGCAGATGATTGAATAAGTGCTTCTTGGATATGTTTCAGTTTGAGATTTTCCATGATATCATGGGATAACAGGAAACACAAATATTTTTCATTCAACATTGTAGAAGCAAAGTATATTGTAACTTGTGATTCTTGTACAAAAGCAGTGTGGCTCCGTAAGCCAATTTCTGGACTGTTTCATCAGGTGCTAGATTTGAATGTGATATGTTGTGATAATTAGAGCTATGTGAAGGTTTCAGAGAACCTGTTATTCCATGACAAGTTGAAGCACATTGAGATATATTATTATTTTATCCATGATAGAGTCCATAGGGGAGAAGTGGTTCTCCAATATATCTTCACAGATGACTCTGTCCAAGATGAAAAGTTTTCATACTTAAGGGACAATCTGGAACTTATGGAGATGACTTCCTTATTAGAAAGGGAAGTGATTAATCCCAAGTTGGGATGGAGCATATGTTATTGATTTATGGGTAGTCATTTTCCAGTTCGAAAAATGGTCCAAGTTGGGAAGTCACCTTCCAGTCCAGAAAGTGGCCTAAGATTTCTGATAGACATGAATTTTCCAGTTTGGAAAATGGTCCAGACCGGACAATCATTTTCGTAATGAAAGTAGTCTGATAGATTTTGGATGTACCATAGAAAATGATTCCCCTTGTGGCCAGTGTGGGGGAATGGTATAGGAAAATCATTCTTCTTGGAAGTCACTCTAAGTAGTGGTCAAGCAGAATGGTCCACCTCTCTAGTTATTCATTCATTTGAAGTTCATAGTTGTGAGCAGTTTCAAAGAATGGTTCATTATAGGAGGTAGGTGTAGGACAACCATTTCCATTAGAAAATGGTACATATAGTCATTCCCTAGCACAGACCCATTATCTCTAGTTTTCATTGTGATTAGTGTCTGAAGAATGGCCTAGTTAGGTGAATGGTCCAGGTTCAACAATCAGGAAAATGCATTCCCTAGGACAGACTCATTCTCTCTAGGTTGCACTATGATTAGTGCTGGAGGAATGACCTATTTAGGTGAATGGTCCAGTCTCAGAAAACAAAGACAATTATTCTTCTATGCTTGGGAAGAATAGTCTAGATAGACCATGGATGATGTTTTTACTTTCCGAGGGCAGATGATCTTCTAGATATCACATATGTGAGTGGATGAATGGCCCATATGACTTAGTTTGTATCATGATATTGTTTATGCAGGTTGATATAAGATGATATGATTGTTTTGGAGACTGTATGTCTCTGAACAATGGTTGTATGCTACTATGGTGGATGTGATGCACTAGTAGTGATTGTGTGTCACTGGTTAGTAGCTGCGTGTTACTAGGAGTGGTTGTGTACCATTGGACAATAGTTGTGTACTACTATGGATAGACACAATTGTGTTCTATTGGATTGCATTGTTATGATTTCCATGGAGACTACCACTAGTGTTGGAGATTGTTTCCAACTATATGGATAGTGAGATGATGAAGAGGCATTGATCTACATCATGCAAGTACAACTTAGAGATGGCGCATTGACACCATGCTAGTACAGCTTAGAGATGATGCATATGGTACTCCACATCATGCTAGATATGATCATGCTAGTACATATTAGATATGATGTAGAGCACCATGCTAGTACAACTTAGATATGATCATACAACTTAGAGATGATGCAGTGGAGAGGATGGTTCTTGGAGTCATTGAGGACTTTCAACATTTGTTGGGACAATAATTCTTCTAGGAAGTATGTATGGATTAGAAAAATGGTCCTTGTATCACTCTGTGGAGTGAGTGACTTATTCAACATCTAGGGTTTTTTAGGGGATTTTGGGTTGTTTGATTGGTTTGTTTTCCTTTCAAATTTCTTTGAGTTTTCCGAGTATGTCAAGGGATTTTGGTCACCTTTAGCTACAATACCAGTTGTCCTTGCCCTGTAATACTATCTGATCTTTTATTTTTTTGGAAATATACAGAGGTGTACACACCCTGTCTTGAGTCATCCTGCATACATACATGCTCTGATAAGTAAACAACCCGCGTATATACGCAAGCTATTGTTGCAACAATCCATGTCTTTGTTTCAAGAATGTTTTTGAAAAAGAGGGAGTTTGCCTCTTTCCTTATTGAAGTTCACACTTATCAAGGTTTTCTTAGATCGGTCTAGAGTCTCTGTTTACAACCATAGCCTAGGTTTAGAGTTTAGTTTACTTTTCTTGTGTTTACTTTTAAAAGGGTTTTAAGCAAGTTGTTGAATTATAGATCTACCTCCTTGGTTTCTTGATTGATTCCCTATGATCTGTAGTGGGATAAAGATCTATTTTAGTCTTGTTTTAATCTTATTTTTACCCCTTTTAATTACTTTGAAAAAAGAAGAAGATTTATTTCAATTTTTCTATTTAAGGCAATTTAAAAAAAAAAGTTTTTGTTTTTGTTTTTGTTTTTTTTTCCAGTTTTGTAAAGTAGTTAGAGTTGGTTATTTGCGAAAAAGGAAAAATAGTCTGTTTTTTAAGTTATTTTTGATTACTTGAAAAATAAGTATCTTGTAGTCAAGCAAAAGTACATTTTAGGTTTTCTTTACAAGATCTTGAAAAAGTTAGTTAAAGAAAATTTGGTTACAAAGAGTTAGTTATAAAAATTTGCTTTTGGATTAGATGTAATTTTTCTTTCAAGTTTTGTATTTTCTCCTCTTTTTAATCTCTTATAACACGACTAGTTTCACCACCATATATCGTGAGTAAATCAATCCATTAAAAAGAATGCTTAATCTAAAATAAATTAGACTTTTATGTTTGTAGGGTCAACCAACTAGTTTAGGGTTAGGGCCTTGAATTAGGTTGGAGAGGAAACTCTTCAATGTTGTTAAAAAAAAAATTAGAGTTTGAGTTAGGGAGTGTTTAATTCCAGTGTCGTAAAAGTTATCCGGGACCCCTGTCTAACACAGGGGATGAGCACAAGGTCGTATGAGGAAAGGAAGTGGAGATAACCTCTCCAAAGACAGACTGAATGTGGTGGGAAATGCATATTGAGGAATTGTCTTGGGAGTATTACGGATTGCATTTTCCTACAAAGCTTTGTGGACCTCGAATCCCTTCGAGATCCTCTATTGTCTTCCAGACCATTTTCTCCCGATACCCTCGATAGTTTTCAGACTTGTTATATTGCTCATTGTGATCCACCCGACTATTGAATGTACCCTCTCGGTGACTGACTGTGAGTTGGCAACTTAGTTTTCCATATTTTAGGGACTTACACGGGTGACTGTGGGGGTATACCTCGGTACTTGTGGCAGACGTCGGTTCACACTTTGCAGAGTATACCCGGAGGGTGCTTCCATGTTTGACTTTCACTTTCACTGGATAGTTTCTCTAGTTTTGACTGGTGTAATTGTTCTTCCTACTAGATAGTTGACTACTTGATTTGTCTTATAGGAATTTTTTAGTGTGTTCTTGGTGTTTAAATGTCAGTTAAGCCTTACTGTGTTGATTGATCTTTTCACAAAGTGGAATATCAAGAGCTTTGCCAGTCGTGAATGCTTCAGTGCTTTCCATCTGTCGCATTGGAGCCACCTCCACCACCGTTACAGAGAAGACTTGACCAACAAGGGTCATTCGAAGCAACCCACAGAAACTTGTTCCCAAGCATGCTTCGCGAGGAGACTATTTAACTCCGGAGGAACCTACTATTTCTAACCTTGGGGTGGAAGCTCTCAGACCAACCAACCCTCTAATTATTGACTTATCGACACTGATATTAGTACAATTTGTCCCTCTTGAGGTGACACCTTCCGAATGCCAGTTAGATTTACAAGTGACAATGGAAGGAAATGCTGCTACTTCATCCAAGAGTCCTCATATTCTTGTTTCGTCTACTACTGCAGGGTGCATCTTGCCTCTTCTCCCACCTTCCTTAGTCTGGACCACAGTGGTATTGGTCCCCTCTACTTCGGGCAGTGGTACGATACCGTCATCGGCGAAGACCACCGCTCCTTTTAATCAAAGTGCATCCGACTCTCCATTCTCATATGGGATGCTTGACTTTGATTTGAACTCAGTCCTTGCCTACTCCACCTTTCTGACCACGGGTTTGAAGGTAGGGAGCTCAAACGCTCCTATGAAAGGATATACCGGGGGGAATTTAGTCCCCTTTAATGTCATCCCTTGCGGTGGGGGCCATATACCTCCTCTGTCCCCCTCGCTAGGTGGTTCTTTCCAACAACCCATCGGGTTGAATACTAATTACAACTTTTTTGGAGTAGGCAGTTTAGGACCTTCGTCTTCCACAACGTCGGTGGGATCTATGTCGTTCTCTTTGTTCGACGTGATTGGGAACAATTCTTTTTATTTGGCTACCGTCTCGGCTAGAAGAAAGCCTCGTTTTGGGAAACAAAACCCCATGCAGGGTACTATTCCTTCACAGGGAACAACGATAGGAGTTTTATCCCCCAGGGCCTTTGGAATACTTGGTAGGGATTAGTTCCCTCACAAGGGATGTCGATAGGGGGAATCCCCTTCAATGCCCAATGGAACCCCAGGCAGGGCTCCATACCTATGCCCATCGGGTCAGCTGGGGGAATCCCCTTCCAAAATCCTTGGAACACAATGCAGGGAATAATCCCCCTTTAACTACACCAGGGTTTACAATGTAGGAAGAGTGAATAACCATCTAAAATACAATTAATTCTCAATACTACCTCAAATATACCAAAACTAATATAAATAAAGAAAAGATAAGACATCGGGTAACTATACCTCTAATCCCACCTCTGGTGATGATCTCCTCATGCTTGGAAGTTCCACTAACTGCACGCCTCCTCCTAGGGCTGACCTACATCCAAAGATTGAAAAACAAAGAACTACAAGAATGTTATTCCATGTATAAGTTAGGGTTAGATGTTAGAATGTCAAGCATAAATCAAATAAAAGTACTCAATACACCATCATTTGAGACAGGAAAATGTAATTTTTTTATTCATAACACAAATATTATACCTTTACAATCTAAGTCGACCAATCTGCAAACCTGGTCCGGGTTCCTCTTCACCATGCTCCAAGTGCACCTTGTATGAAATTATCCTCACAACCTTATGATCTCTTTTATGGAAGGGAATGGGTTAAATGGAGGAAGAAGGGGCTAATGAGGGAATGTTGAGGCAATTTTTCACAAAAGGAAACAATATCTTGAGCAAGGAAGGGAAGTGAAATAAGGCAGAGTTTCATTTTTCTTATGATTAGATTGGAAATGAGACCCCAAAACCTCATTTTATATGCCAAAAGGATGGTTATTCGGTTGGGTGACAGTCTATAACAGGTGGATTAGTTGGGAACCTCCAATAGCCCATCAATTTTAACGAATTCCTTCCAACTTTTTATTTTTTGCAACTTTTTCAAGCATACGCGGGTTGTAATGATGAAACATGCGTATGTATGTGATATGTAGTGGTGAAAAACGCGTATGTATGCAGGATGTAATGGTGTAGGGCACATACATATTCCAAAAAAATGTTTTTTAAGAAGAGCTTCTCAACAATGCTTTGGAAAAAAATGCACGTAAGAGGGCCAAGGCTATGTATGCATGTGTAGAGAAATTTAGGGCTATAATAGATGCCCCCTAATGTGTGAGGCCAAAAGAGAAACTAATGACTGAAATACATTACAATATCTTCACCAATGTATGAGATCAAGTGAGCCCTGAACCAGAGTTCTGGAGGTGCCATCTGCAAAACACAAATTGTCTCTCTGAGGCAGGCATACCCATGCTCGAGATGAAATAAATCATGGATGCCAATAAAATACATTGCATATCCATGTCATATAACTATATAAAGTGTAGTGAGAAATACACAATGGATATACCTCTCAAAATAAGTCAAAGATATACAAGTGGAGTATCCATATTCAAGAAGCTAGTGGCACCTGATGGCTGGAGATGAATCCTTCAGAGATCGAGAAACAAATTCAAGATATTTAAAACATAGGTAAGAGTAAAATGGGAGTGTATGACTTCACTAACCTGAGGTATTCGACGACTCGTTGGGAAAAGACATGAGGATATCGGTGATCAGGCAAAGAAATTCGTCAATTTTGAATCAGGACTTGACTGGATTCTCAAGATGGCTGATTGATGAGGTAAAGAGACAAACTATAGAAAGGTCGACTCAGGTTGGGTGAAACTTCCCTTGGAAAAAAGAACAAAAATATGATCATACTCAAGTAGCATGACATTGACATAAGTTCATGATGCAGGAGGCAACAAAAACTCTCCATGTGTTTGGAAGAGTAACCAAATGGAGGAGGATATAACTCTATGTAGCGAGAACAAATTTCTAAGGTCATACTAAATACCAATGCTTGATGAACAAACATAAGGATGTTCTTTGTTCAAGGGAGACTCTTTGTCTTGTCGAAAAAAGAATACGTATTTCCCGTCCCCTCTTTTTGGAATATTTGATTTTTTTTTTCTTTTCAATTTTTTAAGAGCTTTGAAAAAGAATAAAATAATGCTACATTACAAAGGAGGAATGAGTGTCGCAAGAAAGCATACTAGTTCCAAGTGTAAGGAACATACTAATGCTCAGATAAAGGATACATGTGTAGGAAAATGACACTCAGGGAAAATTCTTCCATGGGTCAAGGTGTCAGGTTGCAGAGGCAAAAGGCTACAAGTTTTGCATAAAAGACATGCTTCAAAGGTTTAGTTGAGAGAAACATGGAGCCAACATTAGGCCATATACACATAGATGCAAATGCGATTAAGAAAGACACAATGAAACCCCCTTCATTGTAATTTTAATGAGCCCAGAGAAGGTAATATCAATAGTTTTATCATGTTTAAAGAGTTTGAAAAAACGTACAAGAAGACTCCATGGAGTACCCTTTTCGAAGATATTCTAGTCGGTTAAAAAAAGGGGTAAACTTGCACCGAAAAGACGTCTATTCAAAACCATTTTAACGAGTGTGACAAAGACAATATCACTCGAAAATATTTTCAATTTTAAGGAATCTAAAAAGAGATTAAATATGGACTCACAACCTTTTTATGAGTTTAGTCTCCTTAGCCCGAAAAATTATAAAATTTATTGAGGAGAAATCTCTCGGCGAGATGAATCTCCTGAGGTGTACTTTTTTCTGCTATAATCTACAGGCTGGAAAAAGGGGTAAACTCATGCCAGTAGATGTTCTTCTGGACCAATTTAATGAGTGTGAAGGAACAAGGTCACTCGACGATCTTTTTAATTTTAGAGAGTATGAAAAGAGATTAACTATGGACTCGATGAGGGTTCCTTTTTCATAAGTAATCTCCAAGTCCTGAAAAAGGTGAACTTCCAAGCATGAGGAGATCATCACCAGACGTGGGATTAGAGGTATAGTTACCTGATCTCTTCTCTTTTTTTTCTTTATATTAGTTTTGGTATGTTTTGGGTAGTATTGAGAATTAATTATCTTTTAGATGGTTATTCTCTATGCCTACATTGTAAACGTTGGTGTAGTTAAAGGGGGATCACTCCATGTGTTGTGTTCCAAGGATTTTGGAAGGGGATGACCCCAACCGATCTGAAGGGCATAGGTACGGAGCCCTGCCTGGGGTTACATTGTGCATGGAAGGGGTTGACCCTGAATGACATCCCTTGCGAGGGAACTGATCCTTGCCAAGGATTCCAAAGGCCCTGAGAGGAGAAAAGTCATGTCTTCGCTCCCAGCTGAGAATGTTCATTTTTCAAAGATTTAGTCCCTCAAGCCCGAAAAAGGGTTAAACTTATTCTTGAGAATACTCTTCTAGTGAACCGAAGTTCCTATAGCATACCTTTATTCATGAAATTGACTGTCCAGACCAAAAAGGGGTAAACTACCACCGGACAGACATGGCTTCAAATTTGAGTTTGGCGAGCATGAAGGGAAACAAGATCATTGGACAATATTTTCATGTTTAGAGAGTCTGAAAAGGGGGATAATTTTCTCATTTAATCCAGAAAATATCAAAAATCATAAATACAGTCTCATCGGATGTTGCTTTCGAATTGTAAAGTGAGCTTGAAAGACAACAAAGCGTGCTCATTTGGGAGTCTCGAGGGTGAGGCCAAGAATTTTTTTTTGTTTTTTGTTTTTCCAAAGAAAGAAATAGGGACAAAGAGAAAAATGAAAACAAAACTGATAAAGACCCTAATCCCACTGCGGATCGCAGGGATTAAATCAAGAAATTAAAAGGTGGATATAAGACTAAAAAACTTTCTCTAAACCTTTTAGGGAAAACACAAGAAGACTAAGGAAGCAAGTAAACCATAACTTATACCTAATATATGATCACATAAAGAGACTCTGACTGATTCAAGAAAGTCTTGAGAAGTCTGAACTTATATCAGGAAAGAGACCAATTCTCTCTTTATCAAAAAATACTTTCATGAAACAGAGACGTGGGTTGTTGCATCAGTAGCCTACGTATGTAGGCGGGTTGTCTACTATGAAGAGTGTGTATGTACGTGAGCAGACCCAAAATAGGGCGCATACACCTCTGAGACTTTTCAAAAAAAAAATACAAGGCAAACTTACAGGGTAGGGAAGGCTGGTATGCACCTTGGAGGTGACTGAAAACCCTAAAAAGACTCAGTAAACTTGACTGAAACTCGAAAGGAAATAAAAAACCAATCAATAACCCAAAAACCTCTCTAAAAACCTTAGAGAGATCCCCAATATAGTTTCCAGTTCTACTAGCGGGAAAATCCCCCTATAACTATACTAGGGTTTAAGATATAGACAGAGCAACTAACCATCTCAAAGTCAATCTATCTTCTACTCTGCCCCAAATATACCAAAATCAATGAACATAAAGTAGTAGAAGAGAATATCGATAACTGTACCTTTTATGCCACGTATGATGATGATCTCCTCAAGATTTGTAGTTCCAAAGACTGCAAGTCTCCTCCCAAGGATGAACTACATCCAAAACTAGGAAAACAAGGACTAAAAGCATGTTATTTCTATTCATAAAATAGTTTTAGATATGAAATTATATGTACAAATCAAAGAAAAAACAAAAAACATCATCATTTGGGACAAGGAAAAGAGATTCATTGATTCATAAAAAAAAGATCGAAGCTTACAATCCATGTCAGCCACCATTCCACGAAGTTGGTTCGAGATCCTCTTTACAATTCTCCAAGTGCACCTTAAATAAGCCTCTTCTCACAATCTACTTATCACCTCAAGGAAATGGAATGGATTGGATGGAAGAAAAGGGGCTAAAGAGGGAGTGTTGAGGCGATAACTCACAAAAGGTAGCAAATGCTTGGGCAAGGAAGGGAAGTGAAATTGGGTAGAGGTTCACTGTTCTTATGATTAGTTGTGAAATGAGACCACAAATCCTCCTTTTATATGAAAAAATGATGGTTATTCGGTTGTGGGACGAGCTATAGCAGGTGAATTGGTTGGGAAACATCTAATATCCCGTGAATTCCATCGAATTCCTTACAAATTTTTAATTTTTGCAACTTTTGGAGGTATACGTGGGCTGTGTATTTTCCATCAAGCGTATGTACATGGGATGTATAGCATGCAACAAGTGTATTCACATGGTAAATAGTGGTGCAGGGCATGTACATGCTCTAAAAATTGTTTTTTTAAGTAGAGATTCTCAACAATGATTAAGTAAATTATGAAAGTAAGAGGGCCAATGACATGTATGCATGAGTAGGGAATTTTAGGGCTATAAAACCTCTGTGAATGACATGTCTGGAGAACCTCCAAAGCCGACATCACACAAGGGGTTTGTCCTAGATCTTTGAAAATTGAATAGTTCTGGGTGGCTCTGGAATTAGGATTGTGGTAGAACACTTTATTACTCCTTTTGGAATACGAGGTAGAGGTTCTGACTTTTCGATATGCAAGGGTTTTTCTAGTGGATTAGGATAATTTGGACCTAAAATAGTCTATGAAGAACCGTAAGCACAAGATCAAGTGGCTACATCAATTTGAGACTTGACCATATTGACACATAGATGACCACCTTCATGTGCTTAGGGGTTTTGACTTGCATTCGGTGCATTTCAGGTGTTGGGGGTACCCGAGGCCATGTGATAATTATGTGGAAATTGATTTGTCATCACAACGGGCAGTTGCGATAAGGGCCTCAAGGATTCCTTGATTTTGGGGCATAGGTGGGTATGGTGATCATGTTTACAAAGTTTACAAAGAAACTTCACCTTCTGTTTTTATTTCTTTCCCTCACCGTCATTATTATTCGATCTATCATTGTTAGTGTTGTCCTTGGATTTATTATTATTTTTTCCACCTTTATGATTATTACCTCGTCCTTTCCTTTTATTCCCTCCTGGTTGTTTGTTACCATTTGGGTTAGCCAACGAGTGTACAAAATGCACATGCGTCGACTGAGAGGGAGTGGAGGATGAAGCCAAAGCTTTTCCTGCTACAGGCTCACTTAAAGACAAATATTTCAACTGGTTCATCACCAAGTTTGTAGACTTAGCATTTCAGAGCCTATGATGCCATCAGCATGAGGCCCAAGCTTTTGTCTAGGGACATAGTTCGACCGTGGTGCATTAGGAATAATTTCATACAACATCCTAGATTGAACATATATGAGGTCCAATTGTTGGGTTTTGAAAATAGCTTCTTCCTTAGATGTTACTTTGAATGTAGAGACATCCTTCAAAATGTAAGGCAATAAGGACTTAAGGAACCAATCCAACAGAAAATCAGGAGGAATGTAGGCTTTGATCAACCTCTTTAATCTATTCCACTCTTTGATATGGTCTGAGATATGCGTGGCTTTATCTTAGTAGAGGGACGAAAAAATTTCTATGTCGACATCGTAATGAACTGAAAACTGGAAGTGGTTGAGAAAGACCAAAACTATTTGATTAATTTTTTTGTATATTCCCCCTGGTATCTCAATGTACCATTTCATGACGAATGTTAAGTAGATAAGATATGAATACAAAATACACCATAATAGATCCAAGAATAATATATGAAAACCACAATTTATTATAAGAAAACCCTTGAGGTAGGGAAACACCATACAATGGATCTTATTATGGAAGGGATCCTCTCCTGTTCACTTGCCTCTTCGAAGGGGAATCCTCCTATTGAGATACTTCTCCAAATAAAATACATCTCTTCATATCCCATTACATTGCTTGAACCCCTTTATATAGTGCTACCAACCACTTAAGAACATTCTAGAGGAGGAACCTTCTAGAAGTATAACATAAATGTAAGTCCTCTTACATTTTTTATATCTAACTACCATAGCGGGCCTTACTTAATAATATAGTGGATTTAGTCAACCTTACATTGAATGGCCTCCACTATTATCACTATGATCCCTTTGGGTCTCCCACTACCTCTCTAGATACCTAACATTCCATCTCCCTTATAAAAGTGTTGTCCTCAACACTTGCTATGAGGGTGTACAACCATATACTAGGGTCCCATGGATAAGTGTGGACCATAGTTCTGAAGTAGATTATAGAACTAGGGTTCCATGTAGGAATGCAAGCCACCATGATGAAGCAGTCCAACCGCCACTGTAAACTAGGGTCCCATGTCCAAGTGCTCATGTGAACTCCACGTTGAAGATATGAAAACACCATAGCCAACTGAAAATGATGCTCCAAAGAGAGACATTAGTCAAGTGGATCAAAATATGTAGAACTGGACAAAAAATAATCCACTACTACTAGAGAATAATAAAAATGAATAAGTGTGTGCATAGAAAGCTCTTGTCTTCTCTCCAGGATGTGCTCTATAGAAGGCGAAGTAGAGTCATCAAATAGAAGATAAAAATGGATTTCATCCCAAAAATGAAAACTATCCATATACCAATTATAACAAGAATCCTCAAAATTATTCCAAGCATGTGATTATCGATTATATTCATCCCTGATGTCTTGTATAATGTATCTCTCTTGCATTTCAAGTGTGATTGCTTGAAGTTTTTTCGCACCTATCTCAAGGGCTTCAATATTCCGTCTAATTTCCATGAGAAGTCGAATATCCATTGGAAATAACACATATAATATACCAAAAGAAATATCTTAAAATTATCTATCCAATGACACTAATCTAGTAGAAATCTGAGCACCCTATGAAAATTTATGAACTTTAGAGTCCCACTGTAGTCATGAAAACCCCCAAATATGACTGATTTTAAATCAACAATATCTTCTCTTCCAGAGCTCTGATTTAGATTATTTGTTTTTTGAAATTGGGTTAAATTATGAGAGGAACTAATATATGCAATTTGTTTTGGAAAATTCAACCCCAACTTCTACAGAAATAAGAAAAATCACACGACCATCTGTGAAAAAACCCCTGAAAATAACATATTTTAAAACTTCAATAACTTTACTTCTCAGACTCCATTTCAGACAATTTGTTTTTAAAATTGGGTGTCTTTCTAATAGGAACTTAGATATACAACCAGTTTCTACAAAATTTTCATATAAATTCACATAAATCATCAGGAATGTTGCGGCCCTCTTTGGCTTTTCCAGAAAACAAAAATGCAAAAATAGGAAAACAATTTCCCACAATTCTTGGCAATAAAAATTCTCTGATACCAATTGTTAAGTATCTAAGATATGAATACAAAATAAACCAGAATAGATCCAAGAATAATATATAAAAACCACACTTTATTATAAGAAAATGCTTGAGGTAGAGAAACAACGCAAAATGGATCGTATTATGGAAGGGATCCTCTCATGTTCACTTTCCTCTTCGAGGGGGAATCCTCCTATTGAGATATTACTCCAAATACAATAATACTTCTCTTTATATCCCATTACATTACTTGACCCCCTTTATATAGTGCTACCAACCACCTAAGAACATCCTAGAGGAGGAACCTTCTAGAAGTATAACCTTCTAGTAAGTCTTCTTACATTTATTATATATAACTACCATAGTGGGCCTTATTTAATACTATAGTTGACCTAGTCCTTACATTGAATTACCTCCACTATTATCACTATGGGCCCTCTGGGCTCCCCACTACCTCTCTAGCTACCTAACAATCCATCTCCCTTATGAAAGCGTTGTCCTCAATGCTTGCTATGAGGGTGTACAACAATATACCAGGGTCCCATGGATAAGTGTGGACCATAGTTCTGAAGTAGACTAGAGAACCAAGGTTCCATGTAGGAATGAAAGCCACCATGCTGAAGATATCAAAACACCATATCCAACTGAAAATGATGCTCCAAAGAGAGACATTGGTCAAGTGGATCAAAATATGTAGAACTGGCCAAAAATTCATCCACTACTACTGAAGAATAATAAAAATGAAGAAGTGTGCATAGAAAGCTCTTGTCTGCTCTCCAGGATGTGCTCTATAGAAGACATAGTAGAGTCATCAAATAGAAGATGAAAATGGTTTTCATCCCATAAATGACAGCTATCCATATACCAATCATAATAAGAACCCTCAAAATTATGCCAGGCATGTGCTTCTTGATTTTATTCATCCCTGATGTCTTGTATAATGCATCTCTCTTGCATTGCAAGTGTGATCGCTTGAAGTTTTTGAGCACCTGTCTCAAGGGCTTCAATCTTCCATCTAATTTCCATGAGAAGTCGAATATCCATTGAAAATACCACATATAATATACAAAAATAAATATCTTAGAATTATCTATCCAATGACAATGATCTCGTAGCAATCTGAGCACACTATGAAAAGTATGAACTTTGAAGTCCCGTCGCCATCACGAAAACCCCCCAAAATGATTGATTTTAAATCAACGATATCTTCACTTCCAGAGATTCGATTTAGATGATTTGTTTTTAGAAATTGGATGAAATTGTGAGAGGAACTGATATATGAATTTTTTTTCAGAAAATTAATCCCCAACTGCTACATAAATTATAAAAATCATGTGGCCATCTGCGGAAAACCCCCTAAAAATAACATATTTTGAAACTTCAATAACTTTACTTCCCGGACTCTGTTTCAGATGATTTGTTTTTAAATTATTAATTTTATTTTATTTTATTTTTTATTTTTTTTTCTGAGAGGAACTCAAATATACAACTAGTTTCTACAAATTGTCTGCAAAAATTCACATAAATCATTCAGAATGTCACGACCCTCTTTGGTTTCTCTGAAAAAACTACAAAAATAGGAAAACAATTGCCCACAATTCCTGCCAAGGAAAGTTCTCTAATACCAATTGTTAAGTACCTAAGATATGAATACATAATACACCAGAATAGATCCAAGAATAATATATGAAAACCACACTTTATTGGCTACCTAACAACAACCCCCATGAGAGTGTGTTGAAATAACCACAAATGAATAGAATCGTCATTCAGGGAGTAAGATGAGCACCAAAGATGAAAAGTAGTGACATGATCACCCAGATCCTCGCTAGTATTTCCTTATAATTTTGGAATGTCTGAAGGAATATTGGTGGGGATGGGGGGGCATAATGGATCGTCATGCACATGGTCATTCATTAATTTGGAAAAATTTGGTAGATTAAGCATGGCCAGAAAAGGGAGCTTGGGTTGCGATATCTGAGCCCATGCTCCCGGGAAATATTTGGGATGAGGGATTGCAGTTCATCCAAGGTTCTGGTATATGCCATGGCCCTGTTCGATAGGATAATATACTCCTCCAAAATGATTCATAAAACATTGTATGGGCTCCATACCCGCAAAAGAGACATGATGAGGGTTATATACATTGCCCCAAGCCGAAGTGGCTCTGGGTTGGGGGTTTCCCATAGTGTGAAATTGACTCCCTTTGGATGGAACTCTGGAGGACAGAGGGGAATTATCCATAATAAATGTGTTTGTCCAGATCAACATGGAGGAAGAGGGGATAAAAGACATAATATAGGAAGTGAACTATCCACATGGTTGAGAACTCCATCCAGGAGCATTGAGATTAGGATTAAACCCAGAGGAAAGAGGAGGCCAAACTCCAACTGTAGGATTCATTTGGGGAATATGGCCTCCACCAAATGAGAGAGGAGCATACATAGGAGCCATGCCCCCAGCTCTAAAACTATGATTCACTCATGATAAAATGTTTGACCTAATTCCTTGATGCCCCCATGCCCCCCTTGTGTTCGGGCACTCATGATGAAACGTTTGACCTAATTCCTTGATATCCTAGTGTTCCCTAGCCTATCATACCTCTTGGTACTCTTAGCTAGCAAAAAAATCAGGTTTAAATTTTTGGTCAAAGTCAAAGTTTGACTAGTCAAAGTAAAAGGTTAACTGGCCAAAGTCAAAGTCAAAGGTTGACTTCTGGTCAAATTGATTTTGTGGTCAAAGTTGAAATTTTAGAGTTTCTAGCTTGTTCTGATCATTAAATCTTCTAATTGAGTTTCTAAGCTCTTCTTGTCAAGATGGTATCTAGTTTTAGAATGGAAGACAAGATGGACGATGCTACAAGGTTTAAAAGGTATGCACTTGTATATGATATCTAAGTTATATCATCTAAAAAAATGTGAGTCTGTTTGTAGGGAAAGTACTAGAGACTTTGTGCAAGCTGTAATCTTGGATTTAGTGCATTTAGAAGAACAAGCACACCCTCTATAGCAAGTGAGGCTTCAGGTTCCAGGTTTGATTAAATTGTTAAAAATTATATATATCAAGGGTGGTAGTTGCTACATTACAAATTGTGAAAGCAATCTTTGAAAGATTCTATTATTGCTAGGTGCAATGAATACTTGAATGCATACTATTGATATAGATGCTTATTGTACTTGTTCACAGTATGAACTAACATATCCTCTAGATAGATATTTGTTGTTTTCTCTTGTTGTTCTTCTTCCGGTCAGGTGCCCTTGTGAAATATGTTTGATGAAAATCATAGGAAAATCATTCTTCTTGGAAGTCACTTTAAGTAGTGGTCAAGCAGAATGGTCCACCTCTCTAGGTATTCATTCCTTAGAAGATCATATTTGTGAGCAGTTTCAAAGAATGGTTCGTTATAGGAGGTTGGTGTAGGACAACCATTTCCATTAGGAAATGGTACAGATAGTGATTCCCTAGGGCAGAACCATTATCTCTAGTTTGCACTGTGATTAGTGTCGGAAGAATGGCCCAGTTAGGTGAATTGTTCAGGTTCAAAAATCAAGGACATGCATTCCCTAGGATAGACTCATTATCTCTAGGTTGTACTGTGATTAGTGCTAGAGGAATGACCTAGTTAGGTGAATGGTCTAGTCTCAGAAATCAAGGACAATTATTCTTCTATGCTTGGGAAGAATAGTCTAGATAGACCATGGATGATGTTTTTACTTTCTGAGGGTAGATGATCTTACATATATCACATATGTGAGTGGATAAAAGGCCCATATGACTCAGTTTGTATCATGATATTGTTTATGTAGGTTGATATAACATGATATGATTGTTTTGGAGACTGTATGTCTTTGAACAATAGTTGTATGCTACTATGGTGGATGTGATGCACTGGTAGTGATTGTGTGTCACTGGTTAGTAGTTGTGTGCTACTAGGAGTGGTTGTGTACCATTGGACAATAATTGTGTACTACTATGGATAGACACAATTGTATTATATTGGATTGCATTGTTATTATTTCCATGGAGACTACCACTAGTGTTGGAGATTGTTTCCAACTATATGGATAGTGAGATGATGCAAAGGCATTGATCTAGATCATGCAAGTACAACTTAGAGATGGCGCATTGACACCATGCTAGTACGGCTTAGAGATGATGCAGATGGTACTCCACATCATGCTAGATATGATCATGCTAGTACATATTAGATATGATGTAGAGCATCATGCTAGTACAACTGAGATATGATCATACAAATTACATTTGATGCAGTGGAGAGGATGGTTCTTGGAGTCATTGAGGACTTTCAACATCTTTTGGGAAAATAATTCTTCTAGGAAGTATGTCTGGATTAGAACAAAGGTCCTTGTATCAGTCTGTGGAGTGAGTGACTTATTCAACATCTAGGGTTTTTTAGGGGATTTTAGGTTGTTTGATTGGTTTGTTTTCCTTTCAAGTTTATTTGAGTTTTCTGAGTCTGTCAAGGGATTCTAGTCACCTTTAGGTGCAATACCAGTTGTCCCTACCCTGTAATACTATCTGATATTTTATTTTTTTGGAAAGATACAAAGGTGTACATGCCCTATCTTGAGTCATCCCGCATACATACACGCTTTGCTAAGTAAACAACCCGTGTGCATACGCAGGCTAATGATGCAACAACCCACGTCTCTGTTTCAAGAGTTTTTTTGAAAAAGAGAGAGTTTTCCTCTTTCCTTATTGAAGTTCACACTTCTCAAGGATTTCTTGGATCGATCCAGAGTCTCTATTTACAACCATAGCTTGGGTTTAGAGTTCAGTTTACTTTTTTTGTGTTTACTTTTAAAAGGGTTTTAAGAAAGTTGTTGAATTGTAGATATACGTTCTTGGTTTCTTGATTGATTCCCTGCAATATACAGTGGGATAAATACATGTTTCAGTCTTATTTTTACCCCTTTTACTTACTTTGAAAAAAGAAAAATATTTATTTCAGTTTTTCTCTTTAAGGAAATTAAAAAAAAAAAAATAATCTTTTCAGTTTGGTAAAGTAGTTAGAGTTGGTATTTGCAAAAAAGGAAAAAGAGTATGTTTTTTAAGTTCTTTTTGATTACTTGAAACGTACGTATCTTGTAGTCAAGAGAAAGTAAGTTTTAGGTTTTCTTTACAACATCTTGAAAATGTTAGTTAAAGAAAAGTTGGTTACAAAAAGTTTGTTATAAAAAATTGCTTTTGGATTAGATGCAATTTTGATTTCAAGTTTCGTATTTTCTCCTATTTTTCATCTCTTATAATACCACTAGTTTCACCACCATATCCCGTGATTAAATCAAGCCATTAAAAAGAATGCTTAATCTAAAATAAATTAGACTTTTATGTTTGTAGGGTCAACCAACTAGTTTAGGGTTAGGGCCTGGACTTAGGTTGGAGAGGAAACTCTTGAAGGTTGTTAAAAAAAACATTAGAGTCTGAGTTAGGGAGTGTTTAATTCCAGTGTCGTAAAAGTTATCTGGGACCCCCCTCTAAAAAAGGGGATAAACACAAGGTCACGTGAGGAAAGGAAGCAAAGATAACCCCTCCAAAGACAAACTGAATGTAGTGGGGAACACATATTGTTGATCAATCTTGGGAGTATTATGGATTGCATTTGCCTAGAAAGTTCCGTGGACCTCGAATCCCTTCGATTTCCTCTATTGTATTCTAGAACATTTTCTCTTGATACCCTCGATAGGTTTCAAACTTGTTATCCTTCTCATTGTGATCAACCTGACTATCGATTATACCCTCTTGGTGATTGACTGGGAGCTGGAAACTTAGTTTTCCATATTTTAGGGACTTACACAGGTGATTGTGGGGGTATACCTCGGTACCTGGGGTAGATGTCGGTTCATGCTTCGCAGAGTATACCCTGAGGGTGCTTCCGTGTTTAAGTTGCACTTGCACTAGTTAGTTTCTCTAGTGTTGACCGACACAATTGTTCTTCCTACTAGATAGTTGACTGCTTGATTTGTCTTATAGGAATTTTTTAGTGTGTGATTAGTGTTTAAACTCTAGTTAAGCCTTACTGTGTTGATTGATATTTTCACAAAGTGGAATATCAATATATCTGTAGGTCATGAATGCTTTAGGGCCTTCCACCAGTTGCATTGGAGCCACCTCTTCCACTGTTACAGAGAAAACTTGACCAACAAGGGTCGTTCGAAGCGACCAGGCCACAGGAAACCATGCCTAAGCATGCTCTGCAAGGAGACTATTCGACTCTGGAGGAGCCTACTGTTTCTAACCTTAGGGTGGAAGCTCTCGGGCCAACCAACCCTCCAATTATTGACTTTTCGACACCAATATTAGTACAAGTTGTCCCTCCTAAGGTGACACCTTCTGAATGCTAGTTAGTTTTACAAGTGACAATGGAAGGAAATGTTGCTACTTCATCCGAGAGTCTTCATACTCCCATTTTTTCTACTATCGTAGGGTGCATCTTGCCTCCTCTCCCACCTTCATTAGTTTGGACCACAGTGGTATTGACCCCCTCTACTTCAGACAATGGTCTAATAACGTCATCAACGAAGACCACTGCTCCTTTTAATCAAAGTGTGATGGGCCCTCCATTCTCATATGGGATGCCTGACTTCAATTTGAACTCAATCCCTACCTACTCCACCTTACTGACCATGGGTCTGAAAGTAGGGGGATCAAACACTCCTGTAAAAGGATATACTGGGGGAAATTAAGTCCCCTTCAATGCCATCCCTTATGGTGGGGGTCATATACCTTCTCTGTCCCCCTCACTTGGTGGTGATTTCCAACAACCCATCAAGCCGAATACTAATTACAGCTTGTTTGGAGCAGGCAATTTAGGACCTTTGTCTTCCACAATGCCAGTGGGATCTATGTCATTCTCTTTATTTGACGTGCATGGGAACAATTATTTTTCTTTTACTAACATCTCGACTGGAGGAAACCCTGGTTTTGGGAAATAGAACCTCGTGCGAGGTACTATTCCTTCACAGGGAGCGACGATAGGAGTTTTATCCCCTTAGTTCCTTTGGAATCCTTGGCAGGGATTAGTTCCCTCGCAAGGGATGCCGGTCGGGGGAAACCCCTCCCATGCCTAATGGAACCCTAGGCAAGGCTCTGTACCTATTCCCATTAGATCAGCTGGGGGCATCCACTTCCAAAATCCTTGGAACACAACACAGGGAGTAATCCCCCTTTAACTACACCAGGGTTTACAATGTAGGAAGAGTGAATAACCATCTAAAATATAATTAATTCTCAATACTACCCCAAAAATACCAAAACTAATATAAATAAATAAAATAGAAGATATCAGATAACTATACCTCTAATCCCACGTCTGATGATGACCTCCTCATGCTTGGAAGTTCCATTGATTGCATGCCTCCTACTAGGGTTGTCCTGCATCCAAAGATTGAAGAACAAAGAAATACAAGCATGTTATTCCATATATAAATTAGGGTTATATGTTAGAATGTCAAGCATAAATCAAATAAAAGTACTCAAGACACCATCATTTGGGATAGGAAAATGTAAATTTTTTTATTCATAACACAAATATTATACCTTTACAATCTAAGTCGGCCAATCTGCGAACCTAGTCTAGGTTCCTCTTCACCATGCTCCAAGTGAATATTGTATTAAATCATCCTTTCAACCTTATTATCTCTTCTACAGAAGGGAATGGATTAAATAGAGGAAGAAGGGGCTAATGAGGGAATGCTGAGGAAATTTCTCACAAAAGGAAACAATATCTTGGGCAAGGAAGGGAAGTGGAATCGGGCAAAGTTTCATTATTCTTATGATTAGATTGGAAATGAGACCCTAAAAACTCCTTTTATATGCCAATAGGATGGTTATTCGGTTAGGTGACAGGTTATAATAGGTGGATTAGTTGGGAAACCTCCAATAGCTCGTCAATTTTAATGAATTTGTTGCAACTTTTATTTTTTGCAACTTTTTCAAGCATACGCGGGTTGTAATGGTGCAACATGTGTATGTATACGAGATGTAGTGGTGCAACATGTGTATGCATGTGATATGTAGTGGTGCAACAAGCGTATGTATGCAGGCCATAATGGTGCAGGACGTGCACATCTTCCAATTTTTATTTTTTTTAAGAAGAGCTTCTCAATAGTTCTTTGGCAAAAAATGCAAGTAAGAGGGCCAATGCTATGTATGCATGTGTAGAGAAATTTAGGGCTATAACATATGCCCCCTAATGTTTGAGGTCAGAAGAGAAACCGACAACTGAAATACATTACAATATCTTCACCAACGTATGAGATCGTGTGAGCCTAGGACCAGAGTTTGGAAGGTGCCATCTTCAAAACAAAAATTGTCTCTCTAAGGCAGACATACCTATGCTCGAGATGAAATAAATCATGTTTTCTAATAAAATACACTATAGATCCATGCCATATAACTATATAAAGTTTAGACACAATAAATACACAATGAATCTACATCTCAAAATAACTCGAAGATATACAAGTGGAGTATCCATCTTCAAGAAGCTAGTGGCACCTAATGGTTGGAGATGAGGCCTTCAGAGATCAAGAAACAATTTAAATATATTCAAAACACAAGTAAGAGTACAATGGGAGTGTATGAATTCACTACCCTGAGGTATTCGACGACTCGTCGGGAAAAGACATGAGGATCTCAGTGATCAGGTAGAGAAATTCGTCGATTTTGAATAAGGACTTGACTGGACTCTCAGGATGGCCGACTCATGAGGTCAAGAGACAAACTACAGAAAGGTCGACTCAGTTTGGGTGAAATTTCCCTTGGAAAAAAGAATAAAAATATGATCATACTCAAGAAGCATGACATTGACATAAGTTCACGATGCAGGAGGAAACAAAAACTCTCCATGTGTTTGGAAGAGTAACCAAACAGAGGAGGATACAACTCTATGTAGTGAGAACAACTTCCTAAGGTCATACTAAATACCAATTCTTGACGAACAAACAGAAGGATGTTCTTTGTCCAAGGGAAGATCTGTGTGCTATCGAAAAAAGAATACGTATTTCTCGTCCCTTGTTTTTGTGATATTTGATTTTTTTTGTCTTTTCAATTTTTTAAGAGCTTTGAAAAATAATAAAATAATTCTACATTACAAAGGAGGAAGGAGTGTTGCAAGAAATCATACTAGTTCCAAGTGTAAGGAACATACTAATGCTCAGAGAAAGGAGACATATGCAGGAAAAGGACACTCGAGGAAAATTCCTCCATGCTCAAGGTGTCAGGTCGTAGAGGCAAAGTGCTACAAGTTTTGTGTATAATGCATGCTTCAAAGATTTAGTTGACAGAAACATGGAGTTGACATTAGGCCAAATATGCATAGATTCAAATGCTATTAAGAAAGACACAATGAATCCCCCTTAAATGTAATTTTAACGAGCCAAGAGAAGGTAAGATGGATAGTTTTTTCACATTTAAAGAGTCTGAAAAAATGTAAAAGAAGACTCTAGGGAGTACCTTTTTCGGAGATAGTCTAGTCGGTTCAAAAAATGGGTAAACTTGCACCGAAAATATGTCTGTTCAAAACCATTTTAACGAGTGTGACAAAGACAATATCACTCGAAAATATTTTCAATTTTAAGGAGTCTGAAAAGAGATTAACTATGGACTCACAACCATTTTATGAGTTTAGTCTCCTTAGCCTGAAAAAGTATAAAATTTAATGAGGAGAACTCTTCCGGTGAGACATATCTCATGAGGCGTACTTTTTTCTGCTATAATCTACAGGCTAGAAAAAGGGGTAAACTCATGCCAGAAGATGTTCTTCTAGACCAATTTAATGAGTTTGAGGGAACAAGGTCACTCGACGTTCTTTTCAATTTTAGGGAGTCTAAAAAGAGATTAACTATTGACTCCATGGGGGTTCCTTTTTCATAAGTAATCTCGAAGGCCTGAAAAAGGTGAACTTCCAAGCATGAGTAAATAATTACCAGACGTGGGATTAGAGGTATAGTTACCTGATATCTTCTCTTTTCTTTCTTTATATTAGTTTTGGTATGTTTGGGTTAGTATTGAGAATTAATTAGCTTTTAGACGGTTATTCGCTATTCCTACATTCTAAACGTTGGTGTAGTTAAAGGGGGATCACTCCATGCGTTGTGTTCCAAGGATTTTGGAAGGGGATGACCCTAGTCGATTCGATAAGCATATGTATGGACCCCTGCCTAGGGTTACATTGTGAATGGAAGGGGTTGACCCCGACCAACATCCCTTGCGAGGGAACTGATCCCTGCCAAGGATTCCAAAGGCCTTGAGAGGAGAAAAGTGTTGCCTTTGCTCCCATCCAAGAATGTTCCTTTTTCAAATATTTAGTCCCTTAGGCCCGAAAAAGGGTTAAACTTATGCTTGAGAATACTTTTTTAGTGAACCGAAGTTCCTAGAGCATACTTGTATTCATGAAATTGACTGTCCATATCGAAAAAGGGGTAAACTACCGCTAGACAGACGTGGCTTCAAATTTGAGTTTGGCGAGCGTGAAGGGAAACAATATTGCTCGACAATATTTTGATGTTTACAGAGTCTGAAGAGGGAATAAAGAATACTCCAGGGAGATAATTTTCTCATTTAATCTAGACAATATCGAAAATCATAAATACAGTCTCGTCGGATGTTTCTTTCGAATTTTAAAGCAAGCTTGAAAGACAACAAAGCGTGCTCATTTGGGAGTCCCGAGGGTGAGGCCAAGAATGATGGTGTATCAAACAAATGAGGCTCAATCTCATAATCATGACATGACTAACAAGGACTCCCGAGCCTATAGTTATTATTGACTGCATGGATACCAAAATGCAACAAGGATCTACCTAGAGCATCCATGTAAAGGTAGGATCTACCACCTAATTATGAGACTTCTAGTGCAACAATGAAGTTTCTGTGTCACACCTCAGTGGGGTCTATCCTATGGAAAAGCAGAAAATACAACAAGATGCAGAAAGTGCATGTGAAAGCCTAACTTATATGCAAAAATTTGGAAAAAATGACTTTTACCAAAGAATACCAAAAGTGACCCATCCCCAAAAGGTTGCCAAACCAAAAGAAAAAATGTATCATAATATGCAATAAGAAACTCATAATCGTAATCAAGTGATAATCAAGCCAAGAAAAATGACAAAGGGGGTCAAAAAGTGGAAAAAAAAGGCCAAAAATGTCTATAAATAGAAGCTGACAACTCATTTTCACCATTGCAGTTTGAAAATTACCCAAAAGGAGAAAAAACCCCTTTGCTAAAGAAGTTGATTATGGGAGCTTCAGTGGACGAAACAAACTTTCGCTTGGACCAAGTAAGTACAAATTCATGTAGTCAGTGGAACTTCTAATTGTGAGGAGATCATCACTAGATGTGGGATTAGAGGTATAGTTACCCGATCTCTTCTCTTTTCTTTCTTTCTATTAGTTTTGGTATGTTTGGTGTAGTATTGAGAATTAATTATCTTTTAGATGGTTATTCTCTATGCCTACATTGAAAACCATGGTGTAGTTAAAGGGGGATTACTCCCTGCATTGTGTTCCAAGGATTTTGGAAGGGGATGACCCCTGCTGATTCAACAAGCATAGGTATGGAGCCCTACCCAAGGTTCCATTGTGCATGGAAGGGGTTTCCCTCGACCAACATCCCTTGCGAGGGAACTGATCCCTGTTAAGGATTCCAAAATCCCTGAGAGGAGAAAACACGTATCGTTGCTCCCAGTCGAGAATATTCTTTTTTTGAATATTTAGTCCCTCGGGACCAAAAAAGGGTTAAAACTCTACCTGGGAATACTCTTCTAGCGAAACAAAGTGCCTAGAGCATACCTTTATTCGTGAAATTGATCGTCTGAACCAAAAAAGGGGTAAACTACCACCGGACAGACGTGCCTTCAAATTTGAGTTTGGTGAACATGAAGGGAAACATGATCGCTCGACAATCTTTTCATGTTTAAAGATTCTTAAAATGGATTAAAGAAGACTCCAGTGGGCTACTTTTCTCAGTTAATCTAGACAAGATCGAAAAGCTTAAATATAGTCTCGTCGGATGTTTCTTTCGAATTGAAAAGTGAGATTGAAATACAACAAAGCGTGCTCATTTGGGAGTCCTAAGGACGAGGTCAAGAATGATGGTGCATCAAACAAATGAGGCTCAATATTGTAATCATGACAGGACTAATAAGGAATCCCGAGCCTATATTCATTACTGATAGCATGGACACCAAAATGCAACAAGGATTTGTCTAAGGAATCCATGTAAAGTTAGGCTCTACCGCCTAATTATAACACTTCTAGAGAAGCAATGAAGGTTTTGTGTCGCACCTCGATGGGGTCAATCCTATGGCAAAGAAGAAACGACAACGAGATGCATAAAGTGGATTTGAAATCCTAACTTGTATGCAAAAAGTTGGAAAAATGACTTTTACCAAAGGATACCAAAATTGACCCATCCCCAAAAGGTTACCAAACCAAAATAAAAAATATATCATAACATCCAATAACAAACTCAGAATCAGAATCAAGTGATAATCAATCTAGGACAAACGACAAAGGGGGTTAAAAAGTGGAAAAAAAGGCCAAAAAAAGTATATAGATAGAAGCTGACACCTCATTTTCACCATTGCAGTTTGAAAATTTCCCAAAAGGAGAAAAAACCCCTTTGCTAAATAAGTTGATTTTGGGAGATTTAGTGGAAAAAACGAACTTCCTCTTGGACCAAGTAAGTACAAATGCACACCTCTTGCATTTCAATTAGTATTTTATGCATTTATTTTTGTTTTTGAGGGGGCGTGCTCTTCTAAAAAGAGCGGCCCTGCATGTACGCGAGATGTCCAAGTAAAACCTGTGTATGTACTAGGGAAGCCTCTAGGGTTTTTTAGGGGATTTTGGGTTGTTTGATTGGTTTGTTTCCGTTTCAAGTTTCTTTGAGTTTTTTTAAAGCTATCAAGGGATTATGGTCACCTTAAGGTGTAATACCAACTGTCCCTGCCTTGTAATATTTTCTGATATTTTATTTTTTTGTAAATATAAAATGGTGTACGCACCTTGTCTTGAGTTATCCCATGCACATATGTGCTCTACTCAGTAAACAACTTGTGTACATACGCAGACTGTTGATGAAACAACCCGTGTCTCTGTTTCAAGAAAATTTTTGAAAAAGAGGGAGTTTGCCTCTTTCCTGATTGAAGTTCATACTTCTCAGGGGTTTCTTAGATCAGTCCAGAGTCTTTGTTTACAACCATAGCCAGAGATGATTTTAAGGATGGAAATTTAGTTTAAAATGTAGAAACCTTGGTGAATATTACTAATCCTTCATATGCCAACTATAAATGTTTGGCGATATGTTTTTAAAAATATTCAAATTTATAAGGATTTTATATAGTTTTTATAAAATTTTGGCGATTTTTAAGGTAAATAATTTATCCTATAGAATTTGGGAGAATCATTTTTAAAATAGCGAATCTCATTTTTGGAAAAACTATGGAAAATTAGCCCATGATAGAAATTTATCCCCTAAAATCATCCATGGCCATAGCTTGGGTTTAGAGTTCAATTTACTTGTCCTTTTTATTTTCTTGTTTTTACTTTTAAAAGGGTTTTAAGAAAGTTGTTGAATTGTAGATCTCCCTTCTTGGTTTTTTGATTGATTCCCTGTGACCTGCAGTGGGATAAAGATCTATTTCAATCTTTTTTTAGTCTTCTTTTTACCCCTTTTACTTGCTTGGAAAAAAGAAAAATATTTATTTCAATTTTTCTCTTTAAGGCAATTTAAAAAAAAATAAAATTCTTTTCAGTTTGGTAAAGTAGTTAGAGTTGGTTATTTTAAAAAAAAGGAAAAAAGAGTCTATTTTTTAAGTTCTTTTTTATTTCTTGAAACACAAGTAGCATGTAGTCAAGCGAAAGTACATTTTAGGTTTTATTTACAATATCTTGAAAAAGTTAGTTAAATAAAAGTTGATTACAAAGAGTTAGTTATAAAACTTTCTTTTTGAATTAGAAGTAATTTTTCTTTCAAGTTTCGTATTTTATCCTCTTTTTCGTCTCTTATAACACCACTAGTTTCACCACCATATTCCATGTGTAAATCAAGCCATTAAAAAGAATGCTTAATCTAAAATAAACTAGACTTTTATGTTTGTAGGGTCAACTGACTAGTTTAGGGTTAGGGCCTTGAATTAGGTTGGAGAGGAAACTCTTCAAGGCTGTTAAACTAAAAATTAGAGTATGAGTTAGGGAGTGTTTAAGTCTAGTGTCATAAAATTTATCTAGGACCCCCCTCTAACATAGGGGATAAACACGAGGTCGCGTGAGAAAAGACAATGAAGATAACCCCTCCAAAGTCGGGTTGAACCTAGTGGGGAACACATATTGAGGATCTGTCTTAGAAGTATTACCGACTGTGTTTTCCTATGGAGCTTTGTGGATCTCAAATCTATTCGAGATCCTCTTGTATTTTAGACCATTTTCTCTCGATACCCTCGATAGGTTTTAGACTTGTTATCCTGCTCATTGCGATCCTCCCGATTGTCGACTGTACCTGCCTAGTGACTGACTACGAGCTGGAAACTTAGTTGCCCATATTCTAGGGACTTACATGGGTGAATGCGGGGGGATGTCATGGTACCTAGGGAAGATGTCGAGTCATGCTTCACAGAGTATACCTAGAGGGTGCTTCCATGTTCACATTACACTTGCACTGGCTAGTTTCTCTAGTGTTGACTGACATAACTATCCTTCCTAATAGATAGTTGACTGCTTCATTTGTCATAGAGGAACTTTTTAGTGTGTGCTTTGTGTTTAAAATATATTTAAGACTTACTGTGTCGATTGATCTTTTCACAAAGTGGAAGATCAAGAGCTTCGCTGGTCTCCAAGGCTTTAGGGCCTATCTCAGTTGCATTGGAGCCACCTCCGCCACCATTATGGAAAATACTTGACCAACAAGGGTTGTTTGAAGTGACTGGGCCATAGGAAATTGTGCCTAAGCCTGCTCCACGAGGGGACTATTTGAATCTGGAGGAACCTACTATTTCTGACCTTAGGGCGGAATATCTTGGGCTAGCCAACCCTCTGATTACTGACTTGTCAGTGCCGATATTAATACAATTTGTCCCTCCTGAGGTGACACCTTCCGAGCACAAGTTATTTTTACAAGCAAAAATAGAAGTGAATGCTTCTACTTTGTCCGGGAGTCCTCATACTTCCGTTTCATCTACTACCATAGGGGGCATCTTGCCTCCTCTCCCACCTTCGCTAATCCGGACCATAGTGGTATTGACCCTATATACTTTAGGCAATGGTATGATACCATCATCGATGGTGACCACTACTCCTTTTACTTAGAGTGTGATGGGCCCTCCATTCTCATAAGGGATGCTCGAATTCAATTTGAACTCAGTCCTTACCTACTCCACCTTACAGACCATGGGTTTGGGGGCAGGGAGCTCAAATGATCCCATGCAAGGATCTACCAGGAGAAATTCAATCCCCTTTAATTCCATCCATTACGGTGGGGGTCATATACCTCCTTCGTCCCCCTCGCTTGGTGGTTCTTTCCAGCAACCCATCAAGTCGAATGCTAATTACAGCTTGTTTGGAGAAACAAGTTTAGGATCTTTGTCTTACACAATGTCAGTGGGATCTATGTTGTTCTGTTTGTTTGAGGCATTTGGGAACAACACTTTTTCTTTGGTTTCCATCTCGTATGGGGGAAACCACGGTTTTAGGCAACAAAACCCCGTGAAGGGTACTATTCCTTCATAGGGAGTGACAAAAATAATTTTCTCCTCCTGGGGACTTTGGAATCCTTGGTAGGGATCAGTTCCCTTATAAGGGATGTTGGTCGGGGGCAACCCATTCCATGTACAATGGAACCCCGGGGAGGGATCCATACCTATGCCCATCAGATCGGCTGGGGGCATCCCCTTCCAAAATCATTGGAACACAATGTAAGGAGTAATCCAAGCCATGTAGTCCAATTACGGGAGTCAGTCAATGATATCCCAACAAACACATTTTCTTTACACTCATCAAGGCCATGGTTTCTACCATAACCTTGGCCAACTGTCCAAATTTTCCTGGCAACCTGGTGCTAGTCAAAATCTAGGACCCTCTTTTCTCGTACATAATACTCAACCAAAGATATCATTTCTGGAAACTCTACATCTTCTAGACTTGTCAAGACTACTTAAAGACCCAATTTGTCATGATCCATGTTTTCCCCGCATGCTGACTAAGTTTCCCTCAGATATTCCAAAATTTTAAGGCAAGCCTAGCGAAGATCTAGGTGATCACGTGGAAAACTTTCACTTATGGTGCTCGTCAAACTCATTGTGAGATGATCCATCCAGTTGCACCTTTTTCAACGCACTCTTATCAAGGGTTTCGTGAAATGGTATAATGAGTTCGACTAATCGAAGTATTATTACTTCAATGAATTGGTGATGGTATTTTTGAACCATTTCCAGTTACCTGTGAGATACGATGCCGACATTGAACTGTTGGCCAACTTTGACCAGACCAAGGCCAACCATATCTCCGATCATATTTGAGAATGACGGTGTCGAAAGAGCTTGATTAAGGTCTAGGTCCCTCTGGATTTCTTGCTGGAATGGTTCCTGAAGTCTTTGGTTCCTTGCATATCCAAGGATGTAGAAACTTCTGGAGTGTTTTTAGAATATGAGGCGATAATGAGAGCACAAAAACTTGAAACAATATACTCTCAGTCTAGAATGCTCTATAATATTTTTCTGAATGCACCACAGTCTATCCTCGACAAGGCCAAGAAAAAGTTTGGACCCCATGTCGATGGTATTGTGGGCTCAACACATGGAAAGTACACTGATCTTTTTTCAAATAAATTGCAACAGTTGTCGATACAACAAGCTGTGGCCATCCCGACCTCAAGTTTTGTTTTCCCCCCTACCCAAATATCGGACATACATAGTGTGCAGTTGACAAACTTGAAGGCCAACCAACATCTTGAGGGAAAGAAGAAACAACAGAACAATAAGGGTAAGGGGGGAAAAAATGATACTAACAATGCTGGCAGGGGAAAAACAAATAAGATAAAGTCAAAGTATCCATATAACCTTTGCTCGGAATACCACCCGACTCATATGTTCCCTCAACTTGCAGAAGCTCAGAAGCTATTCACGCAGTAACAACCTGTGGTGCTAACGAACCCATTTCCACATGGGAAAAACATGGCTCAAGCTTCATCATCCTCGAGTGTGTAAGGGGGAAATCAGGGACCCCCCCGCGTCTACTAGTAATAACCTGACCACAAATGTTTACATGATGAAAGCCAAGGATAACATAGCGACTAGAGCCCAAGATTATGGAATGTTGGAATCTGTCAAAAATGGAAAAGAAGCCACAAACCCACTGATTCCTCTCCATATTGATAAGACGACGGGAGAAACGATGGCACACATCCCAAAAGGTGCATTCAATAAATCTTCTGATAATCCAAATGCGAGGGCTACCCAGAACTACTCTGTTGTGGAAGATTTTTCACAAACCCCTTGCACGATGTCTTCCTTGGAAGTCCTCCAAACTTTCCTTCGGTAGAGAAAGGCTTTGTTATCTGCCTTGGGATCAACAGATACTTGTAACCTGGGAGAAATCATTCTTGATCCAACCAAATTGAAACCTTGTCTTCCTTACCTTGTTGTGTTTCAGATAGTAGTGGCTTCCATCACAAAATATTTTACTTGGAATATATTCCATACTATTGTTGATGCGGGCACCTTGAATTGCGTGGTGTCGTTGGTGTGTTGGAAGGCCATTGGCCAACCCAGTTTGTCTTCGTTGCCTATGTTCCTTACGACATTCGATGGTCGATCATTTAGACCACATGGAATCATTCCTTATTTCCCCATGAAGTTGGGAGGAAAAATTGTGTGTGTCGATGTTGAAGTGGTTGATGCACCTCTCAACTACAAACTTTTGTTAGGGAGGATTTGGACTTATGCAATGCACGCAGTGGTTGCTACAGTTTTTCGAGTCTTGTTCTTTTCGCACAAGGGCGAGATTGTGACCATTGACCAATTGTCTTTCTCCCACCCAGACCCTTCATCGGGGGAATCCATGGTCCCGATGATTGATAATCCTCATCCCAACACGTCAAATTAGGGGTTGCTTTGTGTCCATCATTGATGGGTACTTTTGATAACCTGCCACCTTCTTGCGATGTCAAGATTATATCAACTATCCCCGACCAACCTAGGGATGAAATATTTCAAGTGTCTTTGTTTCAAATGACTTACTTTCATGATTCGTGGACTCTTCCTTCCCCATCATCTTCAATGGAGGGGGCAGGGCATCCTGGCATGAAAATTCCCTTATTCATGGTTGAAGTTGCATACAACATTGTCTGACAAGCTTCAACCGACCTCGATCTGACTCCTACATAGGAGTTAGATCCAGTTCTTGAGGATATTTAGGCTCAAATTTCTCTTTCCACTACAGATCCTTTAGACCTGGTCTTTCCCTTTGACGATGTGATTCTTGAGGCATTGACTGGTCCAGATAGACCCTGGGATGATCTTCATCATAGATTCTACTTTCTTCCAGAGTTAAGGAGAAGATAGGTGAGGGAATTCATTTTACCGTGAATGGAGATAGGTCTTGTCCTATTAATCCTCTAGATATGCATGCATTTTATGCCTAGAGTAATATGGTGAGTGTCGCTAAAATGATTCCCATAGATATCTCTAGAACCCATGGCATTGTGGATAATTTCTTTTTCAGAGTGGAATACTCCCCCGAAGAGATTCAAATTTATACAAATCTACTTAAGGAATTCCATGACGTTTTTTCCTGGTCTTACGAGGAAATCTCAAGCATAGACCCAAGAAATTTCAAACATGAAATAATGACTTATCCTAATGCCAAGCTAGTTTGACAGAAGTTTCGTTCGATGAATCCTCAAAAATAGGTTGCAATTAAGGATGAAGTAGAAAATTTTCTTAAATCTGATTTTATCTACCCTGTGCAGTTGACATAATGGGTGTCAAACCCAAATCCTGTTAATAAGAAATAGGTTATGATTCACGTGTGCATGGACTTCCGTGACTAGAACAAGGCCTATCTGAAAGATAATTTTCCCACCCCATTCATCAATCACATTGTTGATGAATGTGTAGGCTGCAAGGTATTTTCATTCATGGATGGTTTTTCGAGATATAACTAGATTCAGATCAAACCCGAAGACCAACATAAAACAACTTTTATTTGTCTTTGGGGCACATTCCCTTATTGTAAGATTCCTTTTGTCCTAAAGAATGATGGAGTCACTTTTAATCGGGCCATGTCATTTTATTTTCATGACCTTAGACATATAGTCGAGGCATATCTTGATGATCTAACATCATTCTCTCACAAGAGATCTGATCATCTTGCACACCTTCGACTAATCTTTGAACGATGTCACTACTATTGGATTCACTTGAATCCTAACAAATGAAGTTTCTATGTGACGTCAGGTCATATTTTAGGTTTTATTGTTTCAACAACAAGAATCATGGTCAATCCTCTCAAGGTTGAGGCGATAGTTCAACTTCCTCCCCCGTGCACAATACCCCAACTTCAGAGCTTACAAGGGAAAGCAATCTTTCTTCGATGTTTTGTCGTGAATTACGTCGAGATTACTAAAGGGTTTATGAGTCTCTTGAAAAAGGGAGTCCCATTCTATTGGGATGAAGTCACTAAATTCTCTTTTGAAGCATTGAAATGTGCCCTTACGTCTACCCCTCTGCTCCGACCTCCCGATTATAACAAATATTTCTTGTTGTATTTGGCTATTGCAGAGTCGACCATCGACATGGTCTTGGTTCAAGAGGATGATATATTCGAGGAGAATGTTATTTATTACCTTATCGAAGGCCTGGTTGGGTTAGAACTCAACTATTCTCACTTTGAGAAGCTTGCTTTGGCAACAACGCATGATGTCCAATGATTATGTCATTAAATTTTGCTTCGCAAGACCACTGTCATTGTTGTTGTGAACCCTTTCCAATATTTTTTGACACGACAGGTCATTTGCAGAAAGATCGGTAGATGGATTGTAATCCTCCAGGAATTTGTTGGATTTTGTTTCTGCGAAATCTAAAAAGTTGTTGGTCTTTGCTAAACTTATTTTGTAACACCCGGTCGAGTCTAGTGATATCACACCCGAAGAATCTCCTATCCAAGGAGATATTTTTATAATCACATCTTCGGACCCCTGGTATGGAGATATACTAGTCTATCTCCATACTTTGAAGTTCCCCACTTCTTCTTCCCATGATGAGTGTTGACAAATTCACCATCAGGCACATAATTGTCTCATACTTGATGACACTTTGTATCTTCGAGGTGTAGATTGCATTCTTCATCGATGCCTTATCCATGAATAAGCAGAGATCGTTTTGAATGACTGCCACACTGGAGCATGTGGTGGTAATTTTTCTAGGTTGGAAACAACCCAAATGATTCTATGTGCCAGTTACTTTTGGCCCTCGTTAATCAAGGATTGCGTTTAGGTGGTCAAGAAGTTCCACCTGTGTCAGATCCTCTCTCGGAAGATGGAGACACATCCTATTTCTATGTTTCCTCTCATTGTTGTTGGTACTTTCACCAAGTGGGGGATTTATTTCACTACATGTCACCCAGCCTCAGCCATGGGGCATCATTACATCATCATAGCAGTAGAATACTTCACAAAGTTGGTCGAGGCTATGCCAACATTTAACAATGATGGCGAAACATCGAGTCTTTTCATTTTTAACCAGATGGTAGAAAGGTTCGGCATCCCGAAGGAGATTGTCACTGACCATGACAATCACTTCCAAAAAAAATGATGAATGAGTTAACATCAAAACTTGGGTTGAGGCAAGAACATTCATCACCTTATTACCCACAAGTGAATGGTCAGGTTGAATCTATGAATAAGTCTCTCAAGACTATTCTTCATTGGACAATCAATTCTGCCTTGTCAATTTGGCATTTTATTTTATACTCGGTGTTGTGGGCCTATCGAACGTCTGTGAAGACTGCCACCTTTTTTTCACCTTTTCAACTCATATACGTGTTGGAAACAGTCTTTCCTATAAATGTCAGATCCCATCTTTAAAGTTGGCAATCAAATTATTTCCAGACACTTCACCGCTTGAGGAACTCCTACTATATCTCGAGAAACTCGATGAGCAACGTTGTGATGAAGCCTCGACCAATGAGGCTCATAAGCAATGAGTCTAGTGTCAGTATGATTGGTTCATTCATCCTCATATTTTCTCCGAAGGAGATATTGTCTTGGTCTATGATCAATACAAGGATCCCCTAGGGGAAGGTAAGCTCAAACCCATGTGGTTCAAACTGTTCATTGTGAAAGAGGTATTGAAGAAGGTAACTTATCGTCTGGTCGAATTTAAAGGAAATGCCTTAGAGGAGCCTAGAAATGGGATCTACCTCAAGAAGTATTACTCTTAGGTTGGTTTCCTGGGTGACTTCTTGTACATATGTATAGTTCTTATACAATTTTTTTTCTTTTTTGTTTTGTGGACATATAGTTATTTATGTCTTCTTTTTCACTATGGCATATGTCAAGTGAATCAGAGGTGCATTTTGGGTTTGCGGATGGCACTAGCCGACACACTCGGAGGCTTTCTTTTGAATCTTGGGTGATTTTCACACCCGGAGGCCAGATGCTATATTCCAAAGGTATTTGTCTAGGTGATTCTACAAACAATGTCGCTGAGTACAACGCAATGATACAATTTCTTCATGACACCTTGTCGCATGGAATTTCACACCTCCGGGTCTACCTAGATGCTCAATTGGTTATGTCTTGGTTAAATGGATTTTACCACATTTATGATCCTACTTTTTACCAATGTTTCCTTAGGGTACATCTCTTAGAATGTTACTTTGATTACATTATGTATATCCATGTTCCTAGGAGATTTAATCATATGACAGATACTCTAGCTAATCAATTATTATATTGGGATGTAGCACACACATACACATGTACATACATTTTTAAAAAATGTGATCCGTAAGAAAAATAAGATGTATATATATATATCAAAAGTGTTACGAGTACATAGGTGGGTGTGAAGATCTAAAAAATAAGGTTCAATATACATCGTTGGGCTTATGCCCTCAAAAAATACATGTACAATGGTGCCATCGACACATCTAAAGTGTAGCCTATATAATATCGGGGCCTATTGGGCCTTCCATAATGAACAAAGAAGTTGGATAAATGCTGAAAGAGATGGACCCATGTCCATGGCACCCCCACTACATGAGGATGCATGGAGGGCAGGAGATCCTCGATCTCGACCATGGGTAATGTGTGAGTGAGCGTGGCGAGGTTGTGCTCCACTCATATCAAAATCCTCTCAGCCTCTCCTACTAGACTTCCCCCTACGACTATTGGTCCGTTGGATTCTTCTTGTAACGCCTCTAGTCGAGGACATCACCAAGTTCTCACGAAGTCTGTCGGGCACATTGGTCCCACATTTGTACATAGAAGATACACGAAAGATAGTACTCTATACAAACATAAAAATTATATATATAAAAGCAATTAAATAATTAAATAATATTAAAAACATGTTACCTATCTCTCCTTGCTCCTCTCCAGGAGGCATGGGCATGTCACGATCCCTGGAAAATTTGATCCCAACATAGTGGTAGTCCTCTATCGTTAGAATCTCCCATGCCCACTAGTCAAAAAATGTGTCATTGAAGGACTATATGGAACTCCCTCCCCGCTTTCATGGAATCAATGCTTCCCACCTACATACTGCTGGGAAGGATGCCACATGCCCCCGCACCATCTCTCCTGGACTAATACTGGGAACCCTCTCGAAGAATAAGGAACACATAATAGTGCCAAACCTGAAGTTCTTGTTGCTATGTTTCCAACACTCTGTCAGTTGTCTCTTCATGCATGTGAGCATGGTTGTACTCCAATCAAATATATGTGCCTCCTGACACTAAATATCATAATGCATGTGTTCCCAAGAATCCTTGTGAAGGGTTTCCGACCTAGTAATCCACCCAATCAGTAGCAAGATCACTCGTAAAGTCAAGCTCGTGATCTTATGAATTGACACCTGAGAACCTACCTTCTCAGTGCCATCCTCACAGTACATCTGGATGTAGTCCTCAATGTTAAAATGCCCAGGGGGAAATGTTCACAGATTGACTGGTTCCCCTCTCCTCGAGAGGCCAGTCAAGAAGTATATATCCTCAGTCGTCGGAGTCAACGAGTGTCCCTCTATCATGAATTCCTCTGCATACAGATGCCAATAATCAAATAGGGCATTCAACAATCTGGGTTGTGCCCTCATAAAAGGACACTGGAAGAACTTCCATAGCCTGCAATGTTTCAATAAGGTGATGGCAGCAGGTTACTCTTCAACCAGTATGTCAATATCCTTGTGCTCCCTCTCCCTCCAATGGACATACATCTTGTTCCATGGAAAACTAAAGGGAGTTAGCTCTTGATTTTTATTTTTTTCCAATCTTTTGAGGGTGTACACGGGCTGTTTTGGCTTCAGGTGAGTATGTACATGGGACTAATGTTTTCTTCCTGAGTACATACATGAGTTATCCTTGGACAACCCACACACACACACATGGCTGCTCTTTTTAGGAGATCGCACCCCCTCAAAAAATAAATAAATGCATAAAAGACTAGTTGAAATGCAAGAGGTATGCATTTTTACTTACTTGGTCCAAGAATAAGTTCGTTTCATCCACTGAAGCTCCCAAAATCAACTTCTTTAGCAAAGGGTTTTTTTCTCCTTTTGGGTAATTTTCAAACTACAATGGTGAAAATGAGTTGTCAACTTCTATTTGTAGACTTTTTTGGCCTTTTTTGCCACTTTTTGACTCCCTTTTTCATTTTTCTTGGCTTTATTATCACTTGATTCGATTCCAAGTTTCTTATTGGATGTTATGATACACTTTTTCTTTTGGTTTGGTAACCTTTTGGGGATGGGTCACTTTTGATATCTTTTGGTAAAAGTCATTTTTTTTCAACTTTTTTCATATAAGTTAGGATTTCACCTCCACTTTTTGCATCTAGTTTTCTTTTTCTCTTTTCCATAGGATCGACCCCGTTGAGGTGTGACATAGCACCTTCATTGTTTCTCTAGAAGTGTCATAATTAGGTGGTAGAGCCTACCTTTACATGGATTCCCTAGGTAGATCCTTGTTGCATTTTGGCATCCATGCTATTAGTAATGACTATAGGCTCGGGAGTCCTTGTTAGTCTTGTCATGATTACGAGATTGAGCCTCATTTGTTTGATGCACCATCATTCTTGGCCTCACCCTCGGGTCTCCCAAATGAGCATGTTTTTTTGTCTTTCAAGCTCGCTTTACAATTTGAAAGAAACTCTGACGAGACTGTATTTGTGCTTTTCTATATTATCTGGATTAACTGAGAAAAGTATCTCTCTGGAGTCTTCTTTAAGCCCTTTTTAGACTCTCTAAACATGAAAATATTTTTGAGTGATCTTGTTTCCCTTCACGCTCGCCAAACTCAAATTTGAAGGCACATCTGTCCGTCGGTAGTTTACCCCTTTTTTGGTCCAGACAATCAACTGCATGAATAAGGGTATGATATAGGAACTTTGGTTCGCTAGAAGAGTATTCTCAGGCATAAGTTTAACCCTTTTTTGGGCCCGAGGGACTAAATATTTGAAAAAGGAACATTATCCTTGGTTTTGGTTTATCACCTTTTTCGGGCCTTTGAGTTTACTTACAAAAAAGGAACCCCCATGGAGTTCATAGTTAAGTTCTTTTTAGACTCCCTAAAATTGAAAAGATCGTCGAGTGACCTTGTTCCTTCACACTCATTAAATTGATCCAAAAGAACATCTACTGGCATGAGTTTACCCCTTTTTCCAGCCTGTAGATTATAATGGAAAAAGGTACACCTCGAGAGATTCATCTCGCCGGGAGAGTTCTCCTTAGTAAATTTTATAGTTAATCTCTTTTCAGACTCCTTAAAATTGAAAATATTGTCGAGCGATCTTGTCTTTATCACACTCATTAAAATGGTTTTGAATAGATATCTTTTCGGTGCAAGTTTACCCCTTTTTCAAACCGACTATACTATCTCTGTAAAAGGTACTCCCTAGAGTCTTCTTTTACGTTTTTTCAGACTCTCTGAACATGAAAAAACTACCGAGTATACCTTATCTAGGCTCGTTAAAAGTACAATGAAGGGGGTTTCATTGTGTCTTGATTAATCACATTTGCATCTCTGCATATTTGGCCTAATGACGACTCCATGTTTCTCTCAACTGAACCTTTGAAGCATGCCTTATACGCAATCGTTGTAGAACTTTGCCTCTGTGACCTGACACCTTTACCCATGGAGGAATTTTCCCCGAGTATCCTTTTCCTACACATGTCTCCTTGCTCTAAGCATTAGTATGTTCATTTCACTTGGAACTAGTATGCTTGCTTGTGACACCCATTCTTCCTTTGTAACATAGCATTCTTTTATTCTTTTTCAAAATCTTAAAAAATTTAAAAAGACAAAAAAAATCAAATATCCCAAAAAGAGGGGAGGGGAAATACGTATTCTTTTTTAGGTATCACAAAGAGTATCCCTTGGAAAATGCACATCCTTCTGTTTTTTCATCAAGCATTGGGATTTAGTATGACCTTAGGAAGTTGTTCTCGCTACATAGAGTTGTGTCGTCCTTCATTTGGTTACTCTTCCAAACACATGGAGAGTTTGTGTTTCCTCCTGCATCATGAACTTATGTCAATTTCATGCTACCTGAATCTGATCATCTTTTTGTTCTTTTTTCCAAGGGAAGTTTCACCCAACCTGAGTTGTCCTTTCTAAATTTTGTCTCTTGACCTCATGAGTCGGCCATCCTATGAGTCCAGTTAAGTCCTGATTCAAAATCGATGAAGTTCTCTACCTGATCACTGAGATCCTCAAGTATTTTTTCGATGAGCCAGTGAAGACCTCAAGGTAGTGAAGTCATACACTCCCATTTTACTCCTACCTGAGTTTTGAAAATATTGAAGTTATTTCTCGAGCTCTGAAGGCCTCAGCTCCAGCCATTGGGCATCACTGGATTCTTGAAGATGGATACTATATTTGTGTATCTTTGATTTTGAAATGTATATCCGTTGTGTATTTCTCATGGTTACACTTTATATAGTTATATGACATGGATCTGTAGTGTATTTGATTGGAAACCATGATTTATTTCATCCCGAGCATGGGTATGCTCGCCTTAGAGACACAATTATTTTTTTGTAGATGGAACCTCCCGAATTCTGGTTCCAGGCTCACTCGATCTCGTACATTGGTGAAGATATTTTAATGTATTTTGGCCATCAATTTCTCTTCTGACCTCACACAATAGGGGGCATCTATTATAGCCCTAAATTTCCCTATTCATGCATGCATGGCCTTGACCCTCTTACTTTCATTTTTTTCCAAAGCACTGTTGATAATCTCTTCTTAAAAAACCATTTTTTAGAAGATGTATGCGTCTTGCACCATTACTGCCCACGTATGCTTGCAAAAGTTGCAAAAAATAAAAAGTTGCAAGGAATTCGTTGAAATTCATGGTCTATTGGAGGTTTCCCAACTAATCCATTTGCTATATCTCATCACAAAACCGAATAACCATGCTTTTGGCATATAAAAGGAGGTGTTGGGGTCTCATTTCATACCTAAGCATAAGAACAATCAAACTCTGCCCAATTTCACTTCCCCTCTTTGCCCAAGATATTTTTGCCTTTTGTGAGAAATTGCCCAACATTCCCTCATTAACCCCTTCTTCCTCCATCTAACCCATTCCATTTCATAGAAGAGATAAGAAGTTTGAGAGGAGAAGTTCATACAAGGTGCACTTGGAGCATGGTGAAGAGGAGTCCAAACCAGGTTCATGGAATGGTGGCTGACTTAGATTGTAAAGGTATAATCTTTGTGTTATGAATAAAAGAATTACATTTTCCTGTCCCAAATGATGGTGTCTTGAATAATTTTATTGATTTATGCTTGACATTCTAACATATAACCCTAAATTATATTTGGAACAACATGCTTTTAGTTCTTTTTTTGTCAATTTTTGGATGCAGGTCATCCCTGGGAGGAGGCATGCAGTCGGTAGAACTTCCAAGAGCGAGGAGATCATCACCAGATGTGGGATTAGAGGTATAATTACCCGATCTATTCTCTTTTCTTTCTTTATATTAATTTTGGTATGTTTGGGGTAGTATTGAGAAATAATTATGTTTTAGATGGTTATTCGCTCTGCCTACATTCTTAACCCTGGTGTAGTTAAAGGGGAGTTAAGATTTATTTTCTTGATAGAAATTGCCCAGCTGTCAAACAAAGATCTTGAGTTCCATGATATTCACCTGCAGACTGCCAAATAATGCTAAGAGGGTCAATTCTACCTACAGTGATCTTACTTGTCATATACTTTTTGATTATTTTCAGTTTTAAGTATTTTTAGATCCATTTTTATAGGATCTTGAAATTGTGATGTAAAGACTATAAAGTCAGAGACCTTTGATGCACCGGGAGAGGAAAAAATCTTAGGACTGTGGGTTCTTTTATTGAAGACTTGTATATTTCATCCTTTATAGATGTCCATTAATATATATTGACATCGAGCTTCTTTCACTGTGTTACTTAGTTTTCCATTTCCTTTCTTTCCAAGTTTATGTATATTCAATGATAGAAGGTTGTCATCCCATCTCTTCATTGGTATACTAAACTTATATAATCTACTTCTGATGTTTGTCTTAATGCCAGATAGTTGTTATCCTATTGGTGCATTCATAAGCTAAAGTTGCAAGTATTTACCTGTTGGGTCTGACCATATACTATATGCAATCTTATACATGTTTCTGCTGGTGTGAAGAGTATTTTGCCTATCATTACTGGCCATTCACATATACTATTGTTTAGGTATTTCTGTCAGCATAATAGGTCTTCTCCATGCTTCCACACATTAAAGTAAACTTGTTGATTGTGTAGGAAAATGCCACAACATTAAACTTAGTATGGGACAATATAACTTAGAAATATCAATGTATGGAATTGACATTGGAGGAGTAGATGTTTTTTCTGGGAATTCAACGGTTGATAACATTAGGTACAATTTATACAAACTATAAGTAATAATCCATGTGATTTTAATTGGAAGGAATTAAATATGAACTCAAATGGTTAAAATAAACACCTTCTTAGTCATCAATTCTCATAGAATCGAAAATATCCTAAAAAATGGTAGTAGGGGAGTTATGGTTAGACTTTATTCTATGGAAGTAAAGTAGGAAGCTGAAAATATTCCCAAGGAATTAAAATGGACCTTGGAAAAGCACCATAGGGTCTTCTAAGAAATTCCTAAAGACATACCTCCATCTAGATATCATGAACATCAAATTTATTTAATACTTGGAATTACTCTTACTAATAAAATTCCTTATAGATATACTCATCAACAAAATGGGAATATTGAGAAAATGGTACAAGAAATACTAGATTCATGTATTATTCAACCAAGTAGGAGTTCATTTTCATCTCCAGTAGTGATGGTGAGAAAAAAAATATAATCCTTGGAAGACATGTCTTGATTATTGTTGAAGGTAAATCCCCTTGCGGACAAGTGGATTCCCTCTTGGCCTCTAGACTCCTAAGGCCAAGATAGAAAAGTGCTTAACATGGACACTGACTTCCTTTTAGATCTAACTAAGATAATGAATGAAAGAGAAGGAGAAAGATATGTACCTTATTAGCGATGTTTGTCCTTGCAAAGTACTAGCTGAGATTTGATCTTGAGCTTCCTGATAGATCTTGTAGGACAAACAAAAATACAAAAGACTTCCTACTCTACTGATATTATCTCAAACATAGATCCATCTACTGTAGACAAACTCATATGGAACAAGAACAAGTTTGAAAGAAACAGGCCAATCATTGATTATTAATGAGAACAAGTAAAAGTACTTACAATCCTTTGAATGAAGGTGCAACAACTTCTTCTAGTTCTCCTTGTCCAACCCCTTTGCTCAAATAATCTCCACTGATTGCTTTGATGACATCTCACTCATGAGATCATAAGTTTGATGTAATTCTCAATATCCATTGTCCCTTTCACCATTAGAAGGCCTCCTTATATAACCTTGGAGAGGTTCAACCACTTGAGAGATCTTTGGGATGAGTTGAGGATTCTTCTCCTAAGATCATGCCTTGACCATCTATTTGAATCCAACTACCTTAAGGAATTGAGGGATTCTTCCCTTATTTGCCTCAAGAAACCCAAAATTTTCTAAAAAAAGGGTAGCACTCCCCCAAAAGGGTGCAAAGGGTGCTCAAGCACTCCCCTAAAGAGGCCCAAGGAGTGTCATCACTCCCTGACAGTGGGTAGGGGAGCGCTCCTCTCCAAAATCCATTTTTTTGTGTTTTTCTCAATGTCAAAAGGCTTGTACTTCCTGTCAAGTGATTTCTCTTCTTCCAAACTAACCTTTGAGGTGTATTAAGTGTCTTTACAATGTCGTTAGAGGCACGACATATGCAAGATGACAGTATGGTGTTCATGACACTTGCAACACTTGTGGTCAATATGAAACACTTGTAGACAAGATGAAACACTTACAACACTCGTAATGATGACACTTGCGACACTATCAGAGTGAGTAATTTTGAGGTGTAATAGATTGCCTCCCAAAGTATGAAGTCAGAAGACGATGATGAATAAAGTACTTTGTAGACTTTTTCAAGAAAGGGTATGGATGCAGAGAAACCAGAAAAATCTACACACAACCATCAAAAAAATATTATGACATGTTTCAAACCCAAGGCAGGCATACCTATGCTTGAGTGATGAAGACTTTTTAGGTATGGCTTCCATAAAATACACTGTGGATCCATAATTATATTGACAAAATGGTATAGCCACTATAGATACAATGTGGATCTATAATCCTATGACCTGAACTGATCATATCCACAAAGAATACACAGTGGATCTACGAGATAACAAGACATAGGCACGACCAATACAAAGTCGATCTATGTAATAGTATATGTGTCATAGTTCAAAAGAACTCCACAACCTAGGAAAATTATACATAAGGATGATGAATAAACCTAGGGTCTTCTTACTGATCCCGATGTAGTATGAATCTAACCATTTGAATAGATGTCCTGATGTCGAACATGGCAGAAACCACTTGATTATCAGTCAATGATGTAAACCGTTAACAAGGGCGAGGGAGATCACCATTGATGTCAATGATTCCCAAGGTACTCTAGTACCTTCCAACGAATTTGAATGAATGAGATGAAGTCGAACATCCATGGAATCATCTGATCAGAGGTCAATTATGTAAACCCACTGTCGAATGCGAGGAGGAATGTCATTGAGGCATGCAGGTCCCAAGGTACTAACTGGTTTCTAAGTCTAGCTCCTGGATAATGTGTTGAAGTCGACAGGAATAGACTCATCGAACGAGGGCCTTGATGTATCCCCCATCAATGACACAAAATAGTCACAGAGTTGTAATTTGGTAAATCAAATAAACATGGACTGACACGGGTATTGAAACAAGATATTTTTTATGGCTAACTCTCAAGGCAGATACTTCCCTTGAACATAGAGGCACAACAACAGAAACTTGACATGGACCAAAACTTGATGATGCAGTGGATGCTGTGACTTTCGTTAGGTGACCCAGAGGAGTAAAAGAAACTCAGAGAATTGGCTTAGTGAAAAGGTTTAATAGGTTAAAATGCATGCAAAGACAAAGTGTCGTGTTCAAGGGCGACCGTAAGAGCTACTAGTAGTGTTCTCAAAAAACTGCTCAGCTTTCTTCTTTCAATTTTTCCCCCATATAGATAGATGAGTACCTCTTTTTAATTTAATGAGCTCGAGGAGGGTAACACATGCTCGATATGACTCACCTTCATTAAGTCCCTCTTCCTTTGTTTAATGAACTGGAAGAAGTAAAGTTTCGGTTCCGTATGGTCCCTTCAATGTATGATCGTTTGACGAGTCCATAGAAGGTAAACTCAATGGTTTTTCATATTTAGAGAGTCTGAAAACAACTTAAAAACGACTCCAAGGTTGTCCTTTTTGTAATGTTAGTCTCGTGAGGCCAAGAAAGAGATAAATTATCACTTGAAAGATGCCCTTTCAAACCTTTTAACGAGTGGGAAAGCAAGCGAGATCACTCAACAATCTTTTCATGTTTAGAGAGTCTGAAAATAGTTTAAAGAAGACTCCAGGGGGTTCCTTTTTCATGTATCCATGCGGGCCCGAAAAAGAGATAAAAGTTTACCCAACGTATTCTCATGTGTTTGAGCTAGAGAACTAACGAAGAGTATGCTCATGAAGGTGACAAGATAAAATGAACAAACCTGCTTCAAAACATGCCAATAATGTCAAAACTGCATTCTAGGGGATCAATAAGCCTCCAAACATTTTCCAAAAACCCAAAAATAACTATATCATATGAGAAAAATGAAATGTATAATAGTAAAAAGGGGTAAAAATTGTCATTTACCATTTCATTTATGCAGACATTTGTACCAGTGGAGAATTTGTGTTTTGGAGCTGAATCTCGAATTGTTTGGTGTCAGAGCTATGGTTGATCGTTTTCCTTGTCGTTTGGACCAGGTTGGTGTTCTTCTCCTTCTCTTTCATTTGTATGATTTAAATTTTGTTTTAAGGCACTAAAAATTTATGAAAAATGATGCCCTGGGTCAGCCCAAGTGCCCAAAAATATCAGCACTCCCTAGAAATCATGGGTATGTGCTGCATGGCTTGGAAAACATCGGTATTAACCCAAGGATGGATCTCCAATGCTCTGATGTAGTGGCAATGGAGGCGTTGTCTCAAAAAAACCACAAGAAAAATGCCCAAAAATGGCCCACGCGAGCTTAATATGTGAGGAGGGAGTTTTGAGTTTTTGAACATTTAAATGGATAATGTAAGGACAGATTGATGTGCTGATGATCATATGAAAAGGGCATTGTTCTTTTGCAAAAACAAACAATCATTTTTAAAAAAAATTTAAAATTGCCAAAGATTCGCTGAAATTATGATTTAATGAATTTTGTTGTTAATTACAGGTGACTTTGTCAACATGCTTGAGTGGAAATAAATATAACATGAGATCGATGATGTGGCCACTCTGCAAAGTCCTTGATCGAGAGCCACATTGAGAAATTGTGGTCTCCTCAAATATTTCAAAATGCAAAAGATGAAGAAGGAGATTCTTCTTCTCGAATAAATGATCGTGTTGTGGAATGTTGTAGAGCAATGGTTCTAGATAGGGACGCAACTTCTCAACATAGAGATGGACGATGAATATTTCATAACCAGTCTTTTGAAGAGAGGGGTTCCTATAGATTTATCCAGGAAGAGGGAACTTCTTGCACCTGTGGATGAATATCTGGTAAACCATTGTGTCCAGGGAGTGAGGCTAGTCAGAGGTAGGATTGCAATCAAAGATATCAGAGACTTGCCTCTTCGATTCATATTATTTTCCATCACAAGCATAGAAGGAAGTAACATTTCAAATATAGTCTCAAGATCATAGGTGGCTTATGGTTTACAGTGTTTAGAACCAACATTGTTCAACTGGAATGTAGGGTTCCTTCAAAATGTGAAGGAACAAATCACGAAATGCAGAGCAGGACAACAGAAGCAATTTGGGTATGGTTCATTCTTGGTTTCGTTCTTTTTAGAACACATTCCCTATATGCAACCTCATATTGCATTGGTAGCGAAACCAATGGGAGAACCACGTATGGAGCGGTGGACAAGCCTGTCCCCGAGACTAGGTTCAGATTCATAGTTTAGATTTACCTAGAACTTCTTTGCTTGGTTAAGATGCCAATTGATTGTGACAGAATATTTTCCATACACTGGAGTGGATTTCTAGGGAAACATGGAATTGGTCCTTCCAGTAGGAGAGGATTGGGATGCATCAAGTGAGAAACCAAAAATAATCTTGACAAGTGTTTTTTCATTTTTTTTAAATGTTATATTATAATTTTTTTTTTTTGGGGTACATAGAAGAATCTTTAACAGATGTATCATTTCATCGTGAAGATAGAGGAGTAGTACGTCTAGCAGATATGCCATCATTGGGGCATCACAGAGATGCTCAGGTTGTAGCTAATCAGGGGGTAGCGGCAAGAGAACTCCAAGAGGTTGAACGAAACCTCCAAGGCCTCATGACAGGTATCCCTCCTCTTAGGAGGCGGAAAATACCACTACATCTATAGAGACACACTGTGGGGGTGTCCGAGAGTCTTAACTCTCTACTGAGGCGAATAGCCCGTGCAGTGATATATTACTCACAACATAATGTGATGCAAGAAGATTAGGATATTCCTGATGGTTATATAGTCCGTAGGACGATGTTTATGGGTGTGAGGACCCACATTTTGCCTATCGATGTACCATTTTTTATGTAATCAAACATTTTCAGTCATGCCATATATATATACATTTCCAAGGTTTTACAGTGCCAAAAGATTTTCAAATGATGTTTTTATGTGATGTGTTTTAATTTACATGATTATATGTGATGTGATTCATTTCCTTTATGAAAGCTTATCTATGTGAGAGATATCTATCCATAATGTAATTTGCTAGCGAATCCGAAATGGTATTAAGTTCTCTTGGTATGTGTCGATATTCGATAAAATCAAACATTCATTCAAGATGATGAACTTGTAGATGGAGACGTAGTAGGATAGGGCTGTGAATAACGTAGATATGATTGAGTTGACATACCACGAGTTGAGAGTCCAGATTGACAATTATGTGAGAAATTCCTAGGGAGAATGCTTCGGTTAAAATTCTAATGACAACATGATATTTTGCCATGTTATTAGTTGTCGATCCTAAGCAAATACCTCCTGAACTAACCAACTCATCAGAGTAGTAAATGACCCAAGCTACGGAGGCAACGTTTTGGGTGTGTCAACTAGCACCATCCGCAAACCTGACAAAGATAGGAAAGGAAGATGTCATATGTGCATGAAAAACACAAGACATAGTATAAGTGGCCAAGGAAAAAACTCGAGCACGCAAGAGAAAAGTCACACCAAAAAAATAAAAATACAATAGTGTACAAAGCATGTACGCTAGATGTCATAGGCATAGTACTTCTTTAGGTAAAGCCCGTTCCGGGGCTTGCCTAGGGAAACTCCATCGTAATCGACTAGTTCATAGGCACCTCTATGTAGAACATGTTTCAAGATGTAGGGACCATGTCATAGAGGTTCTAACTTCCTTGTCCCCCAGTTATCATGAGCCTGGTCATATACAAGGACTAAGTCTCCTTCTGCAAAAGTGCGAGGATGGACGGATTTGTTGTATTGATGTTTGATTCGCTTTTGATACATCTCATTAACGAGAGTAGCATCACGACGTGTTTCGTCCAGTCTAGTCAAGTGTAGGAAATGTTCTTCTTCAACAGAAGTTTGGGGCAGGAGTTTTACTTTAAGTTTTAGCAAAGGAATTTCTCACTCGATTGGTAAGACAACCTCAACGCCATATACTAACTGGAAGGGAGTGAATCTAGTAGCAGTTTTTACCGAGGTCCGATAAGCCCAGAGAGCAGAACAAAGTTATAAATGCCAAGATGTCTTGTTTACCCCTACCATTCGTTGGATCATCATTTTGAGGACCTTGTTGATAGCTTCAACTTGTCCATTAGCTTGAGGGTAGTAGGGAGATGATTTCTTGTGGAGAAAACCCAACTTGGTATGCAACTCATTCATCATCTGGTTTTGAAAATGGGAACCATGATTAGTGACAATGTCTTGTGGAACACCAAATTGAGTGATGATATGATTAAAAAATAAAAGTGTTGCAGTACGACCATCATTCAGAAAGGTAGGCATAGCCTTAGCTCATTTTGTAAAGTAATCGACGAAGACAATTATATAACCGTGCCCCCTGGCTGAGGTAGGCTTACACTGCATGAAATAAATGCCCCATTTGGCAAAGGGGCCGATGGCAATAACGGGATGCAACGGAGTAGGGTGGGTTCGTGCGTTGTTTTGAAAAAATTGGCAGGGCGAGCACTTTTTGACAGCCTCCATACAATCATTGAAGATGGAGGGCCAAAAGTATCTAGCACATAAAAATTTCTGGGCAGTACCCATCCCAGAAAGGTGACCGCCATAGAATCCAAGGTGACAGTCATTGAGGACACGTTCATCCTCTTCATGAGTGATACATCGTCACAAGACGGTATCGATGCCACGATGATATAAAGTGTCACTGATAATAATATAACGATGAGAGTGGTGGCGAATACAATGACGTTCTTCGCGAAAGATATCAGGCTGAAAGCATTGTGTCTGGAGATAGAGAATTATGTCTCCATACCAGGGATCAAAAATGATAATGAGGAATAAATATTCATCAGGAAGAGAATCTATAGGATCAGTTTCTTCATCAGCACGGGGAAAATCACAAATGAGTTCTGCGAACACTAGGGGCTTTTTAGATTTGGACTTGGCAAATTCAAGATCGAATTCTTGAAGGATTACGATCCATTTAGAGTATTTACCCCCAAGCACCTGACATGTCAGGATGTGATACATTGGGTTTGAATCTAAGATAACCATGGTGGTGCGTAACATAATGTAGTGACAAATTCTCTGGATAGTGATGACAGCTGCCAGAACCAACTTCTCAACATGTGAGTAACAAATTTCAGGTCTAGATAGACTTTTACTCATGTAATAAATCACATGTTCTTCATCAGAAGAGTCCTCTTGAACTAACACCATGGAAATAGTGGAAGTAGAGGCCACTAAGTAAAGGATATAATCCTTTGTATAGTTCAGAGGATGTAACAAAGGAGTGTTAGTTAGTGCGTTCTTGAGAGCATCAAACGATCATTGAGAAGTGTCATCCCAGATGAAAGGGGCGTCTTTCTGCAATAATTGCATGAAACCTTTAGTGATCTCAATGTAGTTATGAATAAATCAACGAAGAAAGTTTGTTTTCCCCTGGAAACTTTGGAGTTGTCGTAGGTTGGTAGGTGGGGGTAAATCTATAATAGCTTGAATTTTTAAGGGATCCACCCGAATCCCATCCTTGGAGAAAACAAATATGAGAAGCTAACCATATTCGACAACAAAAATACACTTATGTTGGTTTATATGAATGCGATAGAACCAACATCGAATAAAGATAGCCCATAGATGACTGAGATGGTCGGATCAACTGGATGAGTGAGTGGGTAAGTCATCGAGGTAAGGTTCCGCAATATGCTTGATATCGTGGAAAGCATAGGACATAGCTCATTAGAACGTAGCCCCAACATTTTTAAGACCAAATGGTATCTTTCGATACACAAAAGTTCCCCATGGGAAGATGAAGGTTGTCTTATGTTGATCAGCCTATAAGATATCAATCTGGTTATACCCTGAGAAACCATCCATAAAAGAGAAAATTATGCTACCAGCACAATTATCAATAATCTAGTCGATAAAAAGTGTTGGGTAGTTGTCTTTTGGACAAGCCTTGTTAAGATCCCTATAATCAACACAGACGCGAATGGTCCCTTGTTTCTTAGTAACTGGAATGATATTGGAAACCCATTCTATCAAGGGGATAGGATAAATGAAGCTAGATTTCAATAACTTTTCAACCTCTTCCTTAATAGCCACCATATTTTTAGGGTGGACTGGGCGGAGTCTATCGAACAGGTTTGACAGTAGGGTAGGTTTTAATCTCATGTAAAATGATCGACAGGTCAATCCTGGGCATCTCTTCATAGCTCCAAGAAACGACATCGTGAAATTATTTAAATAAAGAAGTATAAGAGACCACTTCCTCAGGTGAGCAATTATCTCCGAGGTTAATGTTTTCCACGACACCTTCCTTGATCGAAATGTCAATAATGATCGTATATGATATGTTGCCCAAATTCTCATCAGAAAGAGTATCTTGTGTGAGGATGGGAGATTGCGGAAAATCGACAACATCAAGAGGGAAGACAAAGTGTATGTCTTCTTGAATTTCTTCAAGAGGTGGAAGAAAAGAGGATTGATGATGGCTATCATCCCAAGGTACATCGTCGAGGCTAATAATTTCCATTATGGATTCATCGGAAGGAAAAATTTGAGAAATGTAGTCAATTGCAAACGACAAGGAATTTAACCATGATGGTATCGAATAAGTGTCGGGTGCCAAGATATGTTGGTCATCCAAAGAGGGAGAGGCAGATTGGATGGCAATGTATGAAGTTTTGGTTGGACTAAGTGGCATGGTGTCACCTAGTGCATTGAATTTGTTAAGCCCTAATATTGGCTCATTACCCCTTAATTGGGGAATATTAGATTAGTAATGTTATTTTATTTATGTCATCTTTAGGCCATTAGTTGTAATTTATATTAGTAATGTTATTTTAATTATGTCGGCTTTAGGCCATTATTTGTAATTATACCTCCTAGTCTCCTATATATACCAAGGAGACATATTCATTTTGAATCATCTTGTACTT
>SNQJ01S0000748.1:7534-41256 GCA_010110895.2 Picea sitchensis | reverse complement strand
CATTTTGAATCATCTTGTACTTGAACATTTAAGTGGGGTAAAAGGAGGTTTCCCCCTCGAAGAGGCTTATTATATGAAATTATCTCTTTTTCAAGGCGTTGAGTACTTTTCCTGAGGTTTTTCTATGTTATATTGATGTTTGGATCTTAATAGAATTCAAATGGACTGGGTACAATCCAAGGGTCAGATGATTCCAAGGATTGATAAACCGTAGTCGAAATCATATTGATCCTGGAAATATGATGTGAAGTGGTTGGAAGTGGTGTAGGGAAGGTACCCATGAGGCTAGAATATTTCAACAAGCCAACACCAACACTTTCATACGTGATTTTGTGATCTCCCAAGAATGGAATATTGTTGGTAGAAGGAACGCGAGTGTTAGGTGTGCAGAAATCCAACTGATCAATGGTGACAATTTTTCATTGATGAGAAAATTGCACACATAAAAAAACTAACGAAATGACAATGGTCATAGAATAGAACCAACTTCTTTTGAGAAACAAATTGTAATCAAGGGGAGCATCGACCAACTCGACATCAACAAAGATGGTTTTTCCACCTAATTGGATGGACAAGGACTGCAAAATCCCATGGGGATGGAAACCTCGCCCATTGAAGGTGCGTAACATCATTGGGGATTTGTTAAGTGTGAGTGATTTTAAACCTTTCCAACATGCTAAAGACATGACACAAGTTGAGGCTCCCTCATCCATAATAGTTCGGTGGATTTGTTGATTGTGAACAACAACATCAACTTGGAAAGCAAGTTGGTGGGAGAGTCGAGACGCATAATTTTCTAGGTTAAACATGATATGGTTGGATGACTCAAGATCAACAGCGCCAATAGCAGCCAAGAGCGTTCTACGTTGACTTGGGCAGTGTTGTAGAACTTCCAACGCAGACATAACACATGGTGCTTGAGCCAAATCTTCAAAAATGTTGTAGTTCTGGGCGGCACGTGAACTAGGATTCAAGGTAGATTTGTGGATATTGCTCTTAGGAGGGTGTAAGATAGAGTCGAATGTAGGTTTCTCAATCTGAAGTGGTCCAGATGGAGGATTAACCGATGGAGGACTATCAGAGGATGGTGATGGATCCAGTAAAGTATCGGTACTGTTAGTGTCTTTTCCTTTGTTAGGGTTACCTGGTGTGTCATATGTATTAGAACGAGTGGTCAAATTAATCCCATTAAACATATAAATATGTGCACTCATCGAGGCCTCATCACGAGGATGGCTAGAACTTCCCCCAGGAGAGTGGGTTTGAGCAACCATGGATTGTTGCTGAGGAAAAGGCTGAGTAAGCATGACGGGTTGGGAATTTCCTTTAAAGAGTTTGGCCACTTCATCTCGATGTGGACAATCTCGAGTGTAGTGATCGTCACCATAGATAAGACATGGGAACTTCAGTTTCTGCTGTGGTTGATTTTCGTTAGAATGTGGTGGGTTTTGAGCTTTTGGTTGTTCATTATTATTAGTATTTTTGTTTTTATTATTTTTCTTTTTCTTACATCTAGTTTGTTGCAAGTATGTAGAATGAACTACATTTACCTCAGAGACTTGGGTATGAGAAGAGGTAGAGGGTGTGGGAAAACTAGGAGTAGACATATAAGTAGATCGAGGTGCAGCTCCAGTCGACTGGGATGTAGATTGAGCTTTGACAGAACCAATAACACCATTTGCATGAGATGAGGATGATGGCTTAGATGGATTGGTATTAGCTCGAGAAGCATTTGGAAGCAAATCATACAAAGTACTAGATTATGAATAAACCAAATCTAAGTACTGAGCCCAAGCAATGGTTTCTTCCTCGGTGACCGTGCCACCCATAGTGACATCACGAGCGATCGGGGGTAAAAGTGATTTAGTAAACCATTCCACCAATAATATGTTAGGAATGATTACCTTGATCATCCTTCGTCATCGTCTCCACTCATGAATATGGTTAGAGATATGCATAGAGTCAGTTTGAATAAGGGAGGTCAAGAGTTCAGTACCCGTCTCATAGTGAAAAGGTAGTTGAAAGTGCATGAGGAAAGACATGGCAAGAGAATTGAAATCATGAAAAGAAGCACATGTTAGTTCAATATACCACTTTGTTGCTGAGCTCGTAAGTGTTTGCTGGAAAAGACACAAATGTATAGAATCATCCATGAGGGAGTTTGATGAACACCACAAATGGAAATTCATCACATGGTTATTTGGATCTTCTCTAGATTTTTCATCAAATTTCAAAATATCAGAAGGAATTTTAGCTGGAATAACTAGCCAAACCGGTGAATGAAAAATAGGATCATTAGTTAATCGAGACAAGTCCGGGAGATCCAGAGTTGCAAGGAAAGGTAACTGTCAGTTAATTTGCGGATGATACTGGTGTGGCATAGGAAAACTAGTAGGACCATAAACTGGTTTAGGTGGATAATTGTAACTAGTAGGTCCTCCTAGGTCCTCCTACATACAGTTGTTGTTGTCCAGGATAAGCAGGATTTGATGATGGCTAAGAAACATTTGCATAACCCAGTGGGTTTTGAGCATTATAAGCTGGGTGATTTGCTTTCCCATAAGGAGGAGAAATATTTTTCCCTTGAGGAGGGTAAGGAGTAGATCCTGGAGGCAGGTACACATTAGACCCATGGGGAGGATAAGGTTGTTGTCCTTGAGGACTCCAGGTGGTGTTCGGGATGCCGCCTAGATAAGGTTGTCCATAAGATGTTCCAAAAGGAATAGGATTTGATACTCCTCCTTGTGGGTTATGATATGAGTGCCCCCCAATGTGGGGTTGGGGAAACATTCCTCTCGAAGATACTCCCTAGGATTGTGAAGGGTTTCCAACAAACAAAAGGTTTCCCCCTACCAGCGGTGGATTAACGACCAAGGTATGACTGGCAAAGGGAGGTTTCCCTCCAGAAAGAACATGAAAAGGGAGTTGTCCCCTGGGAGGGGTAGGGTTTCCATAGAATGGTGGTCCTCCAAGAAGGATAGGTATGCTAGATGGTGGTTTCCCTCCAGTTGGTTGTATTTGGATGGCAAGGGTCTGCATTCTCTGGTCCAAATATGTCCCAGCAATATCGTGTGGAACATGTGGAGCTATAGAGTGAAAGTTTGTAAAAGCGGGGGTAGGGATTGAAGTGCCTTGGGAATTATTAGAGGTGTTAAGTCCAACACTAGGATAGACTTGTGCTGATGCAACAGTAGGGTTAATGACCTGATTGATGGGGTGATTGATAGTTTGATCGGATGGTCCTGTTTCACCAGGAGGGTCATTAGGATTAAAGGGTTGTCAAATAGATTCAAACTGCTCATAAAGATCACATCTTGATGAAGTTCTCCATACAGAATGAGAATGTGTGGGATTCATATCTACTATAGTAGTAGGACGAACAAGAGTCCTATACTCATCACCAAAGGTTGGTTTTGTGGATCCCGTATATGTTTTGGTAAAATCCCTCTTCGGTAATTGTGGGACCTCTTCGTCTATGAAGTTCCCAAGGGAGTCTAAATGAAGTAAAAGTGGTTTGAGAGGGGTTACCAACATAGATGTAGTGTGAGGAGTGGGATTCTCAACCGTAACCAAAGCGCCTTCTTGATTTTCCAACAGAGGAGTAACGACACTCCCAACGTGAGATTGATTTTCTACCTCTCCATGATAGTTGTCTTCTGGAGGGTTAGGAAGTAAGGGTTGGTAACCTTCCAAAGGTATCCATTACATCCTACGTGATCAAGAAATACCTTTATCGTCTACAGGCTCAATTTTGGAGAATAATAGTACACACTGAAAATCTAGGGCCAACTAACAAAAAGAAACAACATACGCTAATAAAATCTAGGAATCAAAACCAAGAAAACAAGACTTCTCTCGATGATCGTACTAGTTGGTGATGAAATCCAATGTCATGTGACCAATTCAATAAGGGGCTAGGATATGGTGGATCAGTTACAATGGTGACCTACTTAACAGACTTTCACCTTGGTGTAATCTTCCACGCAGTAATTGTGGTTTTACCCTCCAAGGAGCTCGAGTGAGTTTGACCAATGTCTGTTCCAGGTATAGTGAGACTTCCCCTCACCGTCACCTCATTTAAGTACCTAAGGATTATGGTGACTAAGGACACCAACTCGCAGTCAGCCCTTGGGCGGGTACAGTCGATAGTCTGATTCGAACGTATGGACAGGATAACAAGTTCGAAATCAACTCGAGAGGCTCCCACACATAATCGTGGGTATATCTTCAAGTGACCCCCAATATACGATTCGACCACTATAAAAAATTGAACCACAAAGTGATAATATCCGTAACTCACCCAAATGTGACCTCGTGTGTAACCCCTGTGTGAGAGGGGGATCCCATAAATCCTATACGACAATTGGATTTGACTCTCCCTATCTCAAGATGCTAATGTTTGTTTTGAAAACTTTGGAGAGTTGTAATCACATCCTAATCCAAAGTTCTAATCCTAGTCTAATGTTGGTGGATGATCCTAAAAACAAAAATGTTCTAGATAATTTTTAATTAGCGTTGATTTTATGGTTGTTCTTTACTCAAAGGGTGAATGACAATGAAACTGATGTATGATAGAATCAATTCCCAAAAATTCACAAGAATATGATAAGCAATCATTTCTTTCGATGAAGGCCTATTTAAGGGAAAGAGAAAAAGTTGTTTTCACTATCAAACGTTACGATGCAATGTCCTCATACAAGTGTTTCTCAATAAAATCCAATGCAATGCTAAAATTTTAGAAATGCCTTCTAATATTCAAACCAATCACTAAAATCTGTCCTTTTGTTTATATGTGAATGATAATCATATGCAAGACTTCTAAATGTCAATCAGAGTTCAAAATTAAACAATGAGAAGAAAACCTCACACAAAACAAAAAATACACTCTCGTTGTGATTAAACAAGAAGGACAGAAAAGACCAAATTTGCACACAAGAACCAAAAAACCTCAAACAAAAGAGAAATGATAGAAATTTTCCCTCAAAGACCAAATGAAAAATTTCATAGACCTTTGGATTTCCTCACAAAATTTTCCACTCAGTCAGATAAAGGAGAATAAAACAACAAGTTAACTCTAGGTCAACAAAGACAAAGAGTGACTTCAAAGCAAGGAAAGAAAATGCCAAATTCCCAAACAAGAGAGGATGAATTCTCAGAAATAAGGGTGTTTGAAAGCCAATATAAAAATGGACTGAGAGTATGGGACCTTGAGTAAAAGACAAAACCAAGAAATAGCTTCAGAAAATAAAAAAAATATGGAGAATTTCTCACAAAAATGGGGTAGCGCTCTGGTGTAAGGGGCTCCAGAGCATTCCAATGCTTTGTGTAAAGTTACAGGGGAGTGCTAGCACTCTGACAGCAACAGGAGGGGATCCCTCTGCTCCAAAAACTAAAAAAAAAACCCAAAAACTCAAAAAATAAAGGAAATTCAGTCAATCAGGGTGATCTTGATGACATAATGAGGCAATCAAACAAATCTAAGAATCAACATGAAAATATGGAGAATATCAAATTAGTTGGAAAAGGGCCAAAACAATATCTTGGAATGGAAACAAAAATCAGATCTCCTCCCCAGCGAAGTCACCAATTTCTGTTGAAGGTGAATCCCCCTGCGGACAAGTGGATCCCCTCTTGGCCTCTAGAATCCTAAGGCAAAGACAGAAAAGTGATTAACATGGACACTAACTTCCTTTTAGATATAACCAATCTAATGAATGAAAGATAAGGAGAAAGATATGTACCTTATTAGCGATGTTTGTCCTTGCAAAGTCTTGGATGAGCTTTGATCCTGAGCTCCCTGATAGATCCTGTAGGACAAACAAAGGTACAAAAGACTTCCTACTCTACTGATATTATCTGAAACATAGATCCATCTACTGTAGACAAACTCATATGGAACAAGCACAAGTTTGAAAGAAATCGGACAAGCATTGATTATTAATGAGAAAAAGTAAAAGTACTTACAATCCTTTGAATGAAGGTGTAATAGCTTCTTCCAATTCTCCTTGTCCAACCCGTTTGCTCAAATAATCTCGACTAATTTCTTTGATGACATATCACTCATGAGATCATAAGTTTGATGTAATTCTCAATATCCATTTTCCCTTTCACCATGAGAAGGCCTCCTTATATAACCTTGGAGAGGTTCAACCACTTGAGAGATCTTTGGGATGAGTTGAGGATTCTTCTCCTAAGATCATGCCTTGACCATCTATTCGAATCCAACTACCTTCAGGAATTAAGGGACACTTCCCTTATTTGCCTCAAAAAACCCAGAATTTGATAAGAAAAGGGTAGCACTCCCCCAAAAGGGTGCACAGGGTGCTCAAGCACTCCCCCAAAGAGGCTCAGGAAGTGCCAGCACTCCTTGACAGTGGGTAGGGGAGCGCTCCTCTCCAAAATCCATTTTTTTATGGTTTTCTCAATGTCAAAAGGCATGTACTTCCTGTCAAGTGATTTCTCTTCTTCCAGACTAATCTTTGAGGTGTCTTAAGTGTCTTTATGATGTCATTAGAGGCACGACATATGCAAGATGGTAGTATGGTGTTCGTGACACTTGCAACACTTGTGGTCAATATGCGACACTTGCGGACAAGATGAAACACTTACAACACTCGTAATGACGACACTTGCGACAGTATCTGACTGAGTAATTTTGAGGTGTAACAATTATAGAGATCTAAACAAAATCACCATCAAGGATAGATTCCCTATTCCAAATATTGATGAGCTATTAGATGAGCTTCAGGTAGTGGCTTATTTTACAAAGTTAGATATTAAATCAGGATACCACCATATCATATTAAAAAAATAAGATGATACCAAAACAACATTTAGAATGCATGAAGGGCACTATGAGTTCTTGGTCATGCATTTTGGGTTAACATTCCATACACCTTATAAAAGCGTTATCCTCAACACTTGCTATGAGGGTGTACAACCATATACCAGGGTCCCATGGATAAGTGTGGACCATATTTCTGAAGTAGATTAGAGAACCAGGGTTCCATGTAGGAATGCAAGCCACCATGCTGAGGTAGTCCAACCACCACTGTAAACCGGGGTCCCATGTCCAAGTGGTCATGTGAACTCCACGTTGAAGATATCAAAACACCATAGCCAACTGAAAGTGATCCTCCAAAGAGAGACATTAGTCAAGTGGATGAAAATATGTAGAACTGGCCAAACAATTATCCACTACTACTGGAGAATAATAAAATAAAGAAGTGTGTGCATAGAAAGCTCTTGTCTGCTCTCCAGGATGTGCTCTATAGAAGTCAAAGTAGAGTCATCAAATAGAAGATAAAAATGGATTTCATCCCGAAAATGAAAACTATCCATATACCAATCATAACAAGAATCCTCAAAATTATTCCAAGCATGTGATTATCAATTATATTCATCCCTAATGTCATATATAATGTATCTCTCTTGCATTGCAAGTGTGATCACTTGAAGTTTTTGAGCACTTGTCTCAAGGGCTTCAATCTTCCATTTAATTTCCATGAGAAGTCGAATATCCATTGGAAATACCACATATAATATACCAAAAGAAATATATTAAAATTATCTATCTAGTGACACTAATCCAGTATCAATCTGAGCACCCTATGAAAATTTATGAACTCTACAGTCCCACTGCAGTCACGAAAACCCCCCAAATATGACTGATTTTAGATTAGCAATATCTTCACTTCCAGAGCTCTGATTTAGATTATTTGTTTTTTGAAATTGGGTGAAATTGTGAGAAGAAATCAGATATGCAAATTTTTTTGGAACATTCAGCCCCAACTTCTACAGAAATAAGAAAAATCATGCGGCCATCTGCGAAAAAAACCCTGAAAACAACATATTTTAAAACTTCAATAACTTTACTTCCCGGACTCCATTTCAGACGATTTTGTTTTTTAAATTGGGTGTTTTTCTGAGAGGAAATCAGATGTACAACCATTTTCTGCAAATTTTTCATATAAATTCACATAAATCATCAATAATTTCGTAGCCCTCTTTGGCTTCTCTGGAAACAAAACTGCAAAAATAGGAAAACAATTTCCCACAATTCCTGCCAAGAAAAATGCTCTGATACCAATTTTTAAGTATCTAAGATATGAATACAAAATACACCAAAATAGATCCAAGAATAATATATAAAAACCACACTTTATTATAAGAAAACCCTTGAGGTAGAGAAACACCATACAATGGATCCTATTATGGAAGAGATCCTCTCATGTTCACTTGCCTCTTCGAGGGGGCATCCTCCTATTGAGCTAATGCTCTAAATACAATCCTTCTCTTTATATCCCATTACATTGCTTGAACCCCTTTATATAGTGCTACCAACCACCTAAGAACATCCTAGAGGAGGAATCTTCTAGAAGTATAACTTTCTAGTAAGTCCTCCTACATTTATTATATATAACTACCATAATGGGCCTTATTTAATACTATAGTGGACCTATTCCACATTAAATTGAATGACCTCCACTATTGTCACTATGGGCCCTCCCCCCTGCCCCGCCCCCCCCAACTACCTCTCTAGCTACCTCACATTCCATCCCCCTTATGAAAGCATTGTCCTCAACACTTGCTATGATGGTGTACAAGCATATACTAGGGTCCCATGGATAAGTGTGGACCATAGTTATGAAGTAGACTAGAGAACCAAGATTCCATGTAGGAATGCATGCCACCATGTTGAAGTAATCCAACCACACTGTAAACTGGGGTCCCATGTCCAAGTGCTCATGTGAACTCCATGTTGAAGATATCAAAACACCATAGACAACTAAAACTAATGCTCCAAAGAGAGGCATTGGTCAAGTGGATCAAAATATGTAGAACTAGCCAAAACTTCATCCACTACTACTGGAGAATAATACAAATTAAGAAGTGTGTGCATAGAAATCTCTTGTCTGCTCTCCAGGATGTGCTCTATAGAAGGCAGAGTAGAGTCATGAAATAGAATATGAAAATGGGTTTCATCCCATAAATGACAACTATCCATATACCAATCATAACAAAAATCCTCAAAATTATGCCAAGCATGTGCTTCTCGATTATATTCATCCCTGATGTCCTGTATAATGCATCTCTCTTGTATTGCAAGTGTGATCACTTGAAGTTTTTGAGCACCTGTCTCAAGGGCTTCTATCTTCCATCTAATTTCCATGAGAAGTTGAATATCCATTGAAAATACCACATATAATATACCAAAAGAAATATCTTAAAATTATCTATCCAATGACAATGATCTAGTAGCAATCCGAGCACACTATGAAATGTTATGAACTTTGAAGTCTTGTCGCCTTCACGAAAACCCCCCAAAAATGATTGATTTTAAATCAACAATATCTTCACTTCCAGAGCTTCGATTTAGATGATTTGTTTTTTGAAATTGGGTGAAATTGTGAGAGGAACTGATATATGCAATTTGTTTCATAAAATTAATCCCCAGTTGCTACATAAATAAGAAAAATCATGCAGCCATCCACGGAAAAAACCCTGAAAATAACATATTTTAAAACTTCAATAACTTTACTTCCCGAACTCTGTTTCAGATGATTTTTTTTTTAAATTGGATTTTTTTCTGAGAGGAACTCAAACATACAACTATTTTCTACAAATTGTTCACAAAAATTCACATAAGTCATTCATAATGTCGCGACCCTCTTTGGATTCTTTGAAAAAACTACAAAAATAGGAAAACAATTGCCCATAATTCCTTCTAAGGAAAGTGATATGATACCAATTGTTAAGTACCTAATATATGAATACATAATACACCAGAATAGATCCAAGAATAATATATGAAAACCACACTTTATTATAAGAAAACCCTTGAGGTAGGGAAACACCATACAATGGATCCTATTACGGAAGGTATCCTCTCCTATTCACTTGACTCTTTGAGGGGGCATCCTCTTATTGAGCTACTACTCCAAATGAAATACTTCTCTTCATATCACATTACATTACTTGAACCCCTATATATAGTGCTACCAACCATCTAAGAACATTCTAGAGGAGGATACTTCTAGAAGTATAACCTTCTAGTAAGTCCTATTACATTTATTATATCTAACTACCATAGTGGGTCTTATTTAATACTATAGTGGACCTAGTCCACCTTACATTGAATGACCTCCACTATTATCACTATGGGTCCTCTGGGCCCCCCACTACCTCTCTAGATACCTAACAACGACCCCTGTGAGAGTGTGTTGAAATAGCCTCAAACGAATAGAATCGTCATTCAGGGAGTAAGATGAGAACCAAAGATGAAATGAAGTGACATGATCATCCAGATCCTCGCCAGTCTTGCCTTCGAATTTTGGAATGTCTAAAGGAATATTGGTGGGGATGGGGGAGGGGGCATAATGGATTGTGATGCACATGGTCATTCATTAATTTCGACAAATCTTGTATATTAAGCATGGCCAGAAAAGGGAGCTTAGGTTGCAACGTCTAAGCCCATGCTCCCGGGAAAGATTTGGGCTGAGGGATTGCAGGTCATCCAAGGTTTTGGTATATTCCATGGCCCTATCTGGTAGGATAACAACCTCCTCCAAAATGATTCATAAAAGGTTGTATGGGCTCCATACCTGCAGAAGCGACATGATGAGGGTTATATACATTGCCCCCAGTTGAAGTGGCTCCGGGTTGGGGGTTTCCCATAGTGTGAAATTAAATCCCTTTAGATGGAACTCTGGAGGACATAGGGTGATTCTCCATAATAAATGTGTTTGTCGAAATCAACATGGAGGAAGAGGGGATAAAATACAAAATATAGGAAGTGAACTATCTGCACAGTTGAGCACTCCATCCAGGAGCATTGATACTAGGATTAGACCCGAAAGAAAGAGGAGGCCAACCTCCAACTGTAGAATTTGTTTGGGGAATATGGCCTCCACCAAATGAGAGAGAAGCATACATAGGATCCTTGCCCCCAGATCCAAAACTAGGATTCACATTAGCTGTTGGAATGGAGGATGAGATTTGCAACATCATGTTGGGCATACCAAAAGAAAAAGGATTAGAGACCGAAGGAATTGATTGAGAATTGTTTCCAATACCAAAAAGAGATCTGAAAGGGTTCATTCCTATGGGTCGAGTAGAATCCACAGGTTGGGTAGCACTAGAGGTGGGGATCTCTGACACCCAAACCATCAAGGCTAAAGGAGTCAAAGGGATCCCACTAATCACAGAAGATATAGGAGTCAAGAGAATCCATGTGACGTTTGGGTTTGAATCAATACTCATAATTGGATGATCACAAGTATGGGAAGTGGAGATATATGTACCACATTTATTAACTTTATGCATTTTAGAAGGAAAATTCAATAAAGAATCAAGATGTGGTGGTAACTTCAACAAATGGTGAGACCTGCGAGGAGGTTGGTCTGGCTCCACAATGACTCATGACTCGAGATATAAAACCAAATCCTAGGGCCAAATAATAATCAGAGAGTACACCAAAATAAATCAAAAAGGGATAATGGATACAAAAAATATATAGTGGCTGAAAAGGGGCCTCCCTCACTAGAGTAGGTATGTCTCTCCCAAGAGGGGCCTGAGACTCTCTTCAAAAAATTGGAGGTATCAAAATCAGTTATAAGGGCCCTCGTGGGATTAAAAATGTAGTCAGTTAGATCCCCCCATAGAGATAATCCTCCATAAAGGATGTGTGTTTTTCGACCCTTATCTGAGTTAGGGTACCTACAAAATAACCCCTGCAAGTAACCTCTATGCTACCTATGTCAAGCAACTAGAGTCACCACAATATAACCAATGCCAAGGAGAACAATCGTAAGTCCGGTCCACCATATCAATAGGGTAACAAAGCCCGAAATCTTAAAAGCACCGCCTCTCATGGAGGTAAAGGTACTAGCAAGACCCCCAAATAAAAATAGAACCCCAGAAATATCTCTGATGCTAAGAAGGTATTAGAGGGATATCTCTGTAACTAACTTCGCGTGACCTCATGCTTAACTCTAGTGTGAGTAGAGCCTCCTAACACCGCTAATTACACAATGGGTTTAACCACTCCCTTTTCATACACATATGCTTAGTTTAATAGCCTTGGAGAATTTTACTCACAAAATCCTATTCCAAGGCCCTATGTCCTATACTTGTTTGTATACCCTGAAAAATAAAATTGTTTCTATTGAATTTTTAATTAATCAATGTTAATTTTAATGGCTTCTTCTTACTCAAGAGGTGTGGTCTCAGAATTGATGGTATTATGACTCAACATATAAAAAAAATAAAATATAAAAACACTGTTAAGAACTACTCTTGAATTTCAAAGAGATGGTATGCTTCTAAATGCAATTTTTCCAATGTAATCTCTACAATTTCAATGAAATTCAATCTCTCTGCATGTGTCAAAATCAATGCAATGTGATCAAAAGAGAAAATTCCATAATGTAAACAAGCAAATATTTTTGTATTTTTGATATAAAGAAAAGAAAATGCAAAGGCTGAATAACAACTTCACAGACATACCCTATTGCAAGAAAAAAGAGACAAGCCAAGCAGGACACCAAGAATTAGACACTCAAACCAATATGCAAGGACAACCAATGGAAAATATGATAAGAAAGAAAAAAAATCTGAAAATTCAACTATAAGAAGGCTTCCTATCACTTTGTAAGCACTTAACAGTTAGGACACTGACCCAGGAAGACTCAACAACCAACCAAAATCACCCAACAAACACCAAACACAGCCAAAAAGATGAAAGGGTTGATGTACGTGGTTGTTTGAGAAAAACTTGTGTATATACACACCCTAAAGGAACACAACTCACATATGTACATGTTTGTCAAGGGAAAAACCGCGTATACCCAGTAAAACACTGCTAGGGCAAGGGTTAAGCCAAGAAAATCATATGCAAAGTAAAAATAAGATGTCAAGAAACAAGGAAACTTAGGCTAACAGAGAGAAAATCAAGAAGAAAAACACTCCAAACACCAAAAAATAAGATCACTCCCTAGTATGGTCACCAATTCTATTATGAGGAAAATATCTATATGGAAAGGGGTAAACCAAAACAGAAGGAATGACATGCATAAATCAACTCTAATCCCAAGTATGCTATATAAATGAAATGATAACAAGAAAAGGCTAAGATCCTACCTTGTTCAGACGTTCCATGAAGACCACTGTTGAGCACACAACCCAAAGCTTTATACCTATAACTTGTCCTCAAAAACTAAGATACACAAGCATATGGTGATAATATATAGTGTTAGCATATAGATTAGAATAATCCATTAACATACATGACAAATACACCGATGGATTAATAATTCAAATATTTCCAGGATACCAATTGGATGAGAAAGGAGCATTTCTATTAAAATAATCACCAGAAGTACATAGGTGAAAAACTTCTATAACAATACATATCAGAACCGAGAAACTAAGTCCCTCCAGCTGGGCCTCCATCGCTTCAATCCTACACCAAAGGAAAGCTCATATAAATGAGTCAATGAGGTTCTCTATCACAAAGAAGGAAGAGCTTGGGGGCTGGACAAGTATTTTAGACTTTTAAGGACAAAGGGATGCAGACTCAATATCAAGTAAAATTTCTCCAAAGTGTCTTTGCTCTCAAAGTTGAATTGTTGAATATCCTCAAAACTTGGATATGGATCAATTTATAACCTTCAAATGGAATTGAAGGGTTGATTTGGATCATTTCCAGTATATGGAAGTTCAAGGATCATGGATCTCATGACATGGCATGGAAACCCGATATAATTTTTAATTTTGAGCACCAAACTCGATGTACGTGGGTTGTAGTGGAGAAACCTGCGTACACACTTGTTGTATAATTGATAGGGCACGTATATGTAAAAAAAAGTGTTTTTTTTTCTCTATAAGGTGCAAAAGGGGACTTCAATTATGCATAGGTAAATGGAAATGCCATCCAAACAAGTTCCATAGGGCGAGGCAAAATTTGTTGTAACATATTCATGTCAATTTAGAGTCAACAAGCAAGAATGAGGATAACACAACTCAATGAGTATTCTCTATGGTTTCTTGTATTTCATGATATATGTGATGAAGGCACATAAAACCATTGGTTCCTTAATGATTCCATTTGGAATGCATGGAGAACCATAGTTGTGACCCATTTGGTGGAGTTCCAAATGACACTGTGGGGAAAAACACTACAATGCTATATGAAGTGCTCCAAAGTGCTCATAATTTGCATGGAGTGATTTAGATTACATAGAGAATGAAATGAAGTAAAATATAAATGGAATCACACAAATATATTGTAGATACCATAATAATATAGCGAAACCCAAATTATATTAATGAATCAAATAAAAAAAGATTGTAAAATGCAAAGCAGTAACAACTAGCTAGAATGGTTGTAGCTTATCTTTGAAGAGAGACATGTCAACTATTATCATTAGAAAGAAGACATTAAAATATGAAAAAAAAATACCTTTTAACATAAAGTATGATTCCCTAATATGAAAAACCCGTAAATATCCAAAAACCTAACCCTAGGAAATGATGTCTTAAAAGGAATGCAAGCCCCAAGGAGGCTAGTTGATACACCAACTTATTAGGTCACAAATTTTTCATAATTTTTTTATTCAAGGTGTTTCTCAAACCATTACAAAGATAAATTCATTCTCTATATGTTTGGTATTCCATGCAATAAAATATGTTGTGACTTATGTCCATTGCCAATGCAAGGGAAATTCCCAAAAGATGTGTCAAAAGTTTGAGACCTGAAAAAATATAGTATCATTGTTAAGATGCAGAACCATTCTGAGTTAGTGGAATAGGTGGGTGGCCATCAATATCCATCTAAAGCATCACGCTCCCCCCCCTAGAAATAAATTTTTCCCATTGTGTCAAGTTCCTCCATCATATGGGGAAACTTTTAGTGAATCTGAATCCTAGTGAGCCACTTGCCTCGATGGAGTTTCCTTGCTTTGAAAACCCAATAGAGTTTAATGTTCTACTGGTGGGTTCCCTTCATCTTGATATCCATGATCTAGTAAATTTTAACCAACTCAATGCATTCCATATTGAGTTATTTATGAAAAAAGTGCTCAACCACCTCTTATGTATCCAAGAGAGGGGGAAAATATGATAAGATCAACTCCACATTAAATATAGAGTGCAAGCAAAGTAAAGGGGGGAATATGAATTCAAAATAATTCACGCACAACCTTGGTGATGGTGTAAGGCCCACATCAAAGTGGGAAGAGCTTCTAATGGGGTCATGTGAGGCACTCTTTCTACAAATTCAACCATGACTTATCTCCCACTTGAAAATTGTGTGGAACTCGATGCTTATTATGGTGCTACTTATACCTAGCATTGTTTTTCTATAATATATCATGACTTATATTTTGATGTGTTGGATCCATTCAAAATATTTAGATACTCTATCATCTTGGTGTAGGCATGGGAGGATTCTTATTGTGTATATGAAATGGGTTGTGCTATGTTAATTGGGGCCAATGGATAGCATCCTAAGAACACATGAAAATGGATATAGCCAATAGAGTTATGAAGGAATCTATTGTAGCTATCTTGAACAGAGGGAAGACTCTCATCCCATGTGCGTGGATGTTTGGAGTTACATATTCTTGGGATATGCACAATCATCCCATTGACTACCTTTGTTTTTCCATTTGTTTGGGGGTGGAAGGAAACTGATTTGGTCATCTTGGTGTCCATCATTGACCATAGGTTGGACCATAAATTACTTATGGACCTATTGTCCCTATTTAAAACAATGGTTTGTGGGAGTATAAAAATAACCGAAACATGCTCGATGAAGAGCTTAGTATTGGCCTCTATCATGATACTCTTCATGTAGAGTGTCAAAATGACCGTTTTAGAGAAATGATCAACAACCACAAATACATAATTGTTTCCATGCTTGGTTAAAGGTAGGTTGAACATGTATTCCATTGAGACAAACTCCTAGGGTTTTTCCACTGTAGTTAGAGGAGTGTAAAACACCTACTTCTTGATGGTAAGTTTGGTGATGTCATAGGTAGTGCATGCTATGATATACCTACTAACATACTATAGGATTTTTGGTTAGTAGATGTACATTTGGAACATTTCCACTATCTTCTCCATATCGAATTTTTTTTCCACCTGACTGTAATGCACCACCCAAATCATCTTCTCACATTGGCTTGAAGAAACACATAAATTGCCTATATGAAATAATAATTCATCCTATAGATGAAGGTCTATGACTACTTTTGTTGATATTATGGTAGTTGTGGGAGGTATTAAGCTTTATGTGTAACCTTTGACGAGACTATAATATTCTGGGAAGCAAGAGAAACCCTAAACAGATGTGTAGAAACCCTAGAAGACATGTTGACTCAATAAAATAATTGATATTTAAGTGTTAACCTCTAAAATAGGAATTCGGATTGGAAAGGTGACAAAGAGAACTATATATAAGAGGGTTGTTGATCTCATTTGTACATTCACACTCTCACAACTGCATAAATACTAGTGGTGTGCAAGTTTGGAGAGAGAGTGTAGCTGTAATTACTACAACTAGGTTTTTGGTCTTTGGTTATGGTTTGGACTTTTTGAATTGGTTATGGTTTGGAATTTTTTCTTTGTATGTTAGACTTGGAGAGATATATGCTACCTTGATTGGCTATTGGTTTTAAGCTCTTCTTCCAAAATTATTCTTTCTGTTAAGGTTAAAGGTGCTCGGGGGTGGCTGCATGCCTATGGTTGGGTGATAATATTTCTATATTGTCTATGGAAAAATGAGAACACATATTTTATTCTAACAAGTTATGGGCCCACACTATATTCAGACAATCTAACCACTGGAAGATAGATTGGGAAGTTATTTGTTAATCTTTTTGTGGAACCAGTTACAACTGCAGCTAGTTTTTCTGATTATGCAACTACAACAAACCATAACCCTTATGTTTGGGCACTAATGATGAAACATTTGACCTAAATCCTTGACATCCTAGTGTCCCCTAGCCTATCACACCTCTTGGTACTCTCAACTAGAAAAAAAATCAGGTTTAAATTTTTGGTCAAAGTCAAAGGTTGACTTCTGGTCAAACTGATTTTGTGGTCAAAGTTGAAATTTTAGAGTTTCTATCTTGTTCTGATCATTGAATCTTCTGATTCAGTTTCTAAGGTCTTCTTGTCAATATGGCATCTAGTTTCAGAATGGAAGACAAGTTGGATGATTCTACAAGGTTTCAAAGGTATGCACTTGTATATGCTATCTAAGTTATATCATCTAGAAAAACATGAGTGTGTTTGCAAGGAAATTACTAGAGACCATGTCCAAGATGTAATCTTGGATTCAGTGAATTCAGAAGAACAAGCGCACCCTCCATAGCAAGTGATGTTTTAGGTTCCAGCTTTGATTAAATTGTTAAATATATATATATATATCAAGGGTGGTAGTTTCTACATTACAAATTGTGAAAGCAATATTTTAAAGATTCTATTATTTCTAGGTGCAATGAATACTTGAATGCATACTATTGATATAGATTCTTATTGTATGTGTTCGCAAGATGAACTAACATCTCCTCTAGATAGATATTTCTTGTTTTCTCTTGTTGTTCTTGTTTCGGGAAGGTACCCTTGTGAAATATGTTTGATGAAAATCCTTGCGGAAGATGTCATAGAAGAAGTTTATAAGGATGGCACAAATTCCATATGGGAAAAAATCATAACATATAGAAAAAAACTTAAAGAGACTCGAAGGAGTCAGAATTGAAGGAAGTTAAGAATCAAAAGGAAACCAAAAAAGGCTTGTGACACTTTGCAGAAAGAAAAGAGAGATGCAACAGATGGAAGCATGGACTCTCTTGGATGAAGAGAGTTGATCACAAAATTACAAAATAAGAGCATGCATATTTCTCATTCAGATATGAATTTTGGATTAGGAGGGATCTAATCCCCAATGATATGATCCATTGAAGAAGAATATGTAAATACTATGAAGTATCTATCCATGTTCTTCATTGCAAGTAGAAACCATGATAAGAAACATGTGTTCAGTTTGACTCTAGAAGAAGTCTTCTTCAGAAAGAAGCCTTGAATATCCTTGGTTGTCCATTTACATTTATGTTCCTATGGTGGAAGGAAAAAGTTGGAGCCTTCAGGAAAGAAGGGCATGTAATGTATAGAAGATTCCACAGAGTCCAACATTGAAGAGAAACATGAGGAAGACCATGAATATTCCAAGAGAGAAAGAAAATTAAGAACAACCAATTGAACCACTTTGAACCCACTAGAAGTAGTCAAGAAGAAGGAATGGAAGAAGTTGTGATGAAAAACAATGTATGTGAGAGATTGTGAAAAATAATTAAGGATTGATGGATACAAGGAGAGACTCAGGGATAGAGGGTTCTCCCAGAAGGAGGGAGAAGACTACGATGACAACCTTGTTCCAGTAACCAAACATACCTTTACCTGTGCCATTATATCACTTGCAATATCCATGGGTTGGATTTTACACCAGATGGATGTAAAGACTGTTCTTATCAATAGATTAATTGAAGAAGAAGCATATATAGAGAAACCTCAAGGTTTTGAGGTATTCCAGAAAGACACCCTTGTATGCAGATGGAAGAAAATGTTGTATGGATTCAAGAAACTTCGTGCAGAGCCTATCATATACAACATAAGCATGATGAAAAATTCCTATGACAGAGGAAGTGTATTGAAATGGTTCTTCAAAATTAGGATAATGTATTGAAAATCCATGGAAAACTCCCATGATGAAAGATCTGAAGAAGTTGAGAGACTTTGATCCAGTAGACCTGTCCCTATATCGAAAATTGAATGGGTCGTTGATGTATTTGGAGAATATTCAGTCGAAAATTTGCTTTGATGTGAAAATGGTTCCAGGTGGAACCTATCCATGTCGAATTGAATAATTGCAAAGCATGCTTTGAAATGTCTTCATGGGACATTTGAGTTATGATATATAGTTGCATGGATTTATCAATTTAGATTGAGTAGGGAGTGCAGATGATTAAAGAAGTTTTTATTGGATATGTTTCAATTTGAGCTTTGCCACGATATCATGGGATAGAAGGAAAAACAAGTCTTTTTCACTCAGTACTGTAGAACAAAAGTATATTGTAGCTTGTGATTCTTTTATGAAAGCAGTGTGGCTCCGTAAGCCAATTTCTAGACTGTTTCATCAGGTGCTGGATTCGACTGTGGTATATTATGATAATTAGAGCTATGTGAAGCTTTCATAGAATCCGTTGTTCCATGACAAGTCGAATCACATTGAGATCAAGTATTATTTTCTCCATGACAGAGTCCATAGGGGAGAAGTGGTTTTCCAATATATCTTCACATATGAGAAAATAACAAATATTTTGGTAAATCCTCTGTCCAAGATGAAAAGTTTGCGTACTTAAGGGAAAAGCTAGGATTCGTGGAGATGAATTACTTATTGGAAAGGGAATTGATTACTCCCAGGTTGGGAGGGAGCACTGATATGTTATTGATTTATGGGTAGTCATTTTCCAGTTCGAAAAATGGTCCAAGTTGGGAAGTCACCTTCCAGTCCGGAAAGTCAAATAATTACTCAAATATATAATAAATCAGGGTTAGATGTTAGAATGTTAGAATGTCAAGCATAAATCAAATAAAAGTACTCAATACACCATCATTTGGGACATGAAAATGTAATTCTTTTATTCATAACACAAATATTATACCTTTATAATCTAATTCGACTAATCTATGAACTTGGTCTGGGTTCCACTTCACCATGCTCCAAGTGCACCTTGTATGAAATTCTCCTCTCAACCTTATGATCTCTTCTATGCAAGGGAATGGGTTAAATGGAGGAAGAAGGGGCTAATGAGGGAATGCTAAGGCAATTTCTCACAAAAGGCAACAATATCTTAGGCAAGGAAGGGAAGTGAAATCGGGAAAAGTTTCATTGTTCTTATGATTAGATTGGAAATGAGACCCTAAAACTTCCTTTTATATGCCAAAGGGATAGTTATTCGGTTGGGTGATAGGATATAACAGGTGGATTAGTTGGGAAACCTCCAATAGCCCATTAATTTTAATGAAATCCTTGTAACTTTTGCAAGAATACGTGGGTTGTAATGGTGCAACATGCGTATGTATGTGAGTTGTAGTGGTGCAACAAGCGTATGTATGTAGGATGTAATGGTGCAGGGCGCATACATATTCCAAAAAAATGTTTTTTAAGAGGAGCTTATCAGCAGTGCTTTGGAAAAAAATGCAAGAGGGCCAAGGCTATGTATGCATGTGTAGAGAAATTTAGGGCTATAACAGATGCCCCCTAATGTGTGAGGTTAGAAGAGAAATTGACGGCCGAAATAAATTACAATATCTTCACCAATGTATGAGATCGATTGAGCTTGGGACCAGAGTTCGAGAGGTGCCATATGCAAAACAACAATTGTCTCTTTTAGGAAGGCATACCCATGCTTGCGATGAAATAAATCATGGTTGCCAATAAAATACACTGTAGATCCATGTCATATAACTATATAAAGTGCATCCATGAGAAATACAAAATGTATCTACATCTCAAAATACATGGAATATATACAAGTGGAGTATCCATCTTCAAGAAGCTAGTGGCACCTGATGGCTGGAGATGAGGCCTTCAGAGCTCGAGCAATAACTTCAAGATCTTCAAAACATAGGTAAGAGTACAATGAGAGTGTATGAATTCACTACCATGAGGTCTTCGATGACTCATCGGGAAAAGACATGAGGATCTCGGTGATTAGGTAGAGAAATTCGTCGATTTTGAATCAAGACTTGACTGGACTCTCAGGATGGCCGAATCTTGAGGTCAAGAGACAAAATGCAGAAAGGATGACTCAAGTTGGGTGAAAATTCCCTTGGAAAAAAGAAAAAAAATATGATCATACTCAAGTAGCATGACATTGACATAAGTTCATTATGCAGGAGGCAACAAAAAATCTCCATGTGTTTGGAAGAGTAACCAAACGGAGGAGGACACAACTCTATGTAGAGAGAATAACTTCCTAAGGTCATACTAAATACCAATGCTTGAAGAACAAACAAAAGGATGTGCTTTGTCCAAGGGTGATTGTTTGTGCTGCCAAAAAAAGAATACGTATTTCCCGTCCCCTCTTTTTAGGATATTTGATTTTTTTTGTCTTTTCAATTTTTTAAGAGCTTTGAAAAAGAATAAAAGAATGCTATGTTACAAAGGAGAAACAAGTGTCACAAGAAAGAATACTAGTTCCAAGTTCAAGGAACATACTAATGGTCAGAGAAAGGAGACATCTGCAGGAAAATGACACTCAGGGAAAATTCCTCCATGGATCAAGGTGTCAGGTCACAGAGGCAAAGTGCTATAAATTTTGCATATAAGGAATGCTTCAAAGGTTCAGTTGAGAGAAACATGGAGATGACATTAGGCCAAATACGCAAAGATGAAAATGAGATTAAGCAAGACACAATGAAACACCCTTCAATGTAATTTTAATGAGCCCAGAGAAGGTAAGCTCGATATTTATTTCACGTTTAAAGAGTCTGAAAAAACATAAAAGAAGACTCCAGGGAGTACCTTTTTCAGAGATAGTCTAGTCAGTTTGAAAAAGGGGTAAACTTGCACTGAAAATGCATCTATTAAAAATAATTTTAATGAGTGTGACAAAGAAAATATCACTCAGAAATATTTTCAATTTTAAGGATTCTGAAAAGAGCTTAACTATGGACTCACAACCTTTTTATGAGTTTAGTCTCATTGGCCCGAAAAAGTATATAATTTACTAAGGATAACTCTCCCGGCGAGACGAATCTCTCGAGGCTTAACTATGAACTCTGTGGGGGTTCCTTTTTCGTAAGAAATCTCCAAGGCCTAAAAAAGGTGAACTTCCAAGCGTGAGGATATCATCACCATACGTGGGATTAGAGGTATAGTTACCTGATATCTTCTCTTTTCTTTCTTTATATTATTTTGATATGTTTGGGGTAGTATTGAGAATTAATTATCTTTTAGACAGTTATTTTCTATGCCTACATTGTAAACGTTGGTGTAGTTAAAAGGGGATTAATCCTTGTGTTGTGTTCCAAGGATTTTGGAAGGGGATGACCCCAGCTGATCCAATGAGCATAGGTACTGTTTTCCCTTGACCAAGTTTTGGGAGATTCTTGGTCATGTTGACCTATTTTGAACTTTGAAAACCTGCCGAAGGAGGAGCGCAAGGCGAAGCGGAGATCACGGGATCTCGACCCCTTTTTGGGTCCTTTTTGGGTTTTTGGTATTATGTAACGAGATTGGGATGTCAACCCATGGGTTTACCCATGCTTAGGCCTATTTTGTAATATATAAATAGATGTCATGGCAATGTAAGGAGAGGCATCTATGTGATGTTAGGACGCTAGTCATATGTGAATGTATGCTAAGTGCAACTAGAGTCTGTAAGTGATTTGTGCATGACTGTAAGAGACTTGCAGAGCTAAGTGCAAGTGGTTGTAATGGACAGTGGAAGGCTTTGTGCTGTAATGCAAGGAAGAAGGATCTAGAGAGATGTGTAGATATTTTTTCCTATGCGGAGAAGGGTTCAGAGGCTCTGTGGATGTAACCTATTGAGAAGCTAATAAAGAAGAACATTTGGTGGATGTAGCCCCAGGGTGGGGGTGAACCAAGTAAATATTGTGTTACTCTTCTCTGTGCGATGTTCTAATGTATTGATATGTTAATTGCTAAGTGCTTTGAGATGATTAGATAAATCTGCTTATGCTTAGTGCTAATGATATGCAAGAATGTTAGAGCTGATCTATATGAATATGTTTAGTGATTGATCTGCTAGATATGATCTATTTACCTATGTTAAGTGCTTAAATACATTAGATCAGTGTGAATGATGCGAAACTCTATTTTATTTGCGAAGTAGATATTGATTTCATATTGAGGAACTGACAATGCTAAGTTCTCTATTAAGTATTATAATCATAGATCTGTGTCCCTACTAAGGTTGCAGACACATGAGTCTCACAACCACCCTTGCCTCTACCTCGAGTGAGACTTCATCTGCTTTGCAGGTGTTGAGGAAAGGGCCAGTAGTTAGGGTTTTTTTGGTGTGTTGTTGTAGTGTTGAACCTTGGGTCTACCCCTACACCAACAAATGGTTCTGTTGCCAGGACCTAAAACTGTGATTGCTGGGAACTAAGAAAGAGGAAACTTTTTGCAAAGATTCGTCCTGAAGTTGTGAAAGCTCTATGCATAGATCTGTTGCCCTAGTGCGCAGTATTTTACGTAACCTATGAATATTTTTTCCAAGAGGAAGGTCATATCTGAATAAAATAGGCCAGATATGAAGAAAAGAGGTAATATTTGAAGAAAAGAGGTAAGATATATAATATTTGTGCTCTTATAAAGGTAATAATAGTAGGAAAATTCTAGATCTAAAAGCATGGTACTCTGTAAAAGTAAGATAAATAGAAATTTTTGTTTCTAAAGTATGGATCTAGGTATGTTTGATAGGTTCTGTCCTAGCTTGAAAACTAGGGCACTAATAGATGAAACAAGGTTTTATATGAGTAGATCTGACAAGAATAGTGAAATATATGTTATACCTATGCATAGAAAGAATGCTTGGACTAACAAGTGGATGCAGTATCCTCGAAAGAATTTGTTGCAGGTAGAAATTGGGAAGCTATAAGAAGGCCTGCTATGATTCCTTCATTAGGAGGAGTAGGATTATTCAGAGGAAAACTGATAAACCTATATGGAAGGCTCACTCAGATACCTACGAATGCCAATGGAACTTCTATAGAAGAAGATTTTGAGATTATTAAATTTATTGAAGACAATGCCCCATTTACCATGTTACTAGGAAAACCTTGGATTGATAGAGATCAAGCCAGACGAAAGGAAGAAGAAGAGTTTTGGAGCAGAAGAAACAAGAGTTAAAATATTTCATGACCAGAAGGATCACACACTTGATTGAATAACAAGAGAATAGATCGAAGCTATTTAACACTAGAGGCCCATATGTCGAAGCTGCAAGAACATTAGAGGACTCATACAAGACTGAAGTACCTACCCCAGATAAAGAAGAGGTACTACCCTTGAATCCTAGGAAAGAATCTCGACAATGCATAGTGACTATGTCAAATGAAGATAAGAATCAGAATGGAAAAAGACATACCGAAACAAATCTCACTGGAAAGAAGGCTAGGAAGTTAAGTAAGAAGAGGGATAAGATTAAAAAGTTACAGAAAGTTCCAGAGGGAACTTCCCAGGAGGGAAATTTACAAAATTGGAACTTCTTTGAGATATCAAAACAATGACACATGGCACTTTGCCATGGCGAAGCAATATAGCCACCGGGGACATTATAACTGTTCAACTGCCACCCCGAACGGGTAGAAATGAATTTAAGGCTTGACACCAGACCATTGGACCGCGCTATAACGAACTGAAAAAGAGTTAATGAGGATTCATACCCATTACAAGAGAACTGTTGTCAAGTTACCTATTTATCTCACTACGCCATGCACTGAGAACACTTTTTCCAACCAAGATTTTGAGCCCATAGACTAAGTGAATTGTATACAATGATCATTGTGCTGTTATTTTTTATTCTACTGCAGTGTCTAAGTTAATTTGAACCTGATCTAATTAATCCCGAGTGCATATGTCCAAGGAACTCAACACAGTCGAAGAATCAGTGACAGAAGTACTCCTTGACCTGATGACTGAAAGAGTCATGTCAGAGAGAGGATTATCCATAGGAGTACAAGCATCATCCACGAGAGGACTACCAGCCTCTTTATCAACTGCTCGAGCTGGACCATCTTGACCATCATATGAGAAGCGAACTAAGCACATGGATGATATCGCGAATGATAAGTTGATTTTGAGCATATTACCCACTTATCTACCACCTCTGAGTGGCGCAATAAATTGAGATAGTGTGCCCAGAGACTTTGAGTACGCCTTGATCACTACATACCTTCCGCAAGGGATACACGTAGTTCACGCAGAACAAGAAAAGATTGCAGCATTGAAGTTTAGCGACTTCAACCTTGGCGGCAGGAAGGTTTAAAACATGCTCTCCCCACATAAGTACCTGACCATAAAAAAGGGAAAGAATTCGAAGATCATCCCTCAGTCATGGACTATGAACCTCACGTAGTCTACACTACTCAATTTCATGAAGATTCCTCACTTCGGAAGACACCAAGAGGTGAATGCATGTGTCAAGATGTTGTTGTCCTGTTACCATGGAAGAAACTTGTGGTTAGACCATCTTATCATAGTGGATCCGACATTGATCAATCGGATCACAAGGCTAAGTATGCAAGGCTTTGACCGACATGATTTCTATCCCGTAAAAACCATGGATCGTGCTCTAGCTCAAAGGATGAAGGACACCTACGACAATGCCAAGAAGTGCACGTGAGGCTACAAGGTAACTTCTATCTAGAGTGGTGTAGTTTCTCCTTGCCTATCAATTGTTCACATGAAATTTAGTACGAAAGAACCGACCCACCCAAGTCATCGATTTTGTAGTCAACTTCACAGGGAAGTGCATGGAGGGACTACAAATGAATTGGGAGCAGTACCTGGTGAACCAATTAGAACTTGACTACAGAGAATCCCAAGATCAAGGGTACAAATTTCTTTTCAGCTGGCTATTGATCCTGATCGCTTTCATTTTCTGGGAGATGCCGGAAGGTTTGACCTTCTTGGACATCAAGCCCTTTGAACCTTTGGCTGTGAAGTTCAGTACACTATGGTATTCCAGTGACATGAATAAGCAATGGTAGTCAAATGTCATGTTCCACACATACTACAACCTGTTTAAGGTAGCCATACAGTTCGCGCCTTGCATAACTCTAAATACTTTACATAAGTTCTGACCTTTGATAAAGTTCAGTGCTAATAGGCATTTCATTTATATCACAGCGCGTGTTGATGGACATAGACAATAGCTGCAGTCCTACTACAAGATAACAAAGGAGGACTTAGAGGAGATCACCAAGGAATTGTTGGTGGACATCCTTATTCTAGTAGACCCTGCGGAGATATTTGACATAGACAGCCCAGAAACTGCGCCAAATACACCCGGACCTAGCAAGATAAAGAGGACTGAAGAGGTCCAAGATTTAGACAGTACATCTATGAAGATTGCTTCCATCTCACCGAAGCAAGGGGGTGATGGAGAAGAGATATATGGCATAGGAGATGAGAAAAATAAAGGCAAGGTAACATTGCCTAGAGATGAGGAGGACCCCTCAAAGAAAAGGAAGGTTTCCCCTCCAAATCCTTCTTCCTGGAAGAAGTTAAAAGAAACAATGAAAAAGTTGCAGACTATCCTCACCCCAGATGACTTTAATTTCAGCGTAGCAGCCCTGAATGATGCTTCATTGGAGATAGCAGAAAAACAAGAGGCTAAGTAGGAGGAGATGTACAATTGAATTGAGGTTAATCTCCAAGGGGTGCAACAAGCACTACAATCCAGCTGCGCAGTCTCCACTGTGCCTCTACCATTAGGAACACCAGAAATAGGAGATGAGCCAACTCAACTCCACCAAATCGTTGATACAGTCGAAGCTCACCTTCGACAAGTGTAAGAGGAAACAACACAAGCCACCCGGGCTTTGACACAAGTACAGGGAGTACTTGTCAAACAACATAGTGTTGTAGAATGGGAAAACATTTCTCTCCAAGCGAAGTGAGATGAAGAAAAATCACAGATGCAGCAAGGCAAGGAACAATTTCTAGCAGAGAAACTTGCAGTAAAGGAAGTGGTCAACAAAGCACTTCGCTCTGTGAAAGTCATAGAAATAAAGGTAGAGGATCAAGTCACAAAGAAAGTAGATCAGCTCATAGAAGCCATCCAATAGCTTCAACAACGCATAGAATATTTAGAGCTACGCATTGTGCCCGAGACCCCGTAGGACGTAAGGACCAGCGAGAAGCAACTGCCCGCAATGCAGTTGACAAACTAAAATCTCTTTCCCTGGAATGAAAATAGCTAAGTAACCGCAGTGCCCAAACATATGATAACCTCACTAAGAATCTAGAGTTGCAGGCACTGGATTCACAGCTCCAGGAAGCAAAGCAGCACACAGACACACTACAGTTGTAGCTAAAGGCCTTGTCGGCCGTTGAAAGAATGAAGCGGTCTCAAGAGCATTACACCGCCTAGCAATAGATCCATATGATTCAAAGCAAAATTATGGAAGTCACTCAACAACTCCAACCAATACAAGATAAGGCATGCCAATTGTTCATAGAGATCGAGAGCCAAGGAGCAGAGCTAGAGCAGATTGTCACCACAACAGAAAAATGCCTAGAAGGGCCAGTGAATGAGACAATAATACAGGAGTTCACCGAGAAAGAGGCCATAGCACAAAAATAGGTCGAAGTAGCTTGATCCAAGCTTGAGGCATTTGAGGCATAACTAGTCAGACCAGAGTGACTTGAGATGAGTGTTGGGGGCATGTTGGCCCTTGACCAAGTTTTGGGAGATTCTTGGTCATGTTGACCTATTTTGGACTTCGATAGTCTGTCTAAAGAGGAGCGCAAGATGAAGCGGAGATCATAGGAGCTTGGCCTCTTTTTGGGTCTTTTTTGGGTTTTTGGGATTATGTAACGGGTTGGGATGTCGGCCCATGGGTTTACCCATGCTTAGGCCTATTTTGTAATACAGAAATAGATGTCTAGGCAATGTAAGGAGAGGCATCTATGTGATGTTAGGCCACTATTCAGATGTGAATGTATGCTAAGTGCAAGTAGAGTCTAAAATTTCTTTGTGCATGACTGTAAGAGACTTGCAGAGCTAAGTGCAAGTGGTTATAATGGACAATGGAAGGATTTGTGTTGTAACATAAGGAAGAAGGATATAGCGAGCTTCATAGATATTATGTCCTTTGCGGAGAAAGGTTCAGAGGATATGTACATGTAACCTATTGAGAAGATAATAAAGAAGAAGAGGTTGTGGACGTACCCTAGGGTGGGGGTGAACCACGTAAATACTGTGTTACTCTGCTCTGTTTGATGTTCTTATGCATTGATATGTTAATTGCTAAGTTCTTTGAGATGATTAGATAAATCTACTTATGCTTAGTGCTAATGATATGTAATAATGTTAGATCTGATCTGTATGAATATGTTTAGTGCTTGATCTACTAGATATGATCTATTTACCTATGTTAAGTGCTTAAATATATTATATTAGTGTGAATGTTGCAAAGCTCTGTTTTATCAACGAAGTAGATATTGATTGCATAATGAGGAACTGACAGTAATAAGTGCTCTATAAAGTATTATAATCACATATCTGTGTCCCAAATAAGGTTGTAGACACTTGAGTCTCACAACCACCCCTGCCTCTACCTCGGGTGAGACTTCATCTTCTTCGTAGGTGTTGCTGAAAGGGCCAGTAGTTAGGTTTTTGTTGGTGCATTGTTGTAAAGTTGAACCCTGGGTTTTCCCCTGTGCCAACAGGTATGGATCCTTGTCTGGGGTTACATTGTGCATGGAAGGGGTTACCCCCAACTAATATCCCTTGCGAGGGAACTCATCCCTGCTAAGGACTCCAAAGGCCATGAGAGGAGAAAAGTCATGTGTTCGCTCCCAACTGAGAATTTTCCTTTTTCGAATATTTATTCCCTCAGGCCCATAAAAGGGTTAAACTTACGCTTGAGAATACTCTTCTAGCGAACCAAAGTTTCTAGAGCATACCTTTATTCATGAAATTGACCGTTTGGACCGAAAAAGGTGTAAACTATCGCTGGACAGACGTGGCTTCAAATTTGATTTTGGGGAGCGTGAAGGGAAACAAGATCACTCGACAATATTTCATGTTTAGAGATTCTGAAAAGGGATTAAAGAAGACTCCTGGGGGCTACTTTTCTCATTTAATCCAGACAATATAAAAAATCATAAATGCAGTCTTGTCGGATGTTGCTTTTGAATTGTACAGCGAGCTTGAAAGACAACAAAGCATGCTCATTTGGGAGTCCCAAGGGTGAGGCCAAGAATGATGGTGCATCAAACAAATGAGGCTCAATCTTGTAATCATGACAAGACTAACAAGGACTCCCGAGACTATTGTCATTATTGAGAGCATGGATGCCAAAATGCAAAAAGGATCTACCTAGGACATCCATGTAAAGGTAGGCTCTACAATCGAATTACGACACTTCTAGAGAAATAATGAAGGTTTCATGTCGCACCTTGGTGGGGTTGATCCTATGGAAAAGTGGAAAATACAACGAGATGCAGAAAATGGAGGTGAAATCCTAACTTATATGTAAAAATTTGGAAAAAATGACTTTTACCAAAGAATACCAAAAGTGGCCCATCCCCAAAAGGTTACCAAACCAAAATAAAAAAATGTATCATAATATCCAATAAGAAACTCGAAATCATAATCAAATGATAATCAAGCCAGGACAAACAAAAAATGGCGTCAAAAAGTGGGAAAAAAGGCCAAAAACGTCTATAAATAGAAGCTAATAGTTCATTTTAACCATTGCAGTTTGAAAATTACCCAAAAGGAGAAAAAACCCCTTTGCTAAAGAAGTTGATTCTGGGAGCTTCAATGAACGAAACGAACTTTCGCTTGGACCAAGTAAGTACAAATTCATGTAGTTAGTGGAACTTCTAAGTGCGAGGAGATCATCACTAGATGTGGGATTAGAGTTATAATTACTCGATCTCTTATCTTTTCTTTCTTTATATTAGTTTTGGTATGTTTGGTGTAGTATTGAGAACTAATTAGCTTTTAGACGGTTATTCACTTTGCCTACATTGTAAAGTCTAGTGTAGTTAAAGGGGCAGTACTCCATGTGTTGTGTTCCAAGGATTTTGGAGGGGATGCCCCCAGCCGATCCGATGGGCATAGGTACGAATCCCTTCTCGGGGTTCCATTTTGCATGGAAGGGGTTTCCCTCGACCAACATCCCTTGCGAGGGAACTGATCCCTGCCAAGGATTCCAAAGGCCCTGAGAGGAGAAAACTATTATCATTTCTCTCAACCGAGAATGTTCCTTTTTCGATGATTTAGTCCCTCAGAACCAAAAAATGGTTAAACTTTCTCCTGGGAATACTCTTCTAGCAAACCAAAGTTCCTAGATCATACCTTTATTCATGAAATCGATCATCCAGACCAAAAAAGGGGTAAACTACCGCCAGACAGACGTGCCTTCAAATTTGAGTTTCGTGAGCATGAAGGGAAATAAGATCGCTCGACAATATTTTCATATTTAGAGAGTCTGGAAAGAGCTTAAAGAAGACTCCAGGAGGCTACTTTTCTCAGTTAATCCAGACAAGATAAAAAATCATAAATACAGTCTCGTCGGATGTTTCTTTCAAATTGTAAACCGAGATTGAAAGACAACAAAGTGTGTGCATTTGGGAGTCCTGACAGTGAGGCCAAGAATGATGGTGCATCAAACAAATGAGGCTCAATATTGTAATCATGATAGGACTAACAGGGACCCCTGAGCCTATAGTCATCACTGACAGCATGGACACCAAAATGAAACAAGGATCTACCTAGGGAATCCATGTAAAGGTAGGCTCTTCCACCTAATTACGACACTTCTAGAGAAGCAATGAAGGTTCTGTGTCGCACCTCGATGGGGTCAATCCTATGGAAAAGTGGAAAATACAATGATATGCAGAAAGTGGAGGTGAAATCCTAACTTATATGCAAAATTTTGGAAAAATGACTTTTACCAAAGGATACCAAAAGTGACCTATCCCGAAAAGGTTACCAAACCAAAAGAAAAAATGTATCATAACATCTAATAAGAAACTCATAATCGGAATCAAGTGATAATCAAGCCATGACAAATGAAAAAGGGGGTCAAAAGGTGGAAAAAAGGCCAAAAAATTCTATAAATAGAAGCTGACAACTCATTTTCACGATTGCAGTTTGAAAATTACCCAAAAAGAGAAAACACCCCTTTGCTAAAGAAGTTGATTCTGGGAGCTTTAGTGGAAGAAACGAACTTTCGCTTGGACCAAGTAAGTACAAATACACCCCTCTTGCATTTCAATTAGTCTTTTATGCATTTATTTTTGTTTTTGAGGGGGCGAACTCTTCTAAAAAGAGAGGCCCTGCGTGTACACGGGATGTCCAAGTACAACCCACATATGTACTGAGGAGGCCTGTAGGTTTTTTTAGGGGATTTTGGGTTGTTTGATTGGTTTGTTTTCCTTTCAAATTTCTTTGAGTTTTCTAAGTCTGTCAAGGGATTGTGGTCACCTTAAGGTGCAATACCATTTGTCCCTACCCTATAATATTGTCTAATATTTTCTTTTTTTGGAAAGATACAAAGGTGTGCGTGCCTTGTCTTGATTCAGCCCATGTACATACATGCTCTTCTCAGTAAACAACCCCTGTACATAGCGGTCAAGGATTTCTAGGGTTTCCAGAGATTGTAGAGTTTGAAGGGTTATTCTCGAGGGTTTCAGGCCGAGCAAGCAAAACAGCTAAACTAGGGTGGCCCTGGCGAAGAAGAGGAAGGTGGAGGTGGAGGTGGAAGAAGAAGCAGCAGCGACGGAAGAAATAGCCGTGACAAAAGAAGATGAAGAAAATGAAAACTCGGACACCGATGGCAGTAGCGAAGCTGAAGTTGAAGAAGACGAAGAAGACATGAAGAAGCTACTAGAGCCCTTCAACAAAGAGCAGTTAATGGACATCATCTCTAATCATGCTAAGAAAGACCCATAGCTTCTAGAAAGTATTCGAAAACTCACCGACAAAGATCCGGCACACAGAAAAATCTTCCTCCGCGGCCTTGGCTGGGAAACTACGTCGGAGGCTTTGAAGTCTGTTTTCTCTCAATACGGTGAGCTGCAGGAATGCACTGTCATCACGGACAAGGGCACCGGAAAATCCAAGGGTTACGGTTTCGTGACCTTCAAGCACATGGGAGGCGCGCAGAAATCCCTGAAGGATCCCAGCAAGAAAATCGACAGCAGGATGACTGCCTGCCAGATGGTGTCTGCTGGTCCGACACCTGCTCACCTGCCCGTCGAGGCCACGGGGCAAAAAATCTATGTGAGCAACGTTTCGACCGATATTTCGACAGAGAAATTGCTGAACTTTTTTTCCAAATACGGTGAAGTCGAGGAAGGACCCTTAGGGTTTGATAAACACACGGGGAGGTCCAGAGGCTTTGCTCTTTTTGTCTACAAGAATGCTGAAGGTGCTAAGAAGGCTTTGGAGGAAACAAAAAAAATTGTAGAGGGATATTCCATGAACTGCAAGCGGGCATCGGAGGGTAACAAGCACAGGAACGCGTATACACCATCTACCGGCTCTCTGGACCCTAATGACCTTGCGCTGACTCACGGTGCGGGTTCGATTGTCGGATCGGTGGCAGTGGCACACAATGTTCTTGGCAGCTCATTGCCTTTTAATCAGGGCAGTGCTCTCGGGTTCAATCAGGCGTTTAACGCTATTTTTTCTCATCAAAACCAGAACTTTCCTGGGCTAAATCACTCATTTTTTTTGTCCGTTAATCATGCTTTGGCATCGTCGTTTAATCCATCCTCATTGTCGCAAGCGGCTGCATTTTCACCATATGTTCAGAATTCACTTGGATCGGTAGGGTTGTATGGAATGCACCCGAGCTTGGGGGGTTATGGGTCTCAGTACGGCGGTGTTGGCAGTGTTAATCCCGGTGTTCTTGGGGTTTACGGGTCTCAGGCAGTTGCTCTACAAGGTTTGAATGCATATTAGAGTTCACAGATCAGGCAATCTCCATTGCTTAGAACGTCACAGTTGGGCGGTGGTTCTTTGGGTGTAATGCCTCCTTATTTACCACATTAGATAGATGGCTTTCCAAAGGATGGCGCTGATACAATGTTGAAGATGTATTTTGTATGGGCTCATTTTCTTGGGATTTTTTTGTGGATGCAGTAAAAGAACAATATTACCCTGTTGGCAACTATGAGGACCAATACATGAGATGGACCACACTACGGCAAGAGAGGGGCCAAGAAGTTTCGGAGTTAACCAATACCTTCCATACCTTGCGCACCAACCTGGGCATCAAAGACTCCGAGCGACATTTGGTTCTGAAATATCGTGGGGCTCTACACAGATACATCCAAACTAAAATGGATTTTTTGGACATCTCATCACTCGGTACTGCTTATCGATAAACTGTTAAAATTGAGCAGAAATTTAAGCACCAGAACAAACGGGAATTCAGGTCTGCAAATCTGCAACAACCAAATTATGACAAAGATGGCCCAAACAAACAGTCTCCTGAAAACTAGTCCAAGACACAAGAAAAGAAGGGTCACGGGAAGACAAAGAAGGACACCAAAAAATGGTGTGAGTTCCAAAAAATCCCTTGGCACAACAATGACGAATGTCGCTCAAAACAGTCATTGGTAGCCGAGATCAAAGACAAGGAGTCAAACCCTGATTCAGAATCTGATTCTGAAAATACTGGTAAAAGATAGATTATCGACGTAGACCCCACTACTATTGTCGTGACCGCAACAATTCAAACAGAAGAACCAACAGATCCAGAAGAGGGGGAGCGCCTTTTTCATTCATAGATGTGGGTGAAGGGGACCCCACTGCATTTTATTGTTGATAGCGGAAGCCAGAAGAACCTCATCTCAGCAGAGGTTGTCAAACAGTTGGGATTGTTGACAACACCACACCCACAACCATACAACATTGGGTGGCTTCACCAAGGATGAG
>SNQJ01S0000747.1:602865-617786 GCA_010110895.2 Picea sitchensis | reverse complement strand
TATTTCCCAGGGAGAAAGTCTCATTTCTTCAGCAGCTTTAGGGAACAAAGAAGTAAGTACACATATCATCGGTGATCATAGTGGTGACCAAAATAATGTGTAACAAAATCCCCCCCCAAAGTATGAAGTTGGGACATGTGACAACTGAAATACTTTGTAGAATGTGTGTGTCGAGAACAAGGAGAGCATTAGTCGGAAACCTGTCAACAAACAAACATTTGCATGATAATAAGATACCCAAATTTTCAGAATAAATAAGTCTCATTTCTTCAATAGCTTTAGGGAGCAGAGAATTAAATAGTACACATATCATCAATGATCACAGGGGTGACCAAAATAATGTGTAACAACCCCCTTGCACATGGATAAATGAAATCCTCCTCCTTTAAATAAGGTTTCCAATAGTTTGAAATCAATTTGTGAAAATGAACTAAATGAGGCCAGAGACTATTGAAGAAACACACAACACCATTGGTATTGTAAAATGCCACCTAGACTACAACATATTTTACAATAGGAATAGTTATGGACAAAGCCTTCTGAACAAAAAGACGAGGAGAATGGGATACATTCTTCACAATATCATTGAAAGAGGCCTTACTTGGATTACCATTAGAGGGAAGAGTGATATATCTAGATCCATTTTCCACGCTATCTCCCATGGAATATCCAACATGAGAAGGTGAGGAAGGTAATACCACAACAAAAGGATCCATTTCCATTTGAGCTCCCGAGCCATCAAAGGAGGAAGAACTATTCATAGGAAAGGAAGTTGTTGCCATTGTTGCCATTGAGGAACAATTGTTGGAGATGAAATCATAGGAGAATAGGCTAACCATGCAAGGTTGAGATACCAGGATGAGATAACAATTTTCCACATATGCGCGCCCTATCCATTAGACAACATGTGTATACACAAGTTGCTCCACTACAATTCACGTACATCAGGTTTGGTGCTCAAAATTAAAAATTATGTTGGGTTTCCATGCCATGTCACAAGATCCATGATTCTTGACCTTCCATATACTGGAAGTGATTTGAATTGACCCTTCAGTTCCATTTGAAAGCTATAAATCGAGCCATATCCAAGCCTTTAGGGATTGGAACAATTCAACTTTGAGAGCAAAGACACTCTGGATAAATTTCAATTCATATTGAGTCTGCATTCATTTGTCCTTGGAAGTCTGAATCCCTTGTTCATACCCCAAGATCTTCCTTCTTTGTGATGGAGAACCTCATTGGCTCCTTTATATGAGCTTGCCTTTCGTGGAGGATTGAAGTGGTGGAGGACCAGTTGGAGGTACTTAGTTTCTCGATTCCGATATGTGTCGTTATAGAAGTTTGTCACCTATATACTTCTGTTGATTATTTTAATAGAAATACTCTTTTCTCGTCCAATTGATATCTTGCAAATATTCTAATTATTATTCCATGGGCATATTTTTCATGTATGTTAATGGATTGTGTTAATCTATATGTTAACATTATATATTGCCACCATATGCTTGCATATATTGGTTTTTGAGGACAAGTTGTAGGTATAAATATTTGAGTTGCATGCTCAACGATGTTCTTCATCAAATTCCCAGACGAGGTAGACTCTTGCCCTTGTCTTGTTAGAATTTCATTTATATAGCATACTTGGGATTAGGGTTGATTTCTATGTGTCATTCCATCTGCTGTGGTTTACCCCATGCCATAGAGAGATTTCCCTTGTAATATAATTGGCAACCATACTGGGGATTGATCTTTTTTTTTTTTTTTAGGTTTGGAGTGTTTTTCTCCTTGATTTGCTCTCTGTTAGCTTGAGTTTCCTTGTTGCTTGATTGCTTGACAGCCTATTTTTACTTTGCATCTGATTTTCTTGGCTTAAACCTTTCCCTGGCAATGTTTTACTAGCTATACGCGGTTTTTCCCTTGAAAAACACGTACATACACGAGTTCTCCTCTTTGAGAGTGCATACATATGCAATTGTTTCTCAAACAGTCGCGTACATCAACACTTTAGTCTTGCTGGTTGAGTTTGGTGTTTGTTGGATAAGTTTGGTTGGTTGTTGAGTCTTCTTAGGTCTCTGTCCTGACTGGTAAGTGCTTACAGAGTGATAGGAAGCCTTCTTATTGTTCAATTTTTGGGCGGTATTCTTCCTTATCATCCTTTTCATTGGTTGTCCTTGAACATTGGTCTGAGTGTTTGCTTCTCGGTATCCTTCTTGGCATGTCTCTCTTTGTTTGCAGTAGGGTCTGCATGTGAAGTTGCTATTCAGTCCTTGCATTTTCTTTTCTTTATATCAACAATACAAAAAACATTTACTCATTTTGCATTATGGAATTTTCTCTTTTGATTACTTTTCATTGATTTTGACACATGTGGAGAGATTGCATTTCATTGAAATTGTAGAGATTGCATTGGAAATTTTGCATTTAGAAGCATACCATCTCTTTGAAATTCAAGATTAGTACTTAACAGTGTTTTATATTTTTTTATTATTATATGTTGAGTCATAATACCATCAGTTTCACGACCACACCTCTTGAGTAAGCAGAAGCCGTTCAAATTAATGCTGATTAATTAAAATTGATTAGAAATGATTTTATTTTTCAATGTACACAAACAAGTATAGGACATAGGGAGTGGTGAACTTATCCAAGGATATTAAACTAAACATATGCATCTGACCAGGGAGTGGTGAAATCTATTGTGTAATTAGTGATGCAAGAGGCTCCACTCACATTGGAGTTAAGCACTAGGTCACACGAAGCTGGTTGCAGAGATGGCCCTCTAATACCTTCTTAGCGTAAGAGATATTTCTAGGGTTCTCTTCGTATTTGGGGGTATTTCTAGTACCTTTACCTCCGTGAGAGGTGGTGTTTTCAAGATTTCAGGCTTTGTTCCCCTTCCATACGGTGGACCGGACTTACGATTGTTCTCATGTGCATTAGTTATATTGTGGTAACTCTAGTTGCTTGACATAGGTAGCCACATAGGTTAATTGCAGGGGTTATTCTGTAGGTACCCTGAGTTAGATAAGGGTCGAACAACACATAGAATTTATGCAGGATTACCTCTCCGGGGGGATCTAACTGACTGCGTTGTTAAGCCCACGAGGGCCCTTATAACTCATTCTGATACCTCCAATCTTTTGAAGGGAGTCTTAGGCCCCTCTTGGGAGAGACATAACTACTCTAGTGAGGGAGGCCCCTTTTCAGCCACTATATCCTGTTTGTGTGCATTGGCCTTGTTTCTTTATCTTGGTGTGCTCTCTGACTATTAGTTGGCCCTAATATTTGGTTTTATATCTGGAGTCTTGAGTCATCGTGGAGCAAGACCAGCCTCCTCGCAGGTCTCGCCATTTGTTGAAGTTACCATCGCATCTTGAGTCTTTATCGAAGTTGCCTTCTAAAAGGCGTAAAGTTAATAAATGTGGTACATATATCTCCACCTCTGATCCAGGCGGATCTCCACATATGGAAGGAACTTTACTTTGTTCACCAAGTTGATTTGAAGTTGGCGACAAAGTGGTGAAAGTGGTGAACTTATATGCTTTTATGAGTTTTATTTTCTCATGCATTTTATTAATGCTTTGTGAGAAAAAAAGGTCTCATGCATTTCTTTTATGCTTTTATGAGATGCTCATGCATTTAATTATGCTTTATGAGCTTTTGGAACAACTCATACATTATTATTCACTTTTGATGTAAAATGATTAATACTTGTGAGGGAAATTAGACTCACGTATTTATCATTAAATTATAATTTTGGAAATTGGTTTGTATGTGAGAAACCACCTCACACCAATTTTCCATTATTCTCAATTATAGGTTGAGAGAATCAAGGGCATGGTTGAAGAGTCCTTGGGTGGTTTTGAGACTTTTCCCATTATATGCTTGAGGATAGTTTGAGATCCTACATTCATGGATCTTGTTTTTCCTCTTTTGTAATTAGATTTATTGTGGATCTAGGAATTAATGCATTTTTTTAAGAGAGAGAGAGAGAGAGAGTGAGGAAAAACTATATAATTCCTTATGTGAGCCCTATGTAGGAGGAGAGTAATGGAGAATTAATGAGTGGGGTTAGAGAGCCATAATGCTATTACTCCTAAGCATTGAGAGACTTATTCATGTAAGGAATTATCCTTCTTGATGTATGGAGAGATATGAGTGTGAGTAGTCTTATTGAATCCTCATTGAAGGAGAAGGCATATCTTATGTATTCACTTATGAGAAGGTCCCAACATCTTTTGAATAAGGAATGAAAGCGATTTGTATTACAGACAAGGGAAGGATCTACAAATGAGACGATGACAAGACCATTTTGTGGCCATGACAACTTCACCAGTTATGGGTTCGAGCATGACAGTGTAAATGCATGCACACTTTGTCAAGCAAGTGAAGATGACATCTAGGCATCCAGAAACCAAGGAGGATTCCTAGAAGCATCATCCACTGATCCTTCTCACCAGGAAAAAATGGACACATCCCGAAGGAGACCAAGAGTCCCACTTTGGGATGGAGGTAAATAAACCATGTGTATTTCATTTCTTGATTAATGTTGATGACTCTTCTAAAGTTCTTGAACAACATTATTCATGCATCGGATTAAATTTGATGGGAAAAATGGGATACAAAGGAGGAGGCATTGGAGCCAATGGCCAAGGTATTTTGGATCCCATTGAGGCAGTGGTTTGGCCTCGATATGCCGGGATAGGTTATGTCCGAAAGGATGTTGGAGAAAGATCCAAAACCACTTGGGAAGAAAACCCCAGGACAATCACTGAGATTCTAGAAGTCAATAGTTCATTAAGAGATGAAATTGATTTAGTTCAGGCTGAGAGCACAACTTCTCATGATCGAGGATTCAAGACATCTCTAGGGAGAGATGGGAATCACAATGTAAGAGTTGATGCCACCTCTTCTTTCCATTATGCCTCCAGAGGCAACTCACTGAGGTATAAGAAATATCGAAACTCGAAAATTCCATTTGATTATAAGCATGTTAACAATATACAACAGAGCTTGTGGCATTGAAGACCATGCAATTTTTTTGGATTGAATAACCACGCAGTGTACCAGTGTTGGAAGAGAAAATCCTTGTAAAGGAAGGTTATGGAAACCAGGAAAAAGACGAGGATAGAAGATCGCTCTCCACACACAGAAAGGAGCAGGGGAAATACACCTCTGAAGGAGAAAGGCTACTGCAACCATTGTAGTAGAGATGGACATCATGAGGCCACCTGTTGGGCCTTGCATATAGATCTACGTCCAAAGAGGAACAAGAACACCAGGCAGACACCTCCGAGGGAGACAACCAATCAAGCAGTGCTACAGGTAAAACCGCCACCAAGAGGAAACCAACTACCAGAGAAAGGAAAACTTGGTAAAGAGGACATGTTTGGTATAATGACTGAAGGAATGGGGAAAATCCTTTAGTGAGTCGATTGTGGCCATCTTTGTAAATCACATGTCACGATTCAGGCCCCATAGAAGAGAATTGTGTAAAAGTGATAATTGTTTGAGATCACTTCATTTTTTTGCACATGTTGATATTTTTAGGCCACCCCACAAAATAACCTTTTGGTCTCCAAAAGTATCAACTTTATCTATATGAAAATGTCTTAAAAAAGCACATTCCTTCAAGACTCCTTCACCCATGTACTTTGGAATTAGAATGCAAAGCCAACACCTGCAACTGCTGCAAAGCAAATGTCTGGAAAAAGGCACATTCCTTGTCTCCTTCACCTATGTTATTCGGAGCTGAAATGTTGAAGCCCACATCTGCATAACTTGCAACCTGCAGCTGATGATACATGTATTAAATCTTTGAATTACCTTACTTTCCAAGAGTTTATAATCATACTCGTTGGTCAAGTTTACAAGGAATTCCAAAATGGCTTAGGCAAATCACCTCATTCACTGATTACAATGATGATTACAAAGAAGCCAATTAAGGCTTAGGAATGGAATAATGCCTACTCTCTTTCTCACTTTAGTGTGGCTAAAAACCCCTTTTTTAATGCCTCATCATAAAATTTACATGGTAAATACATTGAATTTTAAGGCAATTTCTTATGCCAAAATGAACACCAATGAGTAACACTTATGGTTCTAGCTACCCATTACAAAAATGTGCATCATGGACAAAGTATGCACTAGTACGTAAACTCCCAAAGCCCACTACAAAAACATGTAATAGAGTTTCTATGCCAAAACCATTAAAATGATCGATACGCTCCCGAAAACAAAGGTTAATATAACTGCACATCGTACAAATGTTTGGCATCAAACAAATCTGAGATTGTTCACCCGTGTGCTCCAAGAAAAAATATCATCCCTATGGTGGCTCATATGGCCTAACGCTTTATAAATACATCCAACCTATCACTATAGAATCCTCGACAGGAGCATGCACCGATTAAGCTCCATGGTTTGGTGATGGCCCTTGACATTGTGGAAAGGCCCATGTGTTGGCATCGACTGCCATGAAAACGTGACATCAAACCTTGCGTGCATACTTAAAATCTCGACTGTGTATCCAAGCCACAAAGGCCAACATCGCTATGGATCAGACTCCTGTTACTCGGTGCTTATTTTGATTATCACTAAAAAATTGCTATAACAATGGATATATCCTCCCGTTGCCTCTCGACATTGTCCAAAACAAAAGTTTAAACTGAACTCGGAATTATGTCCAACAATATCATTGTAGAATCATGGCAGAAAATCATATGTTTTTTTTTCTCCAGAAACAGTGCAGGTTCTCCAGAATGCCTTCGAAGATACCGAAGAAATGATTCTTGACAATAAATAACCTTGGCAGAGTGCATGTCGATTTAGAATAGGATCACCATTGATCTAAACGATCTCCATCATATTCTGCTGTTGCAAGTAAATATCGATTTTTCTGGAAAAAAATATCAGTCATTGCACCACTTCATGAATTCTGCCATGAAAGTCTCGACTTGAAAATAAATTCATTGGATACCAATGGCTATACGATCAACATATTCACATCTTTAGCGTAATAATCATGCACCAGATCTCAACTTTGTACGACAGAGAATGTTGGCTGGCGGTTCAAAACCCACACCCATTTGGATATTTTAATGATATATTGCAGGCGATGGACTATAGTGACAAAAAATACATCAGTTGCAATGTATAGCAAGATTGCAACATGTCTACAATCCTAAAGACTTGACCTCCGTAGAGATTTACAAGTACAATCTCCCTTGAGCTCTGTTAGATAAACATTGCCAATATCCTTGCTGCCTAGCTTGTGGATTACGCTGAAATGTGAGAGGTTGAGAGGGGCTTCGGCCCTGAGGTCCTGGATGGCCTCCCAGCCAACATCGTTGTTGGCCTTGTGGTCTAGCTCGAAGACCAAGATTCTGACCTTTTTTATCCATTAATGATGATACCTTCCTCCAAGTAAATCGAAAATTTGTAAACAACAGGATTAAAGTTTTCAGAAAGAGTAACCACTGCTTACCAAACCAACACAAAGTACTTCCCTTTTGCAACGATGCTTTTTCAGTGGCTGGTGGGGTCTCCTTATGCATGGTATATTTCACAGAATTCTTGCTTGATGGTGGGGTCCATGTTCTTCAGCTCGATCTGCATCCTTTGATATACATAACGCTAGTTCATTGGTAGAGGCATTGTACTTGTTCACAAAAGGTCTTGGGTTAGACCTTCAACTTGCACATGAACAATGGTGCCAACCTACCAGAAAATTCTCTGCACCAGAGAATTTTTCTGTGCCACAAACTGAAGGTCCATGAATATGAATCAATACTTAGATACCTAGTGATAATAAAATACCTTCAGCGCCACCACAACTTTCTGGCCTTCGACAATCTTCCATCCGCTAATCAAAATTATGGGATTGAAACACAACCATAGCAAGTAGCATGGATAGAAGTATGTGCTTAAACTCAACAACAAAGGGTGTGGGTTCCAGAATCCTTATAGAAAGATTTCAATTTTGCAAAAATTCCAACCACTTCTTACCCAATAAATCGAAGGTTCCTTCATTCTGCAACTGTGTTTCTTCAAAGATCGGTGCTGGAACATTGACCACAAGCTCTTTCGTAGCCTCTTTCTTGGTGGGTGTGTTAGCAATCTGCCTACTGCTTGGTTTATGGAGAATTTTGGGATGTAAATTCCAGCACTTGTTCTCCCAATGGCCACTGATTTTACAATAACCGCAAAATTTCCTTCTCTTTCCATTCAACGATGCATTCGTGACTTGAGGACTCGGAAGGTGTGATTTATGTTTCGTCTCACTCCTCGTGGATACATCTCTTCTTAACCCAAACTTTCTTCATATGATGCTTAGCTACATCATGGTTATAATATATAAAACATAATTCATTCTTCTTATTTGCAACGAAATAATTTGAATGATTTTTATACCTTCCTGAATTGTCCTTGATCTGATGAGGACAAGCTGTCTTGATTCCTTTCCTGGAATATGATGGTGTAGAAATGGTTTTTGAAGTGGCTCTTGCTTCAATGGACTTTGAGCATTCTCCATTCTCTTCATTGCCATAACCCAAACCTACAAATCGTTCTCTTTGTACCACCTTTAATGGCTGAGTGACTGCTTGGCCATGAATGCCAAGTCCACCTCCTTTGTATCCCATCTTCGTGAGGAGCTTCATGCACAAGTAAGTTTCATACTGAGAATAATTTGAACATGAAGAAACACCATATACCTCGGTTTGAGTTTGTGCATCCATGGTAGAAGGCTCTTTGTCCTCTATCCGTTCACCATGTTGTAACTTAGCCAAGAGATCATACTTGGCTTGCAATTCGAGCTGCAATTCTTCAATAATTTTGTTGAGGACTTCTCCATGAAGCTGAGATATCTCTTGAAGCTCTTGCTTCTCTTCTTCTACAACCTGCAAAAGTCTCCTCAACTTTGAGTTTTCATCTTGAATGATTTTATTTATCTCTTCTAATTCTTGAAGTCTTTCTGCTCTCTTTGCTCCTTTGTCCATCCTACAAAGCAGTCAACTTGCTCTAATACCACTTGATCCGAAAACGGGCGAGTACTTACTCTACACAAATTTTCAATCGAGAATCATTTTCTCACGAATTATTTGCATAAGGATTAAAGGGCATATGAGTCCATTATTAACCATGCTTTTAAACAATAATATATAACACACGTGAACTCAAAATGGAATAAGCATGTGAAAAGACAAGAGAGAGACAACCAATGTTGATAATAAAGTTCGCCCCTCCTGGGCTACATCTCCGGACCCGCTTCAATTGAAATACATATGGCTTTCATTCATTCTTCAAAAGATGTTGGGACCATCTCATGAGTGAATACATAAGAGATGCATTCTCCTTCAATGAGGATTCAAGAAGACTACTCACACTCATATCTCTCCATACATCAAGAAGGATAATTCCTTACATGAATAAGTCTCTCAATGCTTAGGAGTAATATCACTATGGCTCTCTAACTCCACAATAATAGGATCTAATTACAAAAAAGGAAAAACAAGATCCATGAATGTAGGATCTCAAACTATCTTCAAGCATATAATGGGAAAAGTCTCAAAACCACCCAAAGACTCTTCAACCATGCCCTTGATGCTCTCAACCTATAATTGAGAATAATGGAAAATTGGTGTGAGGTGGTTTCTCACATAAAAACCAATTTCCAAAATTATAATTTAATGATAAATACGTGAGTCTAATTTCCCTCACAAGAATTAATCATTTTATTGTTGGGTATGTGTTATATTCTTTGCATGTGTGTGTGTGGGCGCGTTAGATTCGACAACTCTGTCTGACAATCCCAACTTACCTCAATTTTTATGTAATGTGCGCCGGGCGCTTCCTAGGGGGTTCCCAGGGGGGGGGAAGGTATGCCTCCCCTTGGTTACGTCCAGTGCCCCAATTTTTTTTTTTGGTGGTTTTTGCTAGTTTAGAGGATTTTTCTATTTTTAGCGGTTTTGTAAATTAATCTCGGATTAAGGGATTAGGGTTTTGGTAGCTAAGGAATACTTAAAACATTGTATATATTGTATGTTGAATGGTGAAATTAATACAATGAAGAGTTGGAAGGTGCAACACCAAGGAAGACTGGTTTTCTCCCAGTTAAGGGTTTCCAGCGTAAATCTATGTGTACTATGTGTATGAGCCATTGATTAATTTCTGTTTTGATTAAGAATCTATATGCATTGCTTTACTTCATAGGTTTAAAACTTACATTTACATCAAAAGTGAATGATAATGTATGAGTTGTTCCAAAAGCTCATAAAGCATAATTAAATGCATGAGCATCTCATAAAAGCATAAAAGAAATGCATGAGACATTTTTTCTCACAAATCATTAATAAAATGCATGAGAAAATAAAACTCATAAAAGCATATAAGTTTACCACTTTCACCACTTTGTCGCCAACTTCAAATCAAATTGGTGAACAAAGTAAAGTCCCTTCCATGTGTGGAGATTGGAATTATTCCATGACAACAATCATGTCGTCCATTTTCCGCACTTTATGTTTTCCTCACGAAGGTAAAATAATGATGATTGATCAATTGTCCTTTTCACATGCTAGTCCTAATGCATCAGTTGGACCTTCGGTCCCTGTGATTGACAATTATCAACAAGAAACTAAGGATGTTGGTGTCAGAATGTATTCCTCTCTCATCGATATCTTTGATTCAGTGGCACCAATTCATCACATTCATGCCATTTCCAGTGAGTCTTCATCGTTGATGAGGTCTATTTCTTTTCGTACTTAGTATTTCAACAACCCTTGGACCCTAAATTCCCCGACTATGTCGTACGAAGGTCAGTTGCACATTAGTATGGCAATGCCATTGTCAGCGGAAAAAATTGTGTATCAATCTATTCTTGATGCTACTGCTAACCCAGATCCTTTCTCCTCCCAGACGCACGAGGAGGATCCTTTTCTAGAGCCTGTATGGGCCGTCCAATCTTCTTGTTTGCATTGTTTCCTTGATGATACTTTACCCTTGGATGAAGCCATATTAGAGGCCATGTATGGTCCTGATAGGCCTTGGGATGATATGCATCATTGCTACTATTTCCTCCCAGATCTTGTTAGGATTGAACATGATGACTTTAGATATACCTTGAGTGAGATGGTTTGTCACGTTGTGGTTCCATTAGATATGTATGTTATTTATGTCGAAGGAAACATGGTGAATATCTCTCCTATCGTCACGATTGACATCTCTCAAATTCCTGGAAAAAATTAGAACATATATATTGGTGCAAATTGTTCGCCTGAAGAAATTCAGATCTACACTGATCTCTTCAAAGAATTTTGTGATGTATTTACTTGGTCATACAAAGAGATGCCAGGGATCAACCCCAACATTTTCGAACATGAGATTAAGACCTATCCGGATGCTAGACCTGTTTGACAACGTCTTAGAGTTGTTAATCCTAGGAAGGCTTTTGCTATTAAGGCAGAGGTTGAGAAGCTACTTAATGTTGGTTTCATCTACCTGGTTCCCTTGACTGAATGGGTGTCTAACCCCATTCCCGTTAATAAAAAACAATGAACCATCCGTGTATGTATGTATTTTTGAGACTTGAACAAGACTTGTCCTAAAGACAACTTCCCGACTCCTTTTATTGACCGGATTCTTGATGAGTGAGCAAGAAGCGAAATATTTTCTTTTATGGACAGATTTTCAGCATATAATCAAATTCAAATCAAACCCGAGGATCAACATAAGATGGTGTTTATTTTTCCTTGGGGTACATTTGCATACCAGAAAATGCCTTTTGGCCTTAAAAATTTCGGAGCAACCTTCCAACGCACCATGACCTTTTATTTTCATGATCTCAAGCATATTGTCGAAGCTTACCTAAATGATCTTGCTGCTCACTCTCACAAGAGAGTAGATCAATCCACTCACTTTTGATTAGTATTTGAGAGATGTCGTTACTATCGTATTCGTTTGAACCTTCACAAGTGCATCTACTGTGTTAGGTCTGACCATCTTTTAGGATTCTTAGTATCTGAGCATGGGATCATGGTAGATCCTATGAAGGTTGAGACAATACTTTGATTTCATCCCCCGTGCAACATTCAACAACTTCAAGGTTTACAGGGGAAGGATAATTTCCTACGTCGGTTCATAGTGAACTATGTCGATTTAACTAAGGGTTTCATACGTCTTTTGAAGAAGGATATTCAGTTTATATGGGATGAGCGAGCCCAAAAATCTTTCAATTCTCTTAAGAAAGCGTTGGTATTGGCTCCTCTATTGAAGCCTCCAGACTACATTAGAGACTATTTGATTTATATCGTTGTGTCTGAAGGTACAGTTGGTATGGTTTTGGTTCAGGAGGAAGATGAACTCCATGAGAACATTTTCTACTATCTCAGTCGAAACCTAGTCGGTCCTGAACTTAAATACTCTCACGTAGAGAAACTAGCCTTGGTCGCCATACATGCAGTTCAAAGATTACAACATTATATATTTATTTCTAAAACTACCATAGTTGCAGATATCAATCCATTTCAATATGTCTTCATCAGGCATATCATAGGGGGGAAATACAATAATTGGATTGTTATTTTGCAAGAATTTGATCTCGATTTCGCTTCTGCAAAATCTAAGAAATCGCTAGTTTTTGTCGAGTTGATATCAGACTTCCCTCAACTAGAGGAGGAAATTTTTCATGACGATTCATTCGTAGATGAACATATCTTCCTTATCTCATCTTTGGACCCCTAGTATGGATACATTCTAATTTATCTTCAAACCTTGAATCTATCCTAACATCTCTCGAGAGATGATTGACGACGTATACGTCATCAAGATAAAAACTACCTTATCATCGACGACACTTTGTATCATCGAGGAGTAGATAATATTTTACATCATTACTTAACTCGCGAGGAAGCTGAGTCTGTTCTTAATGAATGTCATAGTGGGGATTGTGGTGGTCATTTATCCGGGCTTGTGACAACCCAAAAATATTGCGAGCCGGTTATTTTTGGCCTTAAATTTTTAAAGATTGTGTTGAAGCGGTCAAGAAATGTCACCCTTTCCAGGTGTTCACTTGGAAAATGTGCTCGCACACAACTCCTCTTCACCCAAACGTCATCGTCGGTCCCTTCACCAAGTGGGGGGTAGATTTTATGGACTATAACCCAACTTCAACTAGGGGGCATCATCATATCATTGTGGTCATGCATTACTTCACTAAATGGACAGAGGCCACACCCACCATTAAATTTTATGGTAAGACTGCAACATTCTTCGTATTCAACCAAATTATATCCCGGTTCATAATCCCAAGAGATATTGTCATTGATCATGGAAGTCACTTTTAGAATGAAATGATGAAAGAGTTAGCATCTAAACTAGGGTTTAAGCATGGTCATTCTTCCCCTTACTATCCCCAGGAAAATGGACAAGTAGTGGCAGTGAATAAATCTCTCAAGACCATCTCGCAAAAAAATGCCAGCCAAAGTAAATATGACTAGCATCCGATGCTTTACCATGCACTTTGGGCATATCAAACCTCGGTAAAGACTTCCACAAGTTTCTCTCCTTTTTAGTTAGTACATGGTGTGGAGTCTATTCTTCCGATTGAATGTGAAATCCCTTCCATCGAGATGGAAATTGAGCTCCTACCTGACACATTCGATCTTGAAGAACGCCTCATAAACCTAGAGAATCTCAATGAGCAGCATTGAGATGCCTCTACAACTTTCAAAGCGAATAAACAACGTGTTAAGGTTTAGTATGATAGGTCTGTCTATCTTCGGCAGTACATTGAGGGTGACTTGGTTCTCTTGTATGACCAAGCCAAATAACCATTGGGGGTAGGCAAGTCCAACCCCATGTGGCATGTGTTAATATTATGGTAGTTGCGGGAGGTATTTACCTCCATGTGTAAACTTGACGAGAATAGAAGACTCCGGAAAGCAAGAGAAAACCATAATGAGTTGGTTAATAACCCTAAAAGTCTTGTCGGCTCAAGAAGATAATTAATATTAGGTTATTAGCCTCCAAGAGAAGAAGTCGACCAGAAATAATAATAATATACTGAATAGACACATATCCAGAAGAAGAAGACGACCCCAACAAATCTGGTAGAATCACTATAAATACAGGGCGCTAGTTCTCATTTGACATATCTCAGAATTGCAGAGAGCAATTGGTGCGCACTGTAGTTCCCAGTTTGGTGTGCACGTGTGGAGGAGAGCTACAGGTGCAACTGCTACAACAACTAGTTTCAGTGTTGGTTTGGACTATCTCTTGGCTAGGGTTTGGACTATCTGATTAGCTATTGTTGGTGCGCTATCCTTGGAGGAAGATGCGCTACACCTTGTTTGGCTATCTAGCCTAAGGTTTGCTTCTGGGGTAATTCTCAGTCAAGGTTAAGGTGTTCGGAGGGTTACTTTGGCCTATGGTTGGGTGACGAGGGTATCGTCAATGGTAAAACGAGCAGACAATATTTTATATTCTAACAGGTTATGGGCCCACACCTCCTTCATTCAGTCTAAACACTGGAACGAAACATAACCGCTAGGATATTGAGCTTGCTGAGGAACTGTCGCTAGGGTTATTAGCAGAAGTAGTTTCCAAGACACTGCCACTAGGGTTACTAGCAGGAGCAGTTGCAAAAACCCTAAACCTCTTGTTGAGGCACCTTAAGTGAATGGATTGACCTAGTCTCCGGATAGATAAGTGCGCTCTAGCCTAGCGCATTCCCTGATACTCTAAGCAAGCCAAGACATGAAGATTGAGTTTGTGGTCAAATCTAGGGTTTGACCAAGTCAAAACAACCATGACTTATTCTATGAATTCAGAGAACAAGTTAGATGGAGCCTCTAACTTCAGAGCATGGAAGACAAGGATTGACCTCATCCTTGCCAAGAATAAAGTGCTGGGTATCGTGAAACCAG
>SNQJ01S0000747.1:552380-602855 GCA_010110895.2 Picea sitchensis | reverse complement strand
GTGTTACTTGGTGTGGTAGTGTACCACTAGATTGTAGTTATGTACTACTATGGATAGAAACAGTTGTGTTCTATTTTTATTCTAATTCCCTTGAAAACTATCAACAGTTTATTGGAGATCATCATCATCCAGACGAATGATGAACATAGATTTTCCACACGGAAAATGGTTCAGAGAATTTACTCTCCTAGATTATAAGAATGGCTATTGTACCACTCTATTGTGTGAGTGACTTATCCAAAATCATGTCTAATTACTCAGATGAAATATGGTTTTGAGAGATGATGCAACTGATGGTGATGGTGATGCTCATGATCTAGTCATGAGATAGTCTAGACGACTATATTGATGCTACTGGGTAAATGGTATGTTTTTGTGCTCAAGACCATTACCTGTAATACCTCCCTAGCTAGGAGGGAATGTTAATATTATGGTAGTTGTGGGAGGTATTTACCTCCATGTGTAAACCTGACGAGAATAGAAGACTCCGGAAAGCAAGAGAAAACCCTAATGAGTTGGCTAATAACCCTAGAAGTATTATCGGCTCAAGAAGATAAATATTAGGTTATTAGCCTCCAAGAGAAGAAGTCGGCCAGAAATAATAATAATATATTGAACAGACACATATCCAGAAGGAGAAGTCGGCCCCAACAAATCTGGCAGAACCACTATAAATATAGGGCGCCAGTTCTCATTTGACATATCTCAGAATTGCAGAGAGTAACTGGTGCGCACTGCAGTTCCCAGTTTGGTGCGCACGTGTGGAGGAGAGTTGCAGGTGCAGATGCTACAACAACCAGTTTCAGTGTTGGTTTGGACTATCTCTTGGCTAGGGTTTGGACTATCTGATCATCTATTGTTGGTGCGCTATCCTTGGAGGAAGATGCACTACACCTTGTTTAGCTATCTAGCCTAGGGTTTGCTTTCAGAGTAATTTTTAGTCAAGGTTAAGGTGCTCGGAGGGTGGCTTCGGCCTATGGTTGGGTGACGAGGGTATCGTCAATGGTAAAACGAGCACACAATCTTCTATATTCTAACAACATGGTCCTTATATCATGCGACATGTCTTAGAGAAAGAAGCCTATGAATTGGAAGATTATGATGGGAATATGTTGGATGAGCCCATAAATGAGATCTACCTTAGAAGGTATTACACTTAAGCCCTCAAAGCTTGGGTGTGACCTTTTGTATACTAGTGTATCTTAGTGTATACACATCTTTTCCTTTGTGTCATCAACTTGCTTATCAGGTTTTCCCTTGGTTGGAATATGTCAACAGAGTCTTCAATTGACTTAGGGTTTGCGGATGGTGCTAGTTGTCATACGCGGAACATGGCTTCCGCTGCTTGGGTCATTTACTCACCTGAGGGCCAACTGATGTCTTCAGGTGGCATTCGTCTGGAGCCATCAACGAATAATGTGGATGAGTGTAGTACTGTTATAGAGATATTACACGATTCCATCTCACATGTTGTTCGGTCTTTATAGGTTCGCTTGGAATCCTAGTTAGTCATATGTCAGCTAAACGACAGTTACAATGTGCGAGACCCTACTATACTCTGACAATACCTACGGGTACAACTGTTGGAACGATACTTTGATTTTCTTACTTATAACCACATACCTAGAAGTTCTAATCATGTATTCTATCCATATGCTAATAATATTTTAGATTGGCATTTGTCACATAACTAAGCAAAGAAAACAAATTCATGCATGTACACATTGTAACATATATAAATAAAGCCGAAGACCAATTTTTTTTATATTTCATCCTTTCAAAAAATATGGTGTCATAGTGCAAATGGGGCTCACACCCTCAAAATACATATATGGCCAGTATATAATATGACCATTGCATATATGATTGTGGCACTAGATGTGTATCATGAAAGCATACTACGATGTTTGTGAGATACCAGAAGAGTCGTACCCATGCACACGGTACACCCATGTGGCACTTTTCGCTCCATAGCCTCTGGCACATCCTCCACTTGAGCCATAGGAATCATGTACATCAATCGAGACAGGTTCCCTTTCACATTTTGCATCACTCTCTCTACATATCCTCCTGTGTGCTCATCTCCTCGGCTCTTCTGACGATGTTGTGGGAATCCCTCTAGTTGTGGTGGACCTACATTTGCGTAACAAAGCAATTGTTAATACTTGATACCATACAAAAATATTTGTGTTTTTTATTTTTATTGAAAAACACAAAAAAATGAAATATATAAAAACATTTCTTACCAATATCATCGTAGAATGAACCTGGTGGAAAATGCATATCTGGATCCCCTCTGTAAGAGTAGTCGTCAATGGATATGACCTGTCAGCGCCACCAGAAAAAGAACTCATCATTGTAGGGGTTGGGACCCTACCGCCTCCTAGCCACCTCATCACATCGGTACACGGTGAAATGGCTGGATCACACTATCGATGTGGAGTAATATCTACTCTAGGGATCAAGCATGGAACCCACTTATAGAAAAAACTACAAAGAATGGATGCAAATCCAAAATTTCTCTTTTCCCCTTGTTTGCAATCCGTCAACTAGCTCTTCATGTTAGCCAGTAATGGGGTACATCTATCATAAACAATGGGTCTTAAAAACTCCACCACATAAAACATGAGTGGCCTTGATGCCTGGTGCAATGAGGCTGACCCCGAAATTTGTGTAAGTACGCATGACGATATTTAAACTCAGGTTCTTGATCGCCCTGATTGGGAGTTGGCTCCCTACTTTATTTGTTCCTGCAACATAGTAGGTGGCAATGTAGTCCTCCATAGTCATACCACCCCTATCCCCTTGGGCCTTGAGATTCACTACCTGGCCTCGATGAGACAATCCTGTGATAATGTATATATCGTCCACTTCAATCCTAAATGGTTTCCCATCGAGGTTGAAGGACTCTATCTCTGGATCCTAGTAGTTTAATATCAACTGGAGTAACCTCACTTGAGCCCTCATTCCCTTGAAAGCCAAAATTTTATAAAGGCCATATCTTTTTAAAGCTTGTTGGGCCCCTACATCCCTTCCCACTGCTCCATCTATCTCTTCATGCTCCCTCTCCCTCCATTCAATCACCATCATGCAAAGGAAAAGGCATTTTTTTAGTCAAAACCTTTCAAAAATGTGTTCACGGACTTGTACACAGGATAACTTTGTAACAATAGCATATAGGGCTTCATATACGTGGGCATGCTTCACTTTTCCCATGTATATGGGATCGTATACGTGACCCAATGAACTGTCACCCGTGTATGCCCTAATTTCCATATTACGCACTCTAATACTAAAAAAATGGAGCCTAAAATTGAAATTTAAACTATTGAAATTGAAATAGAGGGGATGGGCACTTACTTGGTCCAGACAGTTGTTGATTCCGTGATCGCAGCTCCCGCAATCGACACTTGAAGATCGTGGGAAAAATGGCCTAAAATACACTATGTGGGTGAAAAAACTCTAATGGTATTGTAAAATGGTCTATTTTTACTATTATTAGAAATTTTTTTACCCACTTCATATAGTTTGTGCTAATTTTTTACCTTATGGACTATTAGTGCAGTGGAAAGAATTGGTTATTGGTGGTTTTGTCTAGGATTTTTGCGGTTTCCAGCGTCATACTACCCATTCATGCCTTCGACTGGTATATTATTTCATCGACATATAGGATAGGTTTTCACTCTGCTTTGCATTCTTGCATCATCCTATGATCGTGATCCATATGCCCTAGGTACAAACCCATTTATTAGAGACACAAAACCTTCTTACTGCTACTAGAAGTGTCATTATTAAGTGGTAGAGGCTTACCAAACATGGGTGCCCTAGTTAGAACCTTTGTGCCATTTGATGCCCATGCAAAAGTTATTCAATAGGATCGAGAGTTCCTTATAGTTCCAATATGACTTTGCGTTCGAACTCCATATTCTTACTCACAAGCATTCTGACTGTTACCTGTGGGAATCCCCTCGAGTCTTGGTTAAGCTCTTTTCCGACTCTCTAAAAAATAAAAAGATTGCCGAGTGAACTTGTCTCTGTCACACACGTTAAGAGGATTTGAAAGGACATCTATTTGGTGTAAGTTTAACCCTTTTTTAGACCAAGTACACTACTTATGAAAAAGTAATACTCTAGTCACCATTGGCTAGAAGAATTCTCCTGGGTATTATTTTATACTTTTTCAGGCCTAGGGGACTAAATCTACGAAAAAGGACATTCTATGGAAGTTAAGCATTCCATCATCCTGCTTGCAGTATTAAGCTTATTATCAGTTCATGATTTCACGTTATAAGCCTCTTACCTTTGCAATTTGAATCACTAGCCAAGCAGAGCCTTTTATATATCCTTTGCAGCTTGACACCCTGTACCCTAAGAGGAAACAACCCCCCTGAGTGTCCATATCTCGCATGCACTTCCTTACATTGAGCATAGGTATGTTCCACTATTTGGAGCTAGTTTCTTACTCACGACACTCGTTTCCTCTCTTGTTGATCCAGAATTGGATCTCGGGACCGAAATGGGTCCAAGAAGGCCTAAAAATCAAAGTTATTAGAATGGATTCAAAACGGACGTGTGCGTAGGCCTCATTGATATGAACCCAACGCAACTTGAACGAGCTCAAACATATGTTGTATGTGAAATATATCATGGTCTGTTCATTTTGCCAAATAGACAAAAAAAATGTTGACTGTACAGTCTGTACAGTGTTGATGTGGCAACTGACTTTACAGGTCGTACGGCTGTACAAATGAAATAGAAGGGTGCATTGGCACTTACGTGCATAGGTGCAGATGTGGACAATTCAAACCATGACATGTGGCACCACTGCAAGGGTGACACATGGCATGGGCTGACGTGGCAGGTATAGTTGGCATGAGATGACATGGCAGTGAGTTGGCAGGATGCTGACTGGGCATGATAGCTGACCGATGGACGAATAGGTGTATGAAACGTGGTAGTTATTTGAGCAAGTAGTACGGTGCCATGTGGCCCAGTCCTGGGCTGCCACATGGCACACATCTATTGGTTGACAGTTTTTGGAAAAATTTTGGAGTTCATGGGAGTCGACCCCGTGACCTCTAGTCCGAGCGGAAGTGACTTGGTAGGGCCGAGATACTAGCTCGCCCTTGGTATTTCTTATTAAATTATGACGCAAAGATTTTATTTAAGTTGAAATGTGTTATCGTTTGGGAAGAGTAAGGGTTGGGGCCTAGCCCCAGTCCCCGATTGCAATACTCACCATATGCCGTTGTAATAAGACCATACTCCATACACGTTGGTGCACGGATAACTGTTGGGGTCTAGCCCCCGATCACTTTGGAATGCATATGATCGAGACCTTTGACATATGGCACGGAGTAGTGGGTTATCCCTGGTCGGCCGGGCTAGCCCACCGACCAAGGGGTGTAGCCAAAGGCCTATTGACCAGGGAACTAACGGAATTGGGGTGCATGGAGCAGAAGCTCGCGGCCATATGGCCGGTGCACACGACCAGGAGCCAAACAGCAAGGGGGCCAGCGCGCCAGGTATTAGAACGAGGCCACATGGAGGCACTCCATAGGATTGGGAGCTCGAGAGAAAAGGGGTTGCACCCTAATTATTTGCAAAAGTGGATTTGTAAACTATGTATAATGATTTTTATTGATTTTCTCAGCAGTTTTGAGAGATTTTGGCCAATATTGGGGGATATTGGGCCCTTTTTTAGGCTAGATCTTGGGGAGAAGTTGGGAGGTTGTTACCCACTTCAAGTATGTATAAACTAGAGGTTCTTGAAGCCAAGGAGGGAGGTTCAAAATAGAGAAATGTTGAAGGATTGTTGATCCAAATCCATTTTTATGCAAGGAAGCCATCGAGGAGAGCACCTTTGCAGACCATTTCTAGGAGCTCCATTCATCCGTTTTCAGTGCCGTCGGTTTTGTTGGGTTCTTGAGATATGGTAGAACAAGACCAAATCAGTTTGTAACCTTTTTGGAATTGTTATGATGTAATTTTAAAGCTTTGAACAGAAATAAGAAAGCCTCACCCACTGAGACAAAGGCCTGGAGACGTAGGCGATATTGCCGAACTTCGTTATCAAATTCTCTTGTTATGGTTTGTTGTTGCTTTATGATTATGTTCAGATTTGTATATTTCTTTATGGCTGTCATGTTTCATCTATAATTCTTCCTCTTTCATTAGTTTCCTAAATGGTAATTTAACTCATGCAAAATGACTTAACCATTGTCATTTAAAAGATCTTTTCGGATCAAGTGGTATTAGATCTAGTTGATGGTTGGTTTTTGAGTTTGCATGATTACCATGGAAAGGATGAATCATGGTGAAGGTGAGATTGTTGAAGATAATCCATTGATTGGATTGAGAAAGAGAACTTTTCAAAGTGAGAAGATGGCATCGAAAGATGGACTTTCTAATGAGGAGAAAGAGTTTCAAAATACTTTCTTCACCATGTCAGAGATGATGAAGGTTTTGTATGAGGATTACTTGGAACGAAAGAGACCGATTCTAGGTGAATCTTAAAAGGTCAAAAGTGAAGAAGGAGAGGATATTCCTCAAATTCCTCTTTCACCTCCTTCTTCTCCATCTTCTTCTTCTTCAAATTCAAGTTCTAAATCCACTTCAAGAAAACATGTCCATAAACATAAACATGAAATGCCTTTACTTAAGCTTGATGTAAAATTTGAATTACCCATGTATGATGGTGAAGTCAATGCAGAGAGACTTGATAATTGGGTCAGAAAGATGGAGATTTATTATAGTGTGCAACAAATCAAGGATGAGGCAACTTCATCAAGTTGGCATCGCTTCGACTTACAAGCGCAACACTCATTTGGTGGCAAAGCAAGTTGCAAAATGGCACGCAACAAGTGGGTAATGTATTTCCATCATGGCAAGTTTTTGTTTCTGCACTTTGAAAGAAATTCTATCCTTTGGGTTATAAATAGAAATCCTTAATTGAATGACAAGGTCTTAAACCAAGAAAGGGACAAACAATGCAAAAATACATAGATGGATTTCGTAAAATGGCATTGATATTAGATATTCCTTTACATACCCAAGAAACTCTTATGAAGTATATAAGAAGTTTACCTGCACATATTCGAAATAATGTATTTATGTTTGGACCTACTAATCTTGATGAGGTTTATGTTCAAGAAACCTACATTGAGGCGGGGAAAACATGAGTTGGTGTATCAGGGGAATTGTCTTCGAGGAAAGAGGACAAACGGAAGTGGAATGGCAAGAAGGAAAATTCAGTGGCAAGAAAGGAAGAGAAGCCCTCTTGCAAGCATTGCAAGAAAGAGGGGCATGATGAGGACCATTGCTGGCAATTGCATCCCGAGAAGAGACTGAAGTGGTTAAAATAGAGGAAAGGGAGGCAAACAATTGCAACAACATCACGACCAACAAACTTGGGATCAGATTCATGTGATGAATCTAAAGTCTCATTGGTTGGTTTGACAGGTAAAATTGGTGATGGATTTAATTCTAGAAGTAAATTGTTTCACATAAGGGTCATAATGAGACATACTAATGTCGACACATTGATAGATAGTGGATCCCAATCTAACTTAATTTCAGAGGAATTGGTTAAACAATTGGGATTAAACACACATATGCATCATACGCCTTACTCACTTAAATGGATAAGAAACAATCATAAATTGCACATAACAAAGAAATTCACATTAAAGTTTGCAATTTCATCTAAGTTTGTGGACGAGGTAACATGTGATGTGGTGCCACTCAATGAATGTGGAATGGTCTTAGGCAGTCCTTATTTGTATGATCGCAAAACAATCTTCTACATGGAACATAATTAATATCACTTAATCAAAGCAGACAAAGAATATGTGGTTCATGCTCATCATTTAAAGGAAAATAAATCTCTTCAAACAATGGAACAATTAAGAAAGGCAACTCATGCAAGAAACACACTTATAATTGTTTCAAATCAAGTAATAGATCTTAAGAAAGAACATGAGATGATTGTAGAATGGAAGATCAATCACACTTTGATTCAAGATAAGCTATTGTCATGCAAGTATTACAAGTATATTAGCTCATTTGCAGTCATATTTATGATGTTATCATTAATAATGTTATCAACATGGATGATAGTGGCTTTAGTAAGATGTGACAGAGTACAAGTGGCTAACAATATGCTGTGAGTTATCATGGTTGTTTTACAACTGATCTTGATGAGACAGGTGCACAGGAAAAAGTTTAAAGATATAGAACAAGTCGGGTGGCCTATCCTACACTTGATGATTGGTTAGTAACCTTTTGGAGGACCAAAAGGTATTTAGTGGGGAGGTGTGATCCAGAATTGGATCTCGGGACCAAAATGGGTCTAGGAAGGCCTAAAAATCAAAGTGCTCAGAATGGATTCAAAAAGGCTATGTGTGTAGGCCTCGTTGATACGAACCCAACACAACTTGAATGGCCTCAAATAGATGTCGTATACGAAAGATATCACAGTCTGTTCATTTCGCCAAACAGGCAAAAAAAAATGTTGACTGTACAGTCCGTACAGTGCTGATGTGGCAACTGAATGTATAGGTCGTATGGTTGTACAACTGACATGGCAAGGTGCGTTGGCGTTGACGTGGATGAGTCAGATCGTTACACATGGCACCATTGCAAGGGTGACACATGGCATGGGCTAATGTGGCAGGTACAGTTGGCATGAGATGACGTGGCATGGGCTGACATGGCAGTGAGTTGGCATGTTGCTGACTGGGAATGACATCTGATAGGTGGATGAATCGGTGTATAATATGTGGCAGTTATTTGAGAAAGTAGTATGGTGCCACGTGGCCCAGTCCTGGGCTGCCACGTGGCACCCATCTATTGGTCGACAGTTTTTGGCAAAAGTTTGGAGTTCACGGGAGTCAACCCCATGACCTTTGTTCTGGGTAGAAGTGACTTGGGAGGGCCGGGCTACTAGACCGCCCTTGGTATTTCTTATTAAACTATGGCGCAAATATTTTATTTAAGTTGAAATGTGTTGTCGTTTGGGCGGACTAAGGGTTTGGGCCTAGCCCCAGCCCTTGGTTGCAACACTCACCATATACCATTGTATTAATTTCCTACTCCATACACGTTGGCGCACAGATAACCGTTGGGGTCTAGCCCCCGATCACGTTGGAATCGCAAACTACCCAAACCTTTCACATATGGTGCAGAGTAGTGGGTTAGCCTCGGTCGGCCGTGATAGCCCGTCGACCAAGGGGGCATAACCAAATTCCTATTGACCAGGGGAATAATGGAATTGGGGTGCATGGAGCATAATGTCACGGCCATATGGTCGATGCACATGACCAGGAGCCAAACAATAAGGGGGCTAGCGTGCCAGGTATTAGCCTGAGGCCACATGGAGGCACTCCATAGGACCAGGAGCTTGAGAGGAAAGGGGTTGCACCCCAATTATTTGAAAAAGTGGGTTTTTAAACTATGTATAATGATTTTTATTGATTTTCTCAACAATTTTGAGAGATTTTGGCCAATATTGGGGGATATTGGGCCCTTTTTGAGGCCAGATCTTGGGAGAAGTTGGGAGGTTGTTACCCACTTCAAGTATATATAAACCATAGGTTCTTGAAGCCAAGGAGGGAGGTTTAGAATAGATAAATTTTGAAGGATTTTTGAGCCAGAGTCGTTTTTATGCAGGGAAGTCATTGAGGAGAGCACCTTTGCAGGCCATTTCTGGGAGCTTCGTTCATCCGTTTTCAGTGCCGTCAATTTTGTTGGGTTCTTGAGATCTGGTAGAACACGAAAAAATCACTTTGTAACATTTTTGACACTGTTATGATGTACTTTTAAAGCTTTGAACATAAATAAGAAAGCCTCACCCACTAATACAAAGGCCCGAAGACGTAGGCGAGATTGCCGAACTCCGTTATCAACTTCTCTTGTTATGGTTTGTTGTTGCTTTATGATTATTCATATCGGTATATTTCTTTATGGCTGTCATGTTTCATCTATAATTCTTTCTCTTTCATTAGTTTCCTAAATAGTAATTTAAATCATGCAAAATAACTTAACCATTGTTGTTTAAAAGATCTTTTCGAATCACCTGTATCATAACATTTCTTTGCCTATGAAAAAAAAAAAAATGGGTGGGAAAATAATATTATCTCATATCGACAGCGGTCGTGTCTCCTTTGAACATAGCACAAACTTTTGAGTCCACTTTCATCCAAATTTTGGGTTTAGCATGAACTTAGGAAGATGAGATCATTACTTAGATTTTACTCCTCCGAATGATTATTCTTCCAATCCCCATGGAGAGTTTGTTGATGTCTCCTGCATCATGAAGTTTTATCATCAAGTCTATGTTTCCTGAGTTATCCATATGTCTCATGATCCTTTTCAAATAAAGTCTATAAGTCTATGTTGACCATTTCTCTAAACTCTTGACTTTGCATATTGGCCATACCCTCAGTATATCTCAGAGTCATGTGAAGTTGTAGTCCTACCATGCACCTTGGTCCTACTTCCATCATGGGTAGGTAACCTTGAACCCAACAGTTGACATCTCCTCATTTGTCGCTAACTGGGGGGTTTCCCTTGTGTTCGACAACAAGAAATCTATTCACACATTGGGATTCGTTCAGCGTCTTGGATTATGTTAACCTTATTGGTGGTTTCCTCACCTTTGTCAACAATATTTTTTATTGGCTACTAGTCAGAGGCTCTCTTTCATGCAGTACTTGCATTTGGTGCATACGAGAGATGCACAAGGTCATTGGTTTGTGAACATCATATTCATCTGAGATCTTCCTAGTCATCAAGATATTGTTGTGTACCTTGTGCTGAATGATGAGAGATTCCCTAATGCTCTTCTTTCAGTGGGTCTCCTTCCATCGGCTTCAACTAATATATTCTGGAAATGAGACCTAGAGTCTTATGAGTACCTAGAGGATCGTAGTCATCAGTGATAGGTTCTCCCGCCATCAACAATTAGGAGTACATCAATGTCTCATGATCGATGGATTCTTCAAGTGTTTGACCTCAAAACCCTTATTCACACTTGTAGAATGTACTCGGTCCCTTGATACCTACTTTCATTATCGATAGGTTATCTCACGTTTTTTAATGGTATACGTTAATGACCGGTAATCAAAATAAGTCTCATTGTGTTTGACCTCAACTCCTCTATTCACATGATGTATACTTGCACTTTCGGTGGATAGTGAAGAAGACCTCCAACTTACAGTAGGAGCATTCCTAATCTGTCGTTGTCTTTCATTGGACCAATACCTATATGATTTCAATGATCATGGGAGATAAAATTGTACTCCATTGTATACGAATATCTTCATATTGATTTTTAGACTGGATTCCACTGTGCCTTGTTCGTAACTATGACAACCTATGGAACTTTATATTGCCTATTAATGGCCATGAAAAACTATTTGATATATTTCCACATGGATCTGCAGTGTAATTCAGATTGGCAACCATGTGTACAAAGTCATTATGAATTGTAATATTCTCATGAGTAACTAGCACTTCCAACTGAGTCTCCATTACTCCACTTTTGGGAATTATAATGTATTTCTACCATCGCAGATACTTCTCTAATATCACACATTAGGGGGCATCTGTTGCAACAAATTTTTCCTCACCCCATGCAACTTGCTTGGATGGCCTTTCCATTTCCCTATGTAGACTTGAAGTCCCCTTTTATACCTTCCAAAGAAAAAAAAACACAGTTTTCCACATATACACACCCTATCAGTTAGACAACATGCGTATATGGAAGTTGCTCCACTACATCCCACACACATCTGGTTTGGTGCTCAAAATAAAAAATTATGTCGGGTTTCCATGACATGTCATGAGATCCATGATCCTTGATCTTCCATATACAGGAAACACTCTGACTCGGCCCTTCAATTCCATTTGAAGGTTATAAATTGAGCCATATCCAAGCCTTGAGGGATTGGAACAATTCAACTTTGAGAGCAAAGACACTCTAAAGAAATTTCACTTCGTATTGAGTCTGCATCCCTTTGTCCTTGAAATTCTGAACCCCTTGTTCATCCCTCAAGATCTTCCTTGTTTATGATGGATAACCTCATTGGCTCCTTTATATGAGTTTACCTTTGGTGGAGAATTGAAGTGGTGGATGCCCAATTGGAGGGACTTAGTTTCTCGGTTCCGTTATGTGTCATTACAGAAGTTTGTCACCTATATACTTCTACTGATTATTTTAATAGAAATACTCTTTTCTCGTCCAATTGATATCTTGAAAATATTCGAATTATTATTCCATGGGCGTATTTGTCATGTATGTTAATGGATTATGATAATATATATGCTAAAATTATATATTTTCACCATATGCTTGTGTATATTGGTTGTTGAAGACAAGTTGCAGGTATAAAGCTTTGAGTTGTGTGCTCAATGGTGGTCTTCATCAAACGTATGGACGAGGTAGGCTCTTGGCCTTGTCTTGTTAGCATTTCATTTATATAGCATACTTGGGATTATATTTGATTTCTACGTGTCATTCTGTCTGTTTTGGTTTACGCCATGCCATAGAGAGATTTTCTTTGTAACATTCAAAGGCAAATTGGAAAACATTCATTGTTACCCAAGGAGGTTAGTGACATCATTCTTAATAATGGGAGTGACATGAGTTTCCAAATCAATCTTTCACTAGGAAACACAAATTTGGGTAGGGAAAGGAAGGGTTGATAAGACACTACTCAATCTCTTATGCATGAAAACCAAACAATCATCGAAGCATCATACAACAAAAAAATCAAGGAGTTGGTGGGGGAATATATACCATAGAAGAAAAAAATGACATCTCCTCTTGACGTAAGACCTAAATTGGCATATAGATTCCTTCCAAAAAAAAAATAGTTTTGTTTCAAAGTGTCAAACCAAGATGTATGTGGAACTAGACTCATATTTGGTGTTAGATACCATTATGGAATATTCAAACAAAATTGTAACATGCTAGGAAATACATAAAACAATCTCAAAATGGATGGATTTTCATTGGGGGGAATATTAGGTTATATTCTCGCTTTGACAATGGGACCCATAAGCTATAATACCTTTATTTTCAAGAGTGAGAACAATGGGATGAATATTCTTCTAGGATCACTCTTTTTAAATAAACTTCCTAATTTTACCCTATTAGTGAGAAATCCTCCATGGTCCCCATTTAGGTTGAAATCCATACTTGCCTATTCAATTTTTGCATGAATAAACTTTTATGATTATTGGGGACAAATCAAATGTTTATCTAAAACCATATCTTGCCTCTTTCAACTCATCTAGCATAATTGTAGCTAAAATATGTGTACAGATGGACATGTTGTAAGTTCTTCTAAAATACATTATTTTAGAAACAGGGTATAAAGATATATGGTAGTTATTGGACTATCAAAACATTCCATTTAAATGTTGATATTGATGTTCATATGGGAACTTGAAAATATCTTTCCCACGGAAACAATGAGGAAGTACTAATAAATATTTACACATTGCAAACACAATTTTATAATTTGTTCAAGTCTCACTAAACCACACATCCCCAAAAAGTGAAGGAATGAGGAAATTACAAGATGAAGTAATATCCAAGATTCCATTCATGCTATCATGGTCTACTTGAGAGCCATGGAAGCACAAATAAAAAATGAACATTCAGAGTACCTTGTTGAAAAATGGAAGGATACTTATGCAATTTGGAGGGACATAGAATGAGAAGATAGAACACCCAAATTTGGGGATGTAAAACACTCGACCCCCGAGTCCTTACTTAGGTTGATGGGGTGTTAAAATTTCACTTTTCCTTAACCATATCAAAACCTCTTTGCGAGGGCACCATTATATTTTTCTCTTCAATAGATTTCCAACGATTGTAACTATGCTTAGATCTAAGTCCTTGATTAAAATTTATCGCCTTCCAAAGTTTTTCTTGGCCCTCATCAGTCCAAAATCCACCTCACTGACACGTGCCTCCCAGCCACTCATGCCCTCCCGCACGACATTGACGTGGCACTTACCGCCCGGCCCATAGAGCCTTTAGATCAATGGCCCCAATCACTTGGTCCAACCTTCATCTTTGTCGGGATTCTTATGTTAAAGAGTCATACACCACCCCCGACTGGCCTGCTTCGAAAACGATCACCTTTATGGGTTTACCTTCCAGATATGACGGCTCTTAGGATTTGACAATCAATGATGTTGATCTTGTCGACGCCTCAAGCTTACTTGACGGTTAATGTCTCCACAATTCTTCACTTGTCAAAGGGATAATGGGTCCCACTATGGATCCATGATTAAGAATCATTCTCGTCGGCCTGTCAATCAACGATTTTCGTTTAACCCAAACACCTCGTCGTCATCGACACTTGTCCCTGTCCATGCCAAGGGATCATGCCTCGAAATCCTTCAATGAATGGCCAAGATCTAACATACTCTAGATACGATGACTCTCGGTCCTTGACATCCAATGACCCAAATCACGTCGAAGCCTCAAACTTGTACAATGGTTAATGTTCATCCCTTTAACCTTTTTCCAGGGTGAAAATTTGAGACCCATGAAAGATCGAAAACTAAGATTTAATATCGCCTACTCACCAATAAGTGGTTGTCATTTTTCCTCCATATATCCATCATAATAGTCGAATCAATGCCCAACCCCCTTCCTTCAGGTCATTGACTACCTTTTCGCCGACAATATTGAGATCACGTCAATGACCCAGAGTCCATGGAGATCACCTCCGACGAAATCGATGGTTCCAATTCCTTCTTGGGTTTATCTTGTCTTTGTCATCTCTCTTGAGCCATCACTTCAACTTCACCAAATTCGACATCACTTCATCAACTCTCTTGGGTTGTTCCTCAAAGACAATGTGTCGGGCACCAACTATCCCAATCTCTCAACCTATGGATTCGAGGGCTAGATTAAGACACATGTCTCCAAACTTAAAATGGATAGGGAATCACACCTAAACCTATCTACCAATAGTGGGGTGACACTTGGATCCTCCCATGGCTTGATGTGGCTATCCACATCATCAAAAGGTTGACACATGGCCCTATCATTGCCTGCCACCTATCATGACACGTGGTACTTCAATGTCATCAATAAATCATTCTCCTTTCTCCTCTTTTGGGTAAGGACTATGGTGATCAATGATGGAGACTAAATCTCACCGAAATCAATGGTCCTCATTTTCTCCTCTCAGGATCTTTGTTGTCATTCATTTCTTGAGCATAACACTCGCTTTTCTCATCTTTAATACTTCGATGACGATGCATCTAGCACCAATGGTATAAATCTCATCGAAGTCGCCTCCATCGAATCGACGATCCATATATTTTCCCATGCCTTCATCATCGTCAACACTCTTGGAAAACATGCGACCTTACCAACCTCCCATGCTACGATGATGACACATCTAGATCCGAGGGTCTAGATATCCTAGCCTATAGTTCTGATAACCATGACTAAAGAGAAGGTCTAACGACCTCCTCACCCGTAGAGGCCCACTTTCGTCCCGTCATACAATACCCTAGTGACACCTATCACCAGTAGGACACACTAGTTGTCAAGTTGGCAAGCCACATCATCATGACATAATTGTTCCCTTTTTATCAATTAATTGGGGTCTAAGGAAATCCAAGACGATGGTTAAGCCTTTCCTCTACACTGATCGATAGTTATCATAAATACACAACCCCTATCGTTATTGACACTCTCTGGGAAATACTCAACCTCATCAACCTCCCACTTTTGAAGATGATGTCGCTAGCATAAAAAATTCATATCTCATCGAGGTCACTCCCAATGAATCGACGGTCATCATTTAATCTCAAGGTTCTCATTGTTTTCGAAACTCATCGTTCCAACCATTGATCCACTTAATGACTCTTCCTTCAGACGATGATACCTTCCCAATGAAGGGATGAGATTTAATCTCACCCATGAGTTGATCCATGGTTCTCGTTTCATCCTTAGATTTTTTGTTGTCATCGCTATACTTTATACAAGTCCTAGCTCTCAATCGTTCACGATGAAAATTCCCTTCCTTAATCACTTTTAAGGACTTCTAGTCCTGACGAACTGTTTAGATCCGATCGCCACACCAATTCGACCACTGCGATGGTTCTAAGTCTTGTTTTCATCACTGGATCCATACAAACCTCAACACTCGAGTACTCCCAATGATGGTGCCCATTAATGAAGGGCTAGGATTAACTGGCCATGCCGATCCATCGATGGCAATTCCTTATGGCTTAAACACAGGTTCTCAATATGGGTTAACACCCAATTTAGGGACTTATCCAATTTAAAGGATTCTTCAAGGTTCTAACCAATATTTCAAGAGCCCTGGACCTTGCTCAGGAATCTATGTACAACATACACATTCCTATCACAATCATACAATTATATCCAGGACCACAATCACAGGAGAAAACCATTTGTATAGTTCCTTGATCATTCAAGATAAAATGCAGGTTCTTCCTACTCAGATACACATTACACATGCATTTACATACATACACTTTTCACTTCAAGTTCAAGAATTTACCAAGGGAATACACATTAACACCATTAACTAGGCATACAAATTTTCATACCACAAATAAAAACAATATTCATTTGGTCTTGATCCATTTACACTGAGTAAAGGAAATACTCATCTGCTACAATTTTTTTCCAGCCAACTGATTGTGGGTGTTCAACTTTCCACCCAATCGTAGGCTCTACATACTGAATCACTTTGGCAGTAGGCCACCCCCATGCCAGGCCATGATACCACCAGGGAATCTCTTTCAGGTTCTCAGGGAGGTTGGTATGTGAAGGTTACTCTCCTTCTCTCTTGGTGAGAATATCCTTGCACCCACCCAGCTCAAGCCTCATCGAGGTTTATCAAATGCCCTTTCCAGCATCAAGCTTGTGGCCTCTTAGCTTGGATTTAGTGTCTAGACACTCAGATGGGTCCTGCAACCAGATTATTCCTCTGAGACTCATGTTTCTCTGCCCATACGTGGGTTCACTCCGTTTAGACCCGGAGCATCTACTCTTCTTTTCCTCTCCCAAAAATAACCATACAATTCTCTTTGTATCTCTAGCATGTACCCGTTTGATTTTCTTGCATGCATCGCTCAGGAAGGTTATCGACTTGTCCTATTTCTTATGTTAGAAGGAAACTTGTTGGTCAATCATGGGGACTCGTGGTGATATTTATTTTTGTCCTCTAACTGATAGACTTCTATCACTTCACACAACCCTACATACTTCCATTCATTGAGTGTGGTTTGTTTCTCAACCACCAATCCTCCCTCATTAACTGGTTTTTCCTTGAAGTTGGAGTTAAGGGAAATAATTAAATATTTCCAAATTAAATATTTCAGCAAGGAGGCTTAGGTGATTTTAGCATGATGAACCCCTCTCCAGTTTTCCTCACTCTTACCTCTAACAGTATCATGGCTAGTAATTTTAAGGCTTCACCCTACAGTCAACTGTTGGCATTATCAATTAAAAATAATACATTTACAATATTTACATGCCATTGCATGGAAATAATTAATTATGATTAATTACATATAATCAGGGGTTTAGAAAGGGGGTATTATAATCCCCTCCCCCTTCGAAAGGAACACCATCCTAGATGTTATTCTCAACAACACCTGCCATGTATTTATCTTTAAGTGGTTTCAACGATGTAGTTCCTCTACTTGGTCTGATCCTTTCCAAACTCTTTTCATTTAGCACCTGCCCACAACAATTTCAGACAACAAGCATATTAATTCACAATTTCATGCATAAACATTTCATTTTTGTTAAAAAATCAAGGGGAAATATTCATATTAGTACAATACTTATTTGTGCAATTTCATGGATCCGCATCCATATGGCTATCTCATTATCTTGGCTCATTGTTTCTTTGACATACCCATTGTGTTCATGATCCCAATAAAAAAATTACAAGAGTTATCGAAGTATCCTCTTCCTTGCGATCACTCACCCTTTAGGACCAAGCTTAGGCATCCCCTTCTCTGCTATACATTCCCTCTGGTGATCCATATTGGCTTGCCAACGCTTTCTTGCATAAGAAGAGCTTTAGATGCTTCACTAAGTCTTACAACTGAGGCGTCCCCCAAGTTCGCTCTATCGAGGCATCCCTCCGACTTATGTTACCAAAACACGACATTCTCTATGGTGATCGTGGCATATCACATGGTTCTTATGTCACAACAATAGCCTCTTTCCATGCTTTTAGCTTGACAATCATCATCTCTCCCTTTAGGACAAATATTTCATCTCACCTGTATCACATGCACATAGTAATCCATGAGATGCCATCATAAATTTATCAAAAATATCAAATATGTTACCCACATATTTCTTATTCGACATTTTCATTTTCAGATTTGTTCCACACAGGAACCAAATTCACAAGTATGAGATTCACCTTCTCATAAAAATTTGTCTCTTTTATACCCAACATGCTTTGGTCTTCATTATGGACTTACATTGTTGTCATATCCAACACTACCTTTCCTTTGATTCCATCTTAACACACCAAAACAATTTTTTAGTTTATCATGCACATACATATTCATTGCACACTTGCAGTGGTTTCCAAACAATTCCATAATTGTGCATACTATCAATCACATCACATTTATCGATTCAATCATATAAAATAAAATGATTTTTCATTCCCCACATATGCATCATTTGGCATAACAATCTTTTCCAAATGCATTCAAACATTAAATTAATTTAATCAATGACTCAATGTCCATGGCTACACTCATACACAATGCACCCTTGCATTGATTTCAATTTACACATTTCATATTAGGAACTTTTCCAGGGCACATTGGAATTCAACCAACCTCCCAATTCAGGGATCATGTATCCACATTCATTATTACAATAGGACTGCTCCTCCTTCTTTGAGTTGATCATAGCCTCAAATCAACACACATGAAATTGAAAGTTTCACATGAATGCATTCCAACATTCGTCCTTGACTAATAACCAGGGTGTCATTATTCATAGCCACCAAATTTCTCTCTTTACCATCGTTACAACTCTGGTAGAATATTGGAAGTTCCTCCTTCCATACTGGTCAGTCCTATACATGCCCACTCATGCAACCATGCATTTCCTCAATGCATTAAGTCATGTTGTGTATGAGAACTTTTGTTCCCAATCATCCTCGATTGGTCAATGCCTTTATGACACAATTGTTCATGAATTTTCTTGCAAGGATTTGATTCATCCTTGGCTACTAGAGGTTCCTCCCTCTATCATTCATGTTCTTTTTCCTGAATCCTACCCTGCTTGGGTATCAATGACACACAATAGTCAATTTAAATCAACAAATAATTTGATATATATCTCAACATATCCATATACACTCTGTCACATTATCCTCAAAGTTTTTATGAGTGTAAACACAATCATATTTTCGAATGTGTCTAAAGTCGTGCAACTATCATTTTTCTCATACCAAAACATTTACATACACCAATATATCAGTCTCCTCATCCCATAGAAACACAATAAACATCAAGATAGGAATTAAGGGTATCTTCCCTCCTTCCAACTCCTCCTACATAGTTTGGAATTTTCAGCTTAACTCAACAATTCCCAAGGCTTCATTGCTCTTGCAACATCATAGTTTAACCATGATTATTTATTTAAACATAGTCATCAAAATTATTTTCTAACTGTACTTTTAAATCTTACAAATTTTTAAACCAAATCAGAGTTTTAATAGTGAGGAAAGAGTTCCTCCTTCTTCTTTTTTTAATTTATTGCCTAGGAAATTCATCCCCTTTTGGGATCTGCCTGCTCTCTTCCTTGGACAGTTTCACCCAAGTTTTCATTTTGACGTTTCTTGGATGTATAATCACACTACATCATCCAAAAATAATTCAAAATTTGACATCATGGCAGTGCATCTGTGCACCTCAATCATAATTGGAATCAAGGTGATCAATCATTCACTTGCGTGCACTGCATGCATGCGTTATATTTTAAAATGTAATCTAGGATTCTTATACAAATATGTTTGCAACTCACTGCCTAATTTTCCATCAGTCCTTAATGTTACGATTTTTTTCTTCTGACAGGGCTCTTTACATAGTTCCTCCATAGAAAACTTCTTCAACATGTAACTCCCTTGTTGCATATCCATCATTTCTTGAAATGGTGTCAATCCCGAGTCAGCCTCAACTTTACCATTTTAGTTGTTTACCCAATATTTCATAAGGAATATAAGAATGCATTCCTATTATGCATCCAAGTTTTCATGTTCACACATGCACATTATTCCATGGTGCTTTCATACACTATGCACTTAGCCACGTGAATCAACATGTTGTGTGTGTCCACCACTGGCACACTTCATAGTTTCACTTGCACATTTGATTATATCATTTCACTCATGATTGTTCACAATCATTTACATACAATTTTCAAAGGCATAATGATATTTCCTTCTACAATAAGAACATAGCACTTCTTGCTCATTGCTCTTTCAACTTTTGTATTAGATATTTCTTAGGAATGGAATGCACCCTCCTCAAGTTATTATTCCATCAATATTTTTGGACCCTCAATGCAGGGTCAACCATGCATCCATGGTATCATTCAATCCATAGAAGTACTCATTTGCCTTAAATCTCACTTAATCCTACTTGCATCATGAAAACAAAATCCAACAAGAACCACTCTTTCCCAACTGGTATAAACGCAATCCACAAATCGGAATTTTAAATGGGTAATAACAACATTAACCAGGGTAGTAATATGAAAAAAATCATCTTCCTTTCATACTTCAAACCATTCTTGGTCAACCGAACATTACCAAAGAAATAATTTCTTATCATTCTCTCTAACTGCCACTTGAGCATATTAAGCCATACCCATATGGCCACCATCCATCTCTGGATGTCAATCTGACCCATTGGTCATCTGAAAATGCTCCAACACTTCCTTTAGCAGATTCTATATATCAGTCCTTCATTAATCATTGCAACCTTATATTCATAAAGAAATAACAATAGCATCATCAACATTTCATTCATATGTTGTTAATTCTCATGCTGACATCACATTTTTATTGACTAAATTGGTTTACCAACATATCATACCTTACATCCAACCATAGGTTCTAATAATTCTATTTCCATGTTGTATACATGTTCAATCATCTCCATATGGATTACAACATATATTGTGCACCAAGCATCTTACCCATGCCTCCAGTGCAGATGTATCCTAGTTGTTTGTCTTTTTGCATCCACATGCATAGGCTTGCTCTTAGGTTAATATGCATATACATTTCCTTAATAAATCTATGAGATCATAAGATTTCCCCCATTACTCTTCCTCTTTTATGAGGACTAGAAACAATCCAAAAGGAATCCTTCTTTACTCTTACATATATGGATTATTCCAACAACAAGCTTCATTCATTATAGGTCAAGTAAACTAGCCTTACAAGTTCCCATCAATCCTCTAAACATGAGGACTCTCACATACTTGGTTTAGTCTTCTATTTAAGTAGTAATTGACGCTGCCAAGGTTTATATAAATCCATACTAAATTCCTTAACCACAATGGGTTTTCTATAATGGTCTTATCCCACATATAAACAACCATCATAAATGTTGGAGGATCCACCTGCCCATGCTTAGAGGCAACATTGCAATCACTAGTTCGTTCATTATTTAAACTTAAGAAACCCTTAATAAGATGCTTCCTTTTTAACAATTCACATTCAATCTTACCCTTAATTCTTTTCATCATATCCCCACTCTTATAGGAGTGGTTATCATTCTAGAAAAGCAACATTATGCTTCTTCTGCTTAAAATCAACATGTAACTTTTCTATTGTAAGGAATTCCAAAACAAAAAATTAATATGCAATCCTTCATCTTAAGGAGCTTATGCAGATACTAAATAAACTTTTAACATAGAAACACTTTTCAACATGCTCATCTTATCCTTGATATACCAATCATGTGACTGATATTTGACCCATCCAAGCCTAGTGTTTGAAATCTTCTCTAATACCACCTTGTAAGACACTCGACCCCCTAATCCTTACTTAGGCTGATGGGGTGTTACAATTTCACTTTTCCTTAACCACATCAAAACCTATTCTCAAGGGCACCATCGTCTTTTGCTTGTCAAGACTTTTCCAACGACTGTAACTTTGCTCAGATCTGAGTCTTGGATCAAAATTTATGGCATTCCAAAGTTTTTCTTGGCCTTCATTGGTCCAAAGGCCACCTCACTAACATGTGGCTCCCAATCGGTCGTTCCCTCCTGCATGGCATGATGTGGCACCTGCCACATGGCCCATCATGTCTCTAGATCAATGGCCCCGATCACATGGCTCAAACTTCATCATCATCAAGGATCTTACCTTAAGGAGTCATACACCACCCCCAACTGACCTGCTTCAACAACAATAACCTTGATAGGTTCACCCTCCATATCTGACGACTCTCTGGATTTGACAATCAACGATATTGATCTTGTCAACACCTTAGACTTGTTGGATGGTTAATGTCTGCCCAATTATTCACTTGTTAAAGGGATAGTGGGTCCCACTAAGGATCCACAACTAAGACTCATTCTCGCCGACCTATCGATCAACGATTAACATTTAACCCCCAACACCTCGTCGTCGTCGAAACTCGTCCCTGTCCATGCTAATGGACCGTGCCTCAACATCCTCCAATGAACAATCGAGATCTAACATCCTCTGGATCCGACAACTCTTGGCCCTTGACATCCAACGATCGAAATCAAGTCGATGCCTCAAACTTGTACAATGGTTAACGCTTGCCCCTTTAACCTTTTTTTAGGGTGAACATGCGAGACCCGTGACAGATCAACGAATGGGATTTAATCTCACCTACTCATCAATTAATGGTTGTCATTTTACCTATAGATCTCGTCATTGTCATCGACTCAATGCCCAAATCCCTTCCTTCAAGTCGTCCATTATCCTTTCGCCGATGATATTGAGATCACGTCAACGACCTAGATTCCATGGATATCACCTCTGACGAAATCGACGCTTCCAATTCCTTCTTGGGTTTATGTCATCTTCGTAGGATCTCTTTGACCATCACTTTGACTTCAAGTATCGAAGGTCCATATTTCTCGACCTATGGATCCAAGGGCTAGGATTAAGACGCCTGTCCCCAGACTTAAAACGTGCAAGGACTCACACCCGATCCCTTCTACTAATCGTGGGATGACACATGGATCCTTCCACAACTTGATGTGTGGACTGACATGGATATCCATGTCATCATAGGGATAACATGTGTCCATGTCACCACTTGGAACCTATCATGACACGTGGCACTTCTACGTCATCGGGACATCATTCTCCTTTATCCTCTTTTGTGCAATGAATATGGTGATCAACGATGGAGACTAACTCTCACCCAGATCAACAGTCCTCATTTTCTCCTCTCAGGATATTCGTTGTCATCGACATTTCTTGGGAACAACACTCACTTCTCCCATCTTCTATACTCTGATGACAATGTATCTGAGACCAATGGTCCATATCTCATCGAAGTCGCCTCCACTGAATCGATGGTCCAAATATTTTCCCATGCCTTCGTCATCATCGACACTCTTGGCCAACACCTGACATTACCAACCTCCCATGCTCTGACGATGACACATCTAGATCTAACAGACTAGATCTCATGGCCTGTAGTTGTAATGGCCATAATTAAAGCCAAGGTCCAAGAACCTCCTCACCCATCGGGGCCCACTTTCTTCCCGTCGACCAATCTCCTAGTGACACCTGTCACCAGTAAGACATGTTGGATATTGAGTTGGAAAGCCACATCATTGTTCCCTTTTTATCACTTAATTGAGGCCTAAGGAAATATACGATTGTGGTTAAGCCTTGCCTCTGCGTTGATCGACGGTTCTCATTATTCCACAACCCCTATCGTCATTGACACTCTCTAGGAAATACTCAACCTATTCAACCTCCCACTTTCGACGATGATGCCACTGGAATCAATGGTTCATATCTCATCGGGGTCACTCTCGATGGATTGAAAATCACCATTTAATATCAGGTTCTCTTCGTCTTTGGAACTCATCGTTCCAACCATTGATCCACTTAATGATTGGTCCACTCGACAATGATGCCTTCCCAATGAAGGGATGAGATTTAATCTCACCCATGAGCCAATCCACGGATCTCATTGCATCCTTATAATTTTCTTCGTCATTTCTAGACTTTAAATAAGTCTTGTCTCTCAATCGTTCATGACAACAATGCCCTCCCTTAATCACTTCCAAGGACCTCTAGTCTCGATGAACGGTCCAGATCTAATTGCCATGTCAATTTGACGGCTACGATGGTTCTAGGTCTTCTTTTCATCGTTGAGTCCATACAAACCTCAACACTTGAGTACTCCCAATGATCATTCCCATCAATGAAGGGATATGATTAACTCACCACACTAGTCCAATGATGGCAATTCCTTCTTTCTTAAACACATGTTCTTAATATGGGTTAACATCCAATTAAGGGACTTAGCCAATTTCAAGGATTCTTCAAGGTTCTAACCAGGATTTTAAGAGCCCCGAACCTTTCCTAGAAATCTATGTATGACATATACATTCCTAAGAAAATCATACAGTTATATCTAGGACCACAATCACATGAGAAAACCATTTGTATAGCTCCTTGATCATTCAAGGTAAAATGCAGGGTCTTCCTTCTTAGATACACATTACACATGCATTTCCATACATATACCTATCACTTCATGTTCAAGAATTTACCAAAGGAATAATCATTAACACCATTAACCAGACATACAAATTTCCATACCACAACTATAGACAATATTCATTTGGTCTTGATCCATTTACACCGAGTAAAGGAAATACTCATCTGTTACAAATTTCTACCAGCTAACCAACTGTGGGTGTTCACCTTTCCACCCAACCGTAAGCTCTGCATGTTCAATCACTTTGGTAGCAGGCCACCCCTGTTCTAGGCCATGATACCATAAGGGAATCTCTTTCAGGTTCTCAAGGAGGTTGTTATGTGAAGGTTACTCTCCTTCGCTCTTGGCGAGAATCTTCTCACACCCACCCATCTCATGCCTCATCGATGTTTATTAGATGGCCTTTCTACCATCAATCTTGTGACCTCTTAGCTCGGGTTGGGTATCTAGACTCTCAGATGGGTCCTTCAACCAAATTCTTCCTTTGAGACTCACGTCTCTCTTCCCATACGAGGGTCACTCCCTTCATACTCGAAGCCTCTTCTCTTCTTTTCCTCTCCCAAAAAAACTAGAGAATTCTCTCTGTCTATCTCCCATGTACCCATGTGCTTCTCTTGCACGCATCGGTCAAGAAGATTCTCAACTTGTCCTCTTTCTTCTGTCAGAAGGAAACTAGTGGGTCAATCAAGGGAACTTGTGGTGATATCTCATGCTTTCCTCTAACTCACAAATTTATGTCACGTCAATAAATCCTCCATACTTCCATTCATTGAGGGTGGTTGGTTGCTAAACCACTAGTCCTCCCTCATTAACTAATTTTTCCTTGAAGTCATAGTTAAGGGAAATAATTGAATATTTCCAAATTAAATATTTCAGTAAGGAGGCTTGGGTCATCTTAGCATGATGAACCCCTCTCTAGGTTTCCTCACTCTTCCCTCTAGTAGTATCATGGCCAATACTTTTAAGGCTTCACCCCACAATCAATTGTTGGCATTATCAATTAAACAATAATAAATTTACAATATTTACATTCCATTGCATGGAAATCATTAATTATAATTAATTACATATAATCATGGGTTCAGAAAGGGGGTATTATAGGGGAATACCAATGATATTCCATTCCCTTTGAACGTAATCCATGACTCACCTTCTCACCATATTTATTCAAATCAGAATCCCCACAAGATTATATCCTTTCTAGATAAGCATGTGGATACTAGTCCTTTAGGCTTACAACATAGATACATCACCAGATATTCATCAAAAAGAGAATCAAATGGAGTTCATATTCCACTAAGATAAGGTTTGGAATTGAAGTATTCATATCCTCAAAAAGTTAGCATGGGGATTAAATAAAATATATCAAATTTTATTCAATAGGTAGAAAGGGAAATTGAAATTGGTTGACAACAAACTATCGTTGGGATGCTTAGAGATACAAAATCATGTAAGAGGGGTAATAAATGAAACTCATCACATATAGTAGTAGGTGTTGAACATGCTTTGTAAAACAATCTATTTTAGGAGAATGCTTGCGAAATTTAATCTATATATAACAATGATCTAGAAAACTATTTTTGCATTTTTCAAAGTGGGAGTGTAGTGTATTGGTTCTGAAGGCCACTCTAGGGATTATGTACAAAATGATGTCCCTCTTTCATCAAGTAAAAGAGGTAATTTGTTAGTCGATGATTTCAACTAGTCTTCCTTTCAAGCTTTAAATAATAATCTCAACATTATCAATATCTATAGCTCCTCATCCAGTAAAAAAGATTTTTTGGAATCTCTTTCCTTGGAAGAAATTTTAATTGGAGTGAGTGCAATAGTAGGAGAGGATTTAAACTATAATTTATCTTCCTTTGAGGTTTGGGCTCATTCACCCATACATAATTACACAATCTGTTGTAAGTATGAGAGTTAGGGTTTTGAGGAAACAAATTGAAATGGTCATGCCTTCCTCAATATGGTTAAGAAGTATATCATATACTATGTCAAATTAAATATGGTGAAGTGCTCTTTCACTTGGATTTGGTATGGCTTTAATATAGAAACCTATCAAAAGTTATCTTCTCTAGAATACCCAGAATAAAGTTGCACTCATAAAATTAAAAAACCCTAGAAAAAATTATTCAAATCAACGATATCTTCACTTCTTGAACTTCAAATTGAATAATTTTTTGGGAAATTGGGTGTTTTTCTAGAGGAAATCAAATCTACAATTGGTTTCTTCATATTTTGCATAGAAATTCACTTATTTTCACTTGCCTCTTCAAGGGGGTAGCCTCCTAATGATACAAGCTCCAAATACATTATACTCCAACACATGTTTCATAAGAGGACTCCATCCTTATTTATAACTAGCTAGAGAAACCTAATAAGAACCATCTCCTCACTAACTAGTGGAGCTTCATTATTGATGCCACATTACATTTATTCAATGTTAACTAACCAATGGGCCTTATTTAATAAGAAAAACATAGTGGTTCTAGTCCACTTTACATGAATAAACACCATACCTACTCTATTATTACTCTAATGGACCCTTCGGTCCCCTATTACACCAATAGGGAGGATCCCAACAATGTGACAACATTTGGCCCAATAGGTGCCCCACATGTTATAAGAACACCACCTTTGAGATCCATATTGAAAGTAAAAATATTGAAAGTAAAAATTAATAATAATATTAGATGAGATACAAGGTTGATCCATATTGAGTGTAGCTTTTGTAGTGTGGTTCCCAAGTGAGGGTTAGAAGCCTCATATATGATATCCATACTGGTTTGAAGCCTTTGGTTTATGAATGGGAATGGAGATCTTTGCAGTCTATCAAATATGTAATAATGGGATATTCATCAAGAGAGGAGGTGAGGGTGGAAAGGAAATAGCCATAAAATCATATAGTTCTGAATAAATTATGAACATAGGAGAATGAAGGAGGTTGGGATGGGCTTGAAGGAGGATTTAGAGGGATGAAATAAGGTAGCAATGTAAATATATATCTTAGGTTGTGAGAGAATACACACATCATGAGAAGGAAAAAGGTTTCATGAAAAGGAGACTTAGGGTAGGAAATATCCATGGATATAGGAGATATGGGATCATCAAAAGAATGGGGGAGGGGGAAAGGGTTTTAAATAATGAAAGAGGAATCTATAGTCTAAGGATAAAGGGAAACAATAGAGGAGAGGAAGGACAAGAGATTCTTTTCTTAAGAGAGGGAAGGGTTGACAGGAACTCCCCATTGGAGTCACCAAAATGTAGTATATAAATGGATTCATGCTACCACTCACATTATGAGAGAAAGGATAGAACACCACCCAAGTGCACACTAACTAATAAAAGGGAGAAAGAGGAGAGTGGAGTCACCACATAATTTTAGGGATAAACCATGAAACCCTAGGGTAAGACAAGAAAATACACTAGATTAATTTGGACCTTAAGCTCTTATTATTGATAACCTAGGGATATAGGAAATTAGGGTAATTTGATTAGGTTGTAGAACAATTTTCAGAAGCAAACTAAATGAGGAAATAAATCTAACTAATTAGGGTTAATTAACAAGCAATTCCCTTAATGAGGTAAAAACCCTAATGTTGGAAATAAAAGAGGAGGGAAATAACTCACCTCTAATTCATTATTGTAGATGATGAAGTTCACTGGACCAAAGTGGAGAGATGTTACTATACTCAAGAGTAATCCACATCTTGGAATGATCTACATTCTCAACTCCAAATTCATGCAAGATAAGACTTGCCTTGATCTCTAATATATATATATATATATATATACTACTACTACTACTACTACTACTACTACTACTACTACTACTAAAATGAATGAAATATGTAGAGTAGAGAGACATGGTGCCCTTATAGGAAATGATACCTCCCTTTCCCTAGATATGATGGAACCTCCCTTCAGGTTGTAGGGTTGAAATTTTCAAGGTATGAGGGTAACTATGCCAATGAAGATGCCTTATGATGGATCAATTAAAGTTGTAAGGTTGGATCCAAGCTAGACAAAGGAGTACCTATAGAGGTGTTAGAGATGATAGGTGAAATAAATCCTAGGGGATTGACAAAGGTGGAAGGATATCAGTTGTTAATCCAAGTGTGTACCTCTAATATAGGATTTAAAAAAATAGAATAGTTCAATATAATTGAAGACTTATTATAAAGGGGAATTGAAGGTTATAAATAGGAAAAGGATGGACTCAAAGCATAAGAGAATTTTAGATTAGTTGTTGGGTCACTTAAGTCACATGAAACTGTCATGCAATGTGTATTTATTACATGTCATGGATTCTGTATAAAAATACTATGGGTTTTGAGTCCCAAAATGACTCTCTACTACCCGACTTGTGGATTAAAAATCATGATACCCTAAGGAAATCCATGGTATGGTTATTGCTAAGACATAAACTAGGTTTAGGGAGTTTGACACAAATCGACTCCATAAATAGTAATTCCAAAATGGGTTTGGTCAGTTAGGGATCGTATTCAAGGCATCCTAAGTGACCATAGACCTAACCATGGGGCTTTCCTAATCGGGCCCATTAAATTAATAAATTCCCCAAATGAGTGCCCCAAGGGGGGGAAATTGAGTTAAATCAATGACCAAAGGCTATATATCAATGGGGAACAAGGATATGCGGAACTTGCTAGACATCCTAGTAAGGTCTCATGTCTAGGATAAGGTGAGAGGGGCCCAAGACAATGATCCCTCACATTAGAGAAATATTTGAGAGGTATTATAATTGTGTAGGCCACACATGAATATGACACATAGGTGGATCACACAATGCACCTCCAAATGGGTAGACATATGTGAGTACTTAAATGCACATTTCATATGATACAACAAGCCTATACCTACATGGTACACTTAATAAGGGAATTCAAACAAAATTTGTGCAAAACATTGCACCTAAAGAAGCAAGGATCTGCACAAAACTATTGTGAAACACTTTCATGTATTTGGGAGCATTACACATATGCACATTTGAAAGGTGCAACATAGTTCTAAACTAGATAATAAATGGTGCACATGCATTTTACTTGGTTATTATGAACAATTGCATGCATATCAAACTATGGGACTTTGAAGATAAGACTCTTTTGAAAAAACGTGAGATTGTATTTTAAAAAGGAAGTGGATCTATGAAAAAACTTGGCAATTCTGACAACATGCATAAATAATTATATTTGGAAACTATTATTGATTCCAAAAACAAGGATACATTTAAATCTAAATATTAAGAACCCAAAATAATGCAAAAGACACCTAAATGGTTAATCGAGGATCTTTAATATTCTAGTGCAAAATTTGAGATTGTTGTTGGTGTGAAAACCAAGAGGCAAAAGATTATGGAGAGCACATAGAAGGATAAAATGTACCTTAGTATAAGAATATGTTTGGATAAGTTTCTTACAATGAACTTTATGCTTACGATGATAATATAATCACAATTGAGCCTCAAAGTTTTGATTAAATAAATGAGAAAAATAAGCGGTGCAAATCTATACAAGTTTCAATCAAGAAGAAGTGAATATGGAATTTAATGGAGTTACTTATATACAAGGAGGTGATTAGATGCAAATGGATCTACAACACAATATAAATTTTACGGTACAATGGACAAGAATAAAGCATGCTTGATAACCAAAGATTGTGGACATAAAGTAGGAAATTGTTATGAGGAGACATCCATTCTAGTTATGAAGATGAATATAATTTGAATATTTATAGCACTTGTAGTGCAATTTAGATGGGAAATACATCAAGTGGATGTCAAAAGTGATTTTATGAATGTATGGACCGATGAAGGAGTTTACATGGAGTGATAAATTGTACTTGGGAAACTTGTAAAGGATAATTTAGTTTGTATAGGAGTTATTTATGGTTTGAAGAAAGCAACAAGGACATTGGACGTTGAAAGATGTTGGGTTCCAAATAAGCAATTCATAGTTGAATCTGTATGTGAAGTCCACTCATAATAGAGATATATTGCTAAGCATTTTATTTATTAATTATATTATTGTAATATGTATCAACCAATTTGAATTTAAATTAGTAAAGGAAGACCTACTACACACATTCAAAATGAGAGACCTTTGAGTGTTACATTATTACCTTGGAATGTAAGTTCATAAAAGATCGTGGGGGAGAGGGGGGGGGTTCCTACCTCATTCTGAGTATTCTAATGACCTGATAAAAAGGTTAATTATGACATATCATACAAGCCTTTGGTATCCTAGTGGATCTTGACAAGAAACTCATGAACAATCAAGTAGGGAAATTAGTTAATGCAATTCTATATAGACAATTGGTGGGGAACTTAATCTATCTAAATCTTACTTAACTTGACATCAAATTTTGTTTTGGTGTGGTTCAATATACATGGAATGTTATATTAAATCATGGGAAGACAATGGAAATAATATTAAGGTATATGAAATGTAGATTTAGTTGGAGATTAGAATATTCCGACACCAATAGCAGTTTAACACTCATAGATTTCATAGATTCTAATTGGATTTGATGGAAAAACAATTGAAATAAACATATGAATTTGTTTTCATGTTGGCTTAATATTTATGAGTTGAAGCAACAATAACCAGAGCACAATTTCTTTGTCTTCAATACAATCCAAATACAAGGGTACACTATATGCAACACGTGACACGGTTTAGATGAGAAGATTATTAGCAAACATTGATTTAGTGCAGGATAAACCTACTTAATGCCTTGAGTGATAATCAAGGAGCTATTTAGGTTGTAAATAATGCAATCTTTTTTAGCAAAGTAAACATATTGAAGTGCACATACATTATCTAAAAATATTGCAAAAGAATCATCAAATTCAATAGAAGTATTAAAAAAATCTAAGTAATTAAGTGACATGTTTATTAAGCCTCTATGAATACATAAGTTTAAAAGCTTATAGAAATGCTTTGGATGAGGGATAACAATTTTATATTAAGGTGTGGTGTTAGAAAATATTATGGAAAATCTAAGTACATTGAAAGAAATTTATCATAATATAAACAATGCAAAGTCTAGGTGTGTGTTGATTGTAATTTGTTGGAAGTATAAGTTAGTGAAGCATGGGAATATCAAGCGAGAATGAATCAAGCATAAGCACAAACCTTAGGAAAGTGAAAAAACACTAAGATAGTTGATTGTGGACATACCAAAGTCTGGAACTTGACATGGAAAGTCCATGATGATTGGGCATGCATTGTTACATGGAACTAAACATTGGATGAGTGAGGAATTGGTCAATTTAATTCTATTTCATTGGGAGTAAACACCAACCTTCAAGAAATAAATTGGATTTTATGGAGTCAACCTAGACAAAACGAATATCAATTGTGATTTTTATTGACTTGTAATTTATAAGAACTCCATGATTATTTTTTTTTATAACTTTATGTATTACCTTTTTATAACTATTGAATGTCACATGTTCTCTTCTATCTTGGGTCAAGTTGTGGGCTTTGTGAATATTTCTATGGTTATCTAGTTATAGTATTTGTAGATAAGATGAAAAAGCTAGTAGGTAGGACTAACTCATAGTCCTCATTTTATATATATGGATCATATGTGTTCACATTGGTAGTGTTGATGACCATCCTTATTGTACTCTAATTTAAATATGTTAATGAAAATGTATCATTATTTAATTCAATGATGTAGTAAACCTTAGTAGATAAAATATAAAACACTTAAACATCAAAATAAAAAGTGCATCTGCAAGTAATCAACACCAATAATATAGAGAAACCCTTAAGGTAGAGTAACTCTATCAATTACTTCTTATGGAAGGAATCACTCCATAAGTCATGCTTGTTAGAATACAATATCCAAAATATCTCTAATACAATGATACTCATGTGTATATATACTCTCTCATGAATATTCCTACAGGCTTATGTCAACTCCCCTCATTAATACATTAATTTTAGTAGACAAAACCCTTAAACTTCAAAATAATCAAATGGATCATAGACGAATACATACAAAATATCTAAGGTAGTGTAACACCATCAACTAATCCTTATGGAAGGAATCACTCCACAAGCCATGTTTATTAAAATAGAATATCCAACATATCCCTTATACAATGATACTCATGAGTATTATTAGGGTTCATGTGATAACTACCTCCCACTATTGTATTTATTACCCACCAACTACCTAGTGGGCCTTGCTCTATGATTACAACCACATTACATCAATTATCCTCCCTAGTTACCTTACATCCCATCCACCTTTGCATGTTTCATCCTTTAAACATGAGTGGAAGCCATATAATATGATGTGTTAAGCAATGTAGTGAATTAGTACCAAGCACAAACATCCATCCTTCCTAGTGAAATGTGGACATTGGGTTCATGTGTTTCCTTGCCACCTAAATCTTGATTATGGTTGTTTCTTTGTTTCCCTGTTGTTTATGTGTTGGTCCCATATATCCACTCAATACTTTTAGTTCTCAATGTAGCTCTAGACCTGGTATTTTTTTGGTTCCATGTTGGTCCATAGTAATTTTTTTTATGCTTACAAACTTGCCTTGATGAGTGTTGTCTCTCTTGGTGGTGTGGGTGACGATACACAACAACCTTAGATAAGGGTTCTTCTTTCGTTGACTCTTCACCCTGTGGTTCCTTTGAGGAATGCAACTATGTAGTTTTTTATTCCTTTTTATTATGCCCTTCCTTGGGCTCTCCCTCAAGTTCTTATGTAGACTCTTCTATTGATTCAACCTCAAAATCTTCATCTAATGTGTCTATAGTTACTAGAATTAGTTTCCCTCTAATGACTTCTTCATGTGCCACCTAGGGCCCTTGTTGTTTAGTAAAAGAAGTATCTTGTAGTGTGATTTTATTTTTCTTGTACCAAAGCTCCAAAAACTTCTTTTGCACATTCATATTAATTGTAGAAACTAAGTCCATCCAAGGATATCCAAGAATAATATCCACATCATCCATATTTATAGCATGGAATGTGAATGAAAAACATATTTATCCATAGTAATCCTAAAACATTTAAAAGTTGAATGTTCCTCAACATGTGTTCTCTATATATGCTTTATGGGAGCATGCAATTTTTTAGCTAATTCAACTTTGATGAAATTATGCTTACTACTATGGTTTAAAAAATGCCTTTCTCCTACTTAAGACGTCCATGAAACTTTAATAGGAAGTTTTCATGTGACGATAAACCCTTACATATCTCTTTAGCCTTCTTCATGGCACTGGACTACTTATCTATGGATATTTATTCATATGCTTCATCTAAAAGTTCCAACATCTTTCCATAGTGAAGAAATTTCCACCATATGGAAACAACGAGTTTTAAACTAAGGCTTATCCAAGATATTAAATACTTTGGAAAAAATAAATTTGTCTCTTTTATGTATTCTTCAATACCAGGATCATTATCTTGTCTTATAGAAAAAACATCTTGCTTGAAAAAACCCATAAATAAAACTAAGGTTTGGAAGAAATAACCTACTTTGCAATAGATATCCTTTGTGCAATTAGGGATTTGAGGTGGCATATTAAATGATCATAACTCCTTCACTATTAATCAAAATATTTGTTATGACATGAATTCTAAAATGCCACAACCCCTTTGCTTCTAATGCCACCGATCCCACTAGGATTTGGTACATAAATATAGAGATAAGTGCACAGTAATTTCCCGAGAGGGTTATGAGTCTCAAACTAAAAGAGTTGTAACTTCTATGGTATTTCTCATTATCATATTATGACTCTAATTTTGAAATGCCACAACCACTTTGCTTCTACTTGCACTAGTTTTGCTACAATATAGTTCATAAACAAAGAGATAATCATGTTGCAAGAATTTCAACTTGAAATGAGTGTAACTTCTATGATATTTATTTAGTTCCCTATTACGATGTCAATTATAAAATAACATAGCCACTTCAGTTCAACTGACACTATTTTGGCTGCAATCTGGGCACTCTGTCAAATACTCATCATCATCATCAAAGAACCCTAAAATAATTAAATTTAAATCAACAATATCTTCACTTCCCAGACTCTGATTTGAGATTTGTTTTTGAAATCGAGTATTTTTTTATAGGAACTCAAATATGCAACATGTTTATTCAAATTATGCATCGAAATATTTAAAAATGGATCTAATTTGTGGCCCTACTTGTCATTTTGAAAATTTTCGAAAAGAAAAGAAAAAGTTTATTCTTCCTTTGCCCAAGAAAGAGCATTGATACCAATCTAATGAACCTTAGTAGATAAAGATAAATCCTTAAACTTCACAATAACCAAATGGATCACATAAGAATAATGAACACAAGAATATAGAGAAAACCCTTAAAGTAGAGTAACGCCATCAACTACTCCTTATAGAAGGAATCACTCCACAAGCCATGCTCGTTACAATACAATATCCACAATATCCACTGTACACTGATACTCATGTGTATATATACTCTCATGAGTATTCCTAGAGTCCTTTGCTAACTACCCCTCATCATTACATTTATTACCTACCAACTACCTAGTGAGCTTTATTCCATTATTATGGACACATTAAATTAATTACCCACCTTAGGTACCTAATATTACATTAATGATCCTCCATGGATACATTAAAAATGACTATGCTCATTTATGTTTAATCTTTAATATAATAACCAACATATGTTTGCACTAATAATATTGAAAATTTTATTGACACTATTGGAATAAAATATGACACTTTTGAAATCCAATATTCACACTTTCAAACACTTTAGGAGTCCAACTTTCACACTTTCAATTATGATATTCACACTTCCAGAATCTAATTATCACACTTTCAAACATTTTGACAATCTGATATGCATACTTTGGAAATCCAATATTCACACCTTTGGAACTTGATATTCACTTTTGAAAATCTAATATTCACACTTTTGTAGTGTAGATTTTAGGTTATAATGTCAAATTTAATGAAATGGGCATTCTTTCATTAATGACTAATATAGAAGGAAAGTGTCGATTTACTTTTTTGCATAGAAGTATAAATCTTTTAAGTGTTTCTTGGTATTCAAAGCCTCAACTAAGAAGCATAGGCATAATCCATTCATCAATATATCAATTCTATTTATACACATGAACAAAATGGAGTGGTAGAGCATAAGAATCATGTCATTGAATCTGAAAAATTCCCAATCCCTAGGTGACTAAAGTCTTCATGGTCTCAATCAAACAAGTAGATCGTTGAATTAAACTATTGTAGAAATAAATTTCATACCATAGCATTAATCACTCAATTGTTGGAAATCAAACAAGGGAAGCATAAAATTTTATTTCACACATACATTGGTAATTACTCCTTCAAATATTCTTTTCATTCCTTTGAAAAACTTACAAGGAAACCTCCACAAGCAACCCCACAAAAAACAACACTACACCAATACCAAAAAACACCTCAAACTTGAGTTTTTATAGCCTGATTGAAAGGTAGAGTTGTTGGAAAAAACCAGAAACGACAAAAAATTGTTGTACGGCCTGCAAGACATCCTATACGGCCTGTCTATATCGTCGTACGAACCTATCCATATGACCTTATGGATCCATACAATATTGTTTGTACGACTATACATAATTGTGTCGATCCTTGTACGAGACTACATGTTGCCTAGAAATGCCTCTTTCTTGGATACCTGTTGTCTCTCCCTCCCTATGTTGCTCAATCTACTCAATTTATCAATTGTTCTTGTGTATGTATTAACTCTCTATCTGTACTTGTATTTGTATTTTTAGCTGAGACTAAAACCCTATTCTATTTATGAGACTACTCGTAGTCTAAGTCATGGATGCATGAAATACACTTTTTAGACTCAACTGTGAAAAATAAGACTTTGAATTTTTAACTAAAGTGAATTACAAAATAGAATTACTTTTTCAAAAATAGAATCACTTTTCAAAAATATCTCAAAATACTTCTCGCACATTCACACTGAACCTGTGTGGAAGTTCCTATCCGAGCTATAATTCTCAACATTTAATACATGGCACATTGGACTATCAAAAAACATACTAGAGGGTTGAGGAAGAAGCCTATAACTACATGGTATATAAGTAAGGGAATTGAAATGAAATTTGTGTGGAACATTACACCTAAAGAAGCATGGATGAGCATGAGCCTCTTGTGAAACATTTACATGTATTTGGGAGCATTACATATGTGCACATTCCAAAGGAGCAACATAGTTCTAAACTAGCTAAGAGATGGTCCATATGAATTTTACTTGGTTATTATGAGCAATTGAATTTATTAGATTTTGGTAGCTTGGAGGTGTTATCACTGTAAATTTTTCTTTTGGAGACCTAGCCTCGGAACTCAGCATGAGGCTAAGTCAGTATGGAGGAATGCCAGACTGGCGGATGAAGCCACATCTGACAGATAGGGCTAAATATAGCAGAAAGGTGAAGCAAATGGGGCCCGACATGATGTGATCCTGAGCGTTTCCAAATCAACAGTCGAAGGACGCATCGGGAAGAGAAGTAGCACACTGGTTAATATCCTGGAGGCAGGCTGATAAGAATATCACAGTTTTGTTCCAAAGGTATGTGACGCCACTAGATACATATCGGGGGGGAAAGCGGGTAAGCCTGAAACCACCCCAGTCCACCTCAATGTCACGTGTCAGAAAATCATTTGATATATGTCAAATCCAAGGATCGTACGGGGAAAGGGACGGTCAGTCAAATAACTTCACGCCACTTGTTTGAGTACCTTTCGTCCATGCAATGCCAGTTGAGTGCCACCAGATAACTGATTCAAAGTCTCATCATTCATAATAGATTGGTTGAGCATGACAGTTAGTCGTACCTGTAAGTACTTTTGTCAGTAATTCATGATTGGAACTCTATGACTACCGTCTTTCAAAATATGGATGACATTACTCTGTTTTGGGCAATCAACACTTCATTCTTGAACGGGGTAATTACAAACCAGATCAACTTCCTAATTTCTGTACAATTAAAGGAGATAAGCTTATATTTTCTGCAAAATCGGGAAAAATGGATAAAGCAGACCTAGTGGCCTCCAACGAACCAGAATTTTCAACTAATATGACAGATTCATCATTGAAGAAGAAAGAGAAGTTGGTTGCATGGGTATTAGCAACAAAATTTCATACAAATCCTGTAGAAGAGTCGAAAGTAGATAAAGAGGTCAGATTAAATCCCATCATGAAGGATTTAATCATCAATGGATACATTGATAAGCATCACATGTGATTTGTCAAGAGGAAAAGGAGAAAGAGACAAAATATAGAGGTTAAAGTTGAGGTGATTGAGAGAGTTGGAGAAAACCAATCAGCATGGCTTGACACTTTAAAGGAAGAAATCGCTAATTTGAAATAGTTCTTAGACTAAATTGAGTATGTTTCAGAGAATTTTGTAATGATATAGACATGTGGCGGTCAAAGCGAAAATATAGATTATGTCAGTTTTGTCTATAACATTCCCTATAAAATAAGAGTACATTTGTTACATGTTACTCCTTTTTTGTAACTAATGTCTATTTTTAGAACTGTAGGGAATTTGATTCGTTTTGAATCTCGGATGTAATCTACCTATATATATTATTCCAAAGATAAATGAAAAGAGGACTAACCGGAGACGGGCTTGCCCTCATAGCAGGAGGACTTTGTAATTTCCTGGAGTTAAATTGAATATATAATGCATAAGTGCTTTCAATTCTTTATGAAAATATTCTAATGGTTGTGATATGAGTTCTGTTTTCTCTCATAGTATGTATTTATTGTGTCTTTAAAATTCCATTTGCATCTTCTTCTATAGAGTCAAAGGTCTAGAATTCATCTGATGATGCTCTTGACTTAAGCAATTTAAAACTATGTGATTCTCTTCCTAGCTAATTTAGAATTCATTTAAATAATGCTCTGATGTGGCTAATTGTTTTTCCTTTTTCCTCTTCCACCCTCCAAAATTTCTATTTACAACTTAGATTCATTGCCTCATTTAGCCTTTCTCCTATGGATAGTTCCAATGGCCTGCTATTGTTTATTTATTTTCGACTCCATAGCCCTAAGTGTCCCTCCCTTTCCTTTCCAGAAACTTTATAAAAACCCCCAAAACAAGCCAAATCTAGCCACTGATTGCCAAAGAAACACCTAGTGACACGAGAGATCCCTCTCTAAGTTGAGCATGCTAGTGCCCAACTCTGAAGTAGGTTGAAATAGTTACCTCTGTCATTTGTCTATTCAGCTAGACAAAATTTTTGGAGTGCTAACATTCCAACGCCGTTGTCGGGGAATGAAGGTGAAATCTTCCCTGAGAGAAACGACAAAGTTCAAATATAAGTACTGATGGTGAAGAGTATTCAGATGCAGAAAGGATGTACATCATTCACCTGGTGACTCCATTTTCAAGAATCTAGAATTCAGAATTTTTATGATGACTTCAATGCCCAAAGACTTAGTAGCCTGAAGATTTTATTGGTGACTCCACTCAAGCTTCTAATGGGATTCAAAGATTCCACTGGTAGAAGAATCCAGAAATTTAAATTTTACTAGCGACTCCACTCTCAATGCATAATACAACTTGTGAAACATTCTTGACGACTCCACTATCCGAAGATGAAACCCCTAACAAAGGTATGAAAATGCATCATGGAAGAAAACAAGTACTTAAAATGGAAATTTTTCCAAGGCATTTTGTTGTTTGTTATAAGTTGCTTTTGGTCCTTGCTTGAGCATCCTAGACAATTTTTTCTTCATCTGTTGTATGCTAACGATGATCATGATAATATTGAAGTTGCATATCCTCCTTTTAAGATTATACAAATATCCCCTCAGTTCATTGCTGACCTTGATCAAAATCTCCCACCTGAACCATATGATAGCTACAACCAAGCAGATAAGCCTCATGAGACCAAGGCCAATATTGCATATCATGTGTTTGGTTCAACACCCTCCAATATCCAACACAGGTACAGACCATTGAAATTACCCCACATCCAAGGTTTTGAGCATTTTATAGATTTGTTTGAGATTGATCATGATGATGTTTGTATGAGGGTCTTCTCTCAATATTTGAAAGGAGATACCAAATAATGGTTCAAACATTTGCAACTGGGGAAAATTGGCTCATGGGAAGAATTGAAGGGTGTTTTTTCGAAGTTCTGGGGTAAGAAGAAATCTCTAGACCTGCAACTTACAGAATTCTATGCCTTGAAAGGGAAAATCACTGAGACCATTTCCGCATTCAGTAGAATGTTTTCCAATACTTATTATGATTTTCCTGAAGAAATTAAAACCATTGAAGCTATTGCCATGCTCCAGTATGCCACTACTCTCCACCCAGATTTGTCTTTCCTCCTGATGGAAAGAAGACCTGAGACCTTACAACACATGTTTAATGATGCTCAAGAAATTCAACACAATATCCTAGCATATGAATAGATTTGAAATGAAGGTTTGGGTGCTCCAGGACATGAGAATGGACATGAACATAAAAGAGTTGATTGGAATCTGAAGCGTAAAATTGATAGCATCATAGGTCCTCTTGAAAATTTGAATGCTAAAGATTTTGCAGAAGATTATATTCCACTTGGTGAAAGGGAAAGCTCTTATGTGATTTATGATACACCACATGACAAGCATAAAGCTTATTGTTTCAAATATTCATTCATGGATAGTCAAGAAGATGAGTATGCAAATCAATCTGTTGAAGAGAAAATCGATGCTCCAAGTTTTTTCTTGCTAGATGACATTGCAGGTGTTGTTGATCTGCTTATATATGATGAATATGGTGATAATTATGAGGTTGACTTCTTAGAACAACCAACCGCATGTTCTCTCCCTGAAAACGTTCCTTTTCATAGTAATATCCATTAGCTTACATATCACAATTGCAAAGAAGAAAGTTTTTAACCAACTGCAGGAAATGCTTTACCTCTATGTTTCCCTTCATTTAAATTGTTGAAAGAAAATTATAAGATCATCATTGAGGCAAAATAATGTATGCTGATGCCAAATCATGTTGATTCACTGGAACTAATTGACAATAAATTACAGCCATTGGACGGAGATGAATATGGAAATGAGTGTGTTCAGCAACCCAAAGAAATTGAAAATTGTGCATATGACAACAATGAAGAAAATGAAGAAGGTTTTGAATCAGGCGAAGGAACCTTGCCACTATGTTTTTCTTCCTTCAAAACACTGAAGAAAAATGTTTCTAATAAAAAATCCTCCAGGTATGATGTCGAATATCCAAAATACAATGGACTTGCAAATGAAAACCATCTTCCATTATGTTTTTCTTCCTTTGAATTATTGAAAGCAAATCGTGAGATAGAAGAAGAAGCAAGAAATTATGACTGCCATGTCACTTTTTTACACGAGCAAACTGTTGTCAGTGAGGAGGAGCAACAACCTTCACATGAAATAAATGATCACATGGCTGATTACATAGATGGTTATTTAGGTTCATATTTGCATCCTGTGCCCAACTATCATCTTGAAAATGAAGATAAAGTTGATCAAGAAATTACTATTAAAGGTCATCGTCCTTCTCCTAATATTAATGTAGATATAAAACAAGATTTCCAGCAAGACAGAGTGTTTCAAAGTTGTCTTTCTTCCCTTGAGAATGATGTGGTTGTTCAATTCCTAAATGGCTTAGACATAGATGAGGATTCTGAAAATGCATATATGGAAACTTCAAGCATTGAACAAACAACTAACATAGAGTTTCAAGAAAGCAACAAGACAATATATGCCACTTCTCAATCAGAAATACAGAAAGATAATAAAGGGGAAGTTGTTTTATCTGATTCTTTCGAAAATCATGGTTTTGAAAATGCATTCATGGGAACTCTAGACTGTGAAATAGTCCATGTTGTTAGCCTTTCACATTTGCAAGAATATTATGAACATGAACTTATTTCCATTCATTCACTTGAAAGTCAAAATGACAGTCTTCGAGCAAATTTCCATAAGGTTGATAAAACCAAATCAGAATTGTTTGATGAACAAGAGGATATCATTGACACATATAATATGGTTTTCATATTTGAAGATATTCGAGGATGTATAAATGTTTTTGTTGATATGCATGGAAGAGTAGAGAAACCTATTGCTGCCATTTCATTTGAAAATGTTCTCAGATCAGAAGAAATATATCAAGAACAACAGACACTTGTGAAGGAAGCATGTCCTTTTGTTTTAACTCCTAAAAAAGAAGTGGTCCCTCATGTGTCTCGTGACCTTATGGTATGCTATATGAAAAATATTTACATTCTAAATCTACAGCTGATGAGGGGTTGTGAGCTTAAGAATAAAGAGGACAACAAATCAATGTCGGTATTATATATGGATTGCTTTACACCAGAAGCTTCGTTTCAGTTAGCACTGTCTTATGATTCAGAAGATTGTTATTTCCAACGGTCTCAATAGATTTTTCAGCCTCCTAGTGGAAATCAACAGGTTAAATCACATAAAAACAAGCATGTAGTGGAAGGGGCGAAACATGATGGTTGTTTTGTGCATGTTTTAGAGGATCCATTTGAAATTTTGTTGGAGGCAGTAAATGGTACAAATGTTCTTAATTTTTTGAAATTTGGATTTTTGGATGAATTTTTGAATGAATTATCAGTAAAAAGACTTTGGAGCAAGCATGTGCAAGGAAAACAAACACTGGATAAAATGATGGCATGGATGCATTGGCACTTTCATTTCACCTTACTGGCATTTCGCCTCAGCAGTTAGGGTAGGTAGGTGTGAATAAGCTTGATGATCAAGCATTTTCAAGTTTAGATTCCCAAATAAAGTATTCAGATAAATTTTAGTAGTATATCCAACGTTCAATCCCTAGGTCAAAGCATGACACCCACATGTTATGAGAAAATCCCAATGGAGAAGGTACAGGGTCTACTGTTCTTTGCTACCTTGCAGGGAGGGTAGCATCCCCAGTTGGAGCCCATGTTATCACTGTAAAATTTTATTTTAGAGGCCCTGCCTCATAACTTAGTAGAAGACTAAGTCAGTATGGAGGAACGTTAGACTGGCGGACAAAGACACATCTGGAAGACAATGCTAAATATAGCGGAAAGGTGAAGTAGATGGGGCTTGATAGGGAGTGATCATGAGTGTTGCCAAATCAATGGTCGAAGGACACATCAGGCGGAGAAGTAGTGCACTGGTTAATATCTTGGAGGTGGGCCGATAAGAATACCGCAGTTTTGTTCCAAAGGTACGTGGCGCCACTAGATACATATCGGGGGGAAAAGAGGGTAATCCTGAAACCACCCCAGTCCACCCCGATGTCACGTGTAAGAAAATCATTTGATATATGTCAAATCCAAGAATCGCACAGGGAAAGGGATGGTCAGTCAAATCACTTCACGCCACTTGTTTGAGAACTTTCCGTCCATGTGATGCTCGGTGAGCACTGCCAGATAACTAATTCAAAGGATCATCATTTGGAATAGATTGGTCGAGCGTGACAAGTCATCGTACCTGTAAGTAATTTTGTTAGTAATTCATTATTGGAACACTATGACTACCGTCTTTCAAAATATGGATGACATTACTCTATTTTCGGCAATCGACGCTTCATTCCTGAACGGGGTAATTACAAACCAGATCATCTTCCTAATTAATGTACAATTAAAGGATATAAGCTTATGTTTTCTACAAAATCGGGAAAAATGGATAAAATAGACCCAATGGCCTCCAACGAACCAGAATTTTCAACTAATATGATAGATTCATCATTGAAGAAGAAAGACAAGTTGGTTGCACGGGTATTAGCAACGAAATTTCATACAAATCCTGCAAAAGAGCCCAAAGAAGATAAAAAGGTCAGATTAAATCCCATCATGAAGGATTTAATCATCAATGGATACACTGATAAGCATCACACACGAGTTTTCTAGAGGAAAAGGAGCAAAAGGCAGAAGATAGAGGTTAAAGCTGAGGTGATTGAGAGCGTTGGAGAAAACCAATCGGCGTGGCTTGACACTTTAAAGGAAGAAATCACTAATCTAAAATAGTTCTCAGACTAAATTGAGTATGTTTTAGAGAATTTTGTAATGATATAGACATGTGGCGGTCAAAGCAAAAATCTCGAATATGTCATTTTTGTCTATAACGTTCCCTATAAAATAGGAGTACAATTGTTACATGTTACTCCTTTTTTGTAACTGATGTCTATTTTTAGAACTATAGGGAATTTGATTCATTTTGAATCATGGATGTATTCTACCTATATATATTATTCCAAAGATAAATGAAAAGAGGATTGATCGAAGAGGGGCCTGCCCTCGTAGCACGAGGACTTTGTAATTTCCTGGAGTTAAATTGAATATATAATGCAAAATCATTTTGAACTCTTTATGAAAAGATTCTAATGGTTGTTATATGAGTTTTGTTTTCTCTCATAGTATGTATTTCTCGTGTCTTTAAAATTCCATTTGCATCTTCTTTTGTTTAAATTGGAGAGTCAAAGGTCTGAAATTCATCTGATGATGCTCTCGACTTAAGCAATTTAAAACTATGTGATTCTCTTCCTAGCTAATTCAAAATTCATTTAAATAATGCTCTGATGTGGTTAATTGTTTTTCCTTTTTCCTCTTCCACCCTGCAAAAATTTCTATTTACAACTCAGATTCATTGCCTCATTTATTCTTTCTCCTCTGGATAGTTCCAATGGCCTTCTATTGTTTATTTATTTTTGACTCCATAGCCCTAAGTGTCCCTCCCCTTCCTTGCCAACAACTTTATAAAAAACACCAAAACAAGCCAAATCTAGCCATTGATTGCCAAAGAAACACCTAGTGACACAAGAGAGCCCTCTCTTAGTTGAGCAGGCTAGTGCCCAACTCTAAAGTAGGTTGAAGCAATTACCTCTGTCGTTTGTCTATTCAGCTGTAAAATTTTTACAGAGTGTTAACATGAGGTACTTCTACATTGGCGACAGCAACAGGTAGAAGAGACCAAGCATATTCCTCTCTTAAGTGAGTTTATAAAGTGATTTTATAAAATCAAGTTAACCCTTTTCTTATTTAATGGGTAAAAGTGACTTTATGACTTTTGGGTCACTTAAATGATTTAAGTGAACTCAACAGATGATTAAGTCATGATCGTTGATCTCAGGAGGGAAATATCTAATATTGACCGTTCATCTCTTCAGAAGACCAAGGGTTAGAGAAGTTACACATTAAAGATGCATAAAAGGAGCTTGAGAGAGAAGAGGGGGCACCCCTTTTGAGGAGATCTTGGAGAGGAATGTGAAGAGTCACTCATATTCCAACAGAGACCAAGAGAATTTGAGCTAGAGGAAAGAGTAGTAGCAAAGTGGGATTTGCACGAATTCCAAGGAGGGGAGGAGGCACACATCCCAAGATATATTCAACATTAAAGGACAGTCTGTGCAATATGGATTGAAGAGGTCGTATAGTTGTTTCAGGCACAAAATTTGAGGCAACCATCTCATAGAGTTTTAGCATATTTTTTAGGCACCTAGTTAAGGAATAATCCGTACAGAAAGGTGCAACAACAATGCACATATTTTGAGTAGGTTTTGTTGTCAAGGAAGTCGTATTGGTCCTGACCATACGACTAAAATATAATCATATATTTTGTGGTCTTTGACATGTTTTTCGAGGTGATATTGTTGTTGTAATTAATGTTGAATTTATTGTTGTTGTAAATTCATAATTTTCCTAAGAGCTTAATAAGAAACATATATCCTAGATTGGTTTCCCCCTTGTGGGTTTTTCCAGGGGCATTGCCTAGAAATTCCTTGTGTCAAATGTGGTGATTTTGTCTATTGTTCATTGTTCTAATAAAATGTATGTGATTCCATTGCTTTATTGGTGAATAATTATAGGAGGTTAAAATCTAGTGTTGGCTAAGTGTTTGAGATCAGATTTTTCAACATGGTATCAGAGTAGGAGCTCTGAGGTTCAACATACAAGATATTTGACACTTGGTTTGCAGTGAGTATAGAGGGGTTTTTCCTAGAATAAGGAAGGGGAAGAGTTGAGTTTCAGTTGAGAAGGTCATGGCTATTGGCTTGAGGTTCAAAGATAGGTTGGATGGGACAACAAAATTTAATCCTTGGAAGGAGAAGATAGTTTTGTTGCTAGATGAATATGAGTTATGGGACGTTGTGAACAACACACAATTAGATCTCGTCATTGTTCCTACAGATGCAAATCATTTGGAATATTCTACAAGAAGAATGTGAAGGCAAAGAGGATGATTCTTGATGCAATTAAGGACCATGTTATTCCTCGTGTTTCTGGAAAAATAAATTCCTATGAGATGTGGGAATATTGACCAAGCTATACCAAATTTCCAATGAGAATCGAAAGATGGTATTGAGAGAGAAGCTGAGAAATATAAATATGACCGAGACTAAAAAAGTGTCTTCATATCTCACCAGAATCACTCAAGTTTGTGATGAACTTGGCGCAGTTGGAGAGGTTATAACAGATGGAGAATTGGTCAGGACTGCTTTGAATGGTTTTTCATAGAAGTGGAACACCTTTGTTAAAGGTGTTGTCTCTAGGGAGAATCGTCCCAACCATGAGAGATTGTAGGATAACTTCATAAAAGAAGAGACTCATGAGGAGGCTCTTTGTATTAGACAATCAAAGGGTGAGGAGAATGAGGATAATTTTTCCCTGGTAGCAACAAAGAAGAAAGACAACAAGTCTTCTCATGGAGAGAAGAAGGACATGAGTAAGGTGAGATGATATGCATTTCATGAGTTGGGACATTATACATGCCAATGTCCAAAAAAGAAGAAGAAGAGGTGGGAGCCAGAGGTGTCTGCATCAGCTGAAGTTGTTGAATTCACAAAAAAGTTCGAGAAGGATTTTTTCTTGATGGCATGTCTTGCAGGCATTGGGTGCCTAACATTGGGTGCCTAGGGTGTACATGAAATCTTGCATAGTTCTTGGACAATGGGTATTCTCAGCACATGACGAGGATGAGATCTATATTCCTTTGTTATTCAGAGATCAATTCAGGAAGATATGTGGGGTGTGGGGTGAGAATAAAACATGTTTTAGTTGTGGAGGGAGTTGGAAGTGTTAGATTCCATTTGGAGTCAGGAGGGTATCTAGAGTTGGCTGAGGTATTATATGTTCTCGAAATACCAATGAACTTTCTCTTTGTGTCATATTTTGATATAGATGGATGTGGGATTGTGTTCTCTCAAGGACTAGCATACTTATATCTAGAGGGAATCTCTTCTGACCCAATTGTGTTGCTTGGTGTCTGGTCAGAGAGATTGTACAGAGTTCTTGGTCAGCCTATAGTTGGATCCAATGTGTGGTTGGAGCTTGAGTCTGACAGTTGTGAGGCTTCATAGAGAGGACCTTGGATGAGTAAGTCTCTTGATCAGATTTCAATGCAGGTAGCTCAAGATGCTTTGAGTTCAGAGGGAGCAGAGGCTTCCAGCGCAGTGGGAGAAACTACAACATAGGACATGATGGGGTTGGAGACAAATCCAAGTTGAGGCTCTAGAAGTTCCTCCCTCACTAAGAGGGAGTGTTAAATTTTGGTAGCTCGGAGGTACTTCTACATTGGCGGCCCCAACATGTAAAGAGACCAAGCACATTTCTCTCTTAAGTAACTTTATAAAGTGATTTTATAAATTCAAGTTGAGCCTTTTATTATTTAATGGGTAAAAGCGACTTTATGCCTTTTGGGTCATTTAAGTGATTTAAGTGAACTAAACGGAAAATCAAGTCGTGACCATTGATCTCAAGAGGGAAAGATCTAATCTTGACCGTTCATCTCTTTGGAAGACCAAGGGTTAGGGTAGTTACAAATTAAAGATGCATAAAAGGAGCTTGAGAGAGAATGGAGAGTGCATCTTTTGAGGAGATATTGGAGAGGAATGTGAAGAGTCACTCACATTCCGAGAGAGACCAAGAGAGATTGAGCTAGAGGAAAGAGTAGTAGCAAAGTAGGATTGGAATGAATTCCAAGGAGGGGAGGAGGTAGGCATCCCAATATATCTTCAACACTAAAGGAAATTTCATACAATATGGATTGAGGAGGTTGTACAACTGTCCAGGCAAAAAAATTGAGGTAACCATCTCAACAGAGTTTTGGCATGATTTTCTAGGTGCCTAGCTGAGGAAGAATCCGTACAGAAAGTTGCAACAACAGTGAAACAATTTCAAGGAGGTTTTGTTGTCAAGGAGGTTGTATTGTTCAAGCCATACAACACAAATCTAAGTAGAGATTTTGTGGTTTTATTTTTGTGGTCTTTGGCATGTTTTTTGAGGTGATATTGTTGTTGTAATTGATGATGAATTTATTGTTACTATAAACTCAGAATTTTCCTAAGAGCTCAATAAGAAGAATATCTCCTAGATTGGGTTTCCCCTTGTGAGTTTTTCCAGGGGAATTGCCCAGAAATTCCTTGTCAAATGTGGTGATTTTGTCTACTGTTCATTGTTATTTCCGCTGCTATATTTTCAGATTGCTTAGTCACTTGTATTTATGCTCATCATTCTAGTAAAATGCATGTGATTCCATTGCTTTATTGGTGAATAACTATAGGAGGTTGAAATCTAGTGTTGGCTAAGTGTTTGAGATCAATTTTTCAACAAAATTTATATCAAATTGTGGGAATGTGAAGATAATAATCTTGTGAAAAAAAATGACATCATATTTTACAAAGGAAGTACATATATGAAACAAATAAGGAATTTTGATAATGTGAATGGAGAATTATATTTGGAACCTATTACTATTTTAGAAAAAAAAGATGCATTTGAATCTAAGGTGAAGAACACAAAAAAATTCCAAAAGACACCTAAATGGGTAATCAAGACTCTTTAAGATTTTTATGTGTAATTTGATATTGTTGTTGGTGTGGAAACCAAGAGACAAAAACATATGGAGAGAAAATATAATGAACATACCCAATAGCCTTTGTGCTCTATTGCGGTACTTCTTGAAACCACCAATTTTCACCAACTTCTTCCTTTGATACCACAATGTAATGTAAATAATTGTTTAATTAAGTTGTAACCAACATTATTGCATATAATTTATGGACAATAATAATTTTGTAATGGAAATGCATTACTCATATATAATTACTCTATAACCCATGAGCACAATCAACCATCTTAGCACATAAAACATATTTCTACTTATACATTGAATAATAATAATTGGTACATGGGAAATTGCAAAAACATTCATATTCATTTACAATAGTATTCATATATAGTTCTTTCACATACCTATAATTACATTCTCTTCATGATCATGGACGCTTTTGGCATACCCACAAGGCCATTAACCTTAAACTAATATGGCTGGAAATTAATATATAGAGTAGAGGAAAAGTTAAGCCCTCCGCATTACAATATGTGGTTGTAACAACCTCCCAATTCCACAAATGAATCACTACTAGGAAAATCAGCATGCACTCCTCAGCCTTAATTTCCACTCCCATACTTAAAGCTTCCATAGTGAGCAGATAATCATCAACATGACACTCACCAAAAACATTAGTATCCGGAATATAAAAAATACAAATCAATATTTTAATTGTCATTAGTTGCACTTAAAGAAACAGCTCCATGGAAGTGTTTGTACACCCATCCATAGGCACTAGCTTGAGTAGGTGCCACCCCCATTCTAGGTAATGAAACAACAAGGGGGAATTTACTGGCTAAGGTTAATGTTTCCTCACTTAGCCCAACTAATTATTTAGGTTGTGGATTTTACCTCTCAACTTATGTTTATGACATCATTTACAACACTTTTAGGCACTTTTGGGAGACCATGAAGTTTGAACTTTGTCGGATGTTATGATGAACCAAGACCAAATGTACAGTGGGAGGGGACGAAAACTCTTATTTTCTAGCCTTAATTCCCAAAGACTCTAACCCTTACCCTTTCTACATATTTCTCCTTATTTCCCTTTGCAACTCTACGTACAAAATCCATACAAAAATCATTTCCAATCGCCCTAAGGTATATCTTCCAAGAATCATTTCTAAAAATCAAGGAGGTTTTATTAAAAAACGACAGATCATGGATAATATTTTTCTTGTACAATAATCCATTCATTCCAGTGTGACCAGGAGAGAAAGTGGAATGGTGATCAAATTGGATATGGCAAACGCCTTTGACAGGGTACATCATCCATTTATTTTTGTTGTTTTACGAAAATTTGGTTTCTCTAATATTTTTGTTCATTGGATAAAAGTGTGCATTGGATGACCTTGGATATCCCCTCTTCTCAATGGAAGGTCGGTTGGATTTTTCAAGAGAATCAAAGGCTTTAGGTAGGGGTATCTGCTCTCCCCGCTCCTCTATGTCATCATGGCAGACTCTTTGGGCAAAAAATTAGAAGCAGAGAAAAGAAGGGGCATTTTACCAGGAATTGTTATAGTCCGAGGGTTGAAAGAAATAAACCACTCCCAATTTGTTGATGACACCTTGCTTCTAGGAGGGGCCTCTCAGATCATTGTTTTCTGCTTTCAAGACTGATCTGGATTATTTTCGGCACGAAATGAGAGCGGAGATATAATAAAGAAATGCACAGAGATATTGCAGATATTCAATAATATAACAAAAATTTATCAGAGATGCAACCATAAACATAGATATACAGTAATACACGATTTCTATTAATC
>SNQJ01S0000747.1:536329-552370 GCA_010110895.2 Picea sitchensis | reverse complement strand
ACTGGCAAGCACCTGGGGATGTTATGTCCTGGGAATGTTAATTATTATTATCATTCTGTTCTCAACCAAATCAGATATATGATTTAATACTTGTTTTATTTATTGATATGTGATTGAGCAATCAATTGGCTTAACTTGTTTAGCAAATGAGGCACGCTATATTAAAATGGTATAAAAAACAAATTAAAAAAAAATTGATGGTGATATGATAAATACCATTAAACTCTACCAGTGTCAATCAAACTATGTCAGCAGTAGCGAGATTGGACAAATTTGAACATATTTTTGCTTTTCAATTTTTAGTTTTTTTAAAATAAATTAAATATATATAATATTTTAAGATATAAAGTTAATTTTATAATTTTTTTTTTTAATTTAATAAAAAGGACAAAGTTTCTTATATTATCAAATTCCAACTACAGAAAATATTTGCTTTAAAATTACACGCCTCTTATTTTGAAATTATTTCACCTTTTAAATAAAGGTAAAACTTATAGAGACGTGATGGATAAAAATTCTGACGAGAATAATAATAACCACCGACTCAACAGAATAATCTTTAATAAATTCGGTGAGAAAAAAAACAAAACCTTAAAAAGTAAGGTATAACTCCCATAATTCAGTCAGCAAAAAAATAAATTTAAAGGTAACATATAACATCCTAGTGTTCGTTTCGGGTTTTAATGATGGAGTGGGTTAACTTCTAGTTATTTTTTCTGTAGGTTATTCAACAGTTCTATTTTAAATTTTTGTTAATCCAGAATTTTGATCGATTTTCTGAGCATTTAAATTGATTTAAAATGAGGCAAAACTTTTAGGGTAAGGTTTTGAAATACATGGAACTTTGATCCATACGAAACTCGAAAATCTAACTGAATTCAGGCCCATTTTTTTAACTGAAAAATAGGTCTGTTTACTCCCTAGTTAACCTATTCCTTTAATGACTATCTTCTATAATTTTTATTTTTAAGTATTTTAAATTGTTTTTAAATATAAAATATTTTATTTTTTTTTCAAGTAAAAAAGGTAGTACCTGCTATATTAAGTTAACAGAGAAACATTGACAAAATACACAGAGATATAGTCGTCTTGAGCCCCCAAAAATGTTGTCGTTTTACCAGAAACCAACATAGTTTGGAGAGAAATGAGTCTAGGAAGATAAGCTAAAAATTGTTTTGCCCTCTGTCCTGCCCGAAGGAAACCAAGACAGGTGGCCATANTTTTATCTCAAGTTAGGACTAGACATTTCATAGTTTGGTGTTGAGGATGATGGGCCAGAACCCATGTCAATAGTGTGGGGGACTTCACGGAGGATGACCAACTTTGAACGGTTTGAATCATAGTTATTAAAGACCTTATTAGAATAAATAAGGAAGGGAAGATTGTGGGAGATTGCTCTCATGTCAACAACAAAGATCGTGGTATAGAGGTACATCAATTAGTGATGACAATGTGGAAAGCAAGATGGACAAAAGGAAGGACACCTCACATTGCCATGTGCTAACAAATGGAGCAATCTAGTGATTTTGTTGCATACCCCATTGAACAATAATGATGGGCATATAAAAGGAAAGGGTAATCATACCAAGGAATGAGCCTAGTTGGTGGGGGAATCGACTCATTCTTATGAGACAAATTTGCTTGAGACAACTTTTCAAGGGATGGAAGTGGGTAAGAGGAGTTCATCCAAGAGGTTGTACATTGAGTGTATAATCTAAGAGCAAAGGTTGAAGAAATTCTAGGAGCAAGGTTGACCATAGACTCATTAGGTCTTTATAAGTAGGAAAGCTCTAATGTGTTCCACTAGGGGGAATTCCTTTATATCTACAAAGACTTGAAATCCATGCCTCCCCCCCCCCCGCCTCCCTCGAGTGTAATTGTAACACTTGCTACTAGTACTTTGAACAGGTTGAAACTCACACCACAAACTACAAAACTTGTCACTTCTCTCTTATTAAGGTTAAGGCCAAGGAACTATAAAAGAAAGGCCTGAAGGAAAGAGGGTCATGGGTAGACGAGAACATGGATGGACCCTATGTATTTTCATCTACATACCTAAATAGCATAAGGGGTAGGCAATATATTTTTAAGGAAACATTGAATACCTAATGGGTTCTCAAGGATGTGGATGATGAATGAGAATTGAAACTCGAGAGAAAATATCAATCTTAGCATATGACCCGCAACAAAAAATTGACTTGGACAACCAACATTAGAGAATGGTTATGGAGATTAATGTTTTGGACAACTAAGGAAATGTCCAATAGAATACCCTTTAATGAAAAGTTCTGACCATATTTTCTAGGTTGGCTACATAAAACCCAATTTATTTCTTTGAAGTTTATGTTTACTCTGATTGAACTGACAATCAAATTTGACCAAGTCCTCATTATCGAATGTTTGGCTCCATGTCAACAATGCAAGCCCAATCATCGTGGATTTTCTACATCAAATTCCATGCTTCAGTAGGTTTGTGATCAACTATCTTTGTGTTGTTGCACTTTCCTAAACTTTGTGCTTATGCTTAACTCATGCTTGTTGGATACTCTCACACTTCACTACCTTGAGCTTGCACCAAATTACATTCAAGACACACCTAGACTTTGTATTGTTCACCTTGTGCTAAAATGCTTTCAATATACTCGTATTTTCCATAATATTTTCTAACACCTCCCTTAACACAATAAATATGTTCTCCCTCATCCAAATCATTTTTACAAACTTTTCAAGCTCACGTATTCATAGAGGCTTAAGAAACATGTCAAAAAACAGATAATTTATTTATAACACTTCAATCGAATTCGACCATCCTCTTGCAATCCTCTTAGATAATGTTTGCACACTTCAATATGTTTGCTTCACTAATGAAAAAATGCTTTCTTTAGCAACCAAATAGACCATGAATTATCAATCAAGATAGTTGTTGGTTTATCATGCACTAAATCAATGCTTGCTAATAATAATCGCATCCAAACCCTTGTATTATGTTTCATTTATTGTACCGTTGCATTTACATTGTACCGAAGGCAGAGGAATTGTGTTATTCTTTTTGTTGCTCCAACTAATAACTATTCAACCAACATGACAAATAAAACCATATGTATATTTCAATTGTCTTCGCTTCTAATACACTTAGAATCTATAAAACCTACTAATGTTAGATTATTATTTATAAGAGAATATTTTTTTTCCAAATAAATATACCTTTCATATACCTTAATATTCTTTTCAATGTCTTTCAATAGAACCATCCATGTGTCTTCAAACTACATCATACTAAACCTTATGATCGAATCATTAGAATATTTAGATCGAAGTAAGAAATTCCTCTCAATTTTTTCCAAATATCCAATCCAAAGTCCAAAGTCTCTCATTTCAGATGTGTGTAGTAGGTATTGTTTTAATACTTCAATTTTGATGCTACATATTACAATAATTTAATCACTAAATAAAATAATTTAATCACTAAATAAAATGGTTATTAGGAAATCTCTACTATGAGTGGTCTTCACATGTAAGTTCAAATATGAATTACTTTTTTGGGACCCACCATCTTTGAAGTATTCATTAATCCTTGTTTCCAATGTCTTTGTGCTTTCTTCAGACCATAAAGAGATTATCATGATAACTTAAACATTAAATTGTCTTTTCCAAATTGCATGAGTACAGCTGGTTACTCCATGTAGATTTCCTCATCAATCCATACATTCATAAATTCATTTTTCACATCCATTTGATGTATCTCCCATTCTAAATTGCACAACACGTTCTATCATTGTTTAGATTATATTCATCTTCATAGTTAGAAGGGAGGTCTCCTCATAATTGATGCCTTCTTTATGTTCACAACCTTTGGTTACCAAACACACTTTATGCACATATATTGTACCATCAAATTTGTATTTTGTTGTAGATCCATTTAGTTTCTTCTTGATTGAATCCATTTCAACTTGCATAGGTTTACACCACTTATTTTTCTTATCTATTTATTAAAAACTTTGAGGCTCAATTGTGTTTATATTGTCATCATCAACTCAAACTTCACTATAGGTGACTTCTCCAAGCATATTGTTCTCCTAAGTTATGGTTTGTCCGTCTTTGTAATACCCCCTAGAGCATGAACATAAAAAGTATGTGGTAAGTGGGTAAGTGGTTTACATTTGATTAATTTGGAATTTATATAAAATAATAACAATAATAATACAAAAATGTGCACCTGGGTTTATCTCCCTAGGAGCACCATGGGGGTAGTGAAACAATGAGAGGGGAAATAAGAGGTGATTGATAAAATAATATTTTATTGAGGTTGCCAAGTGTCTATCTCCCAAGCCTTCATATCCCTTTATATTAATTTTCTTATGTTTATTTCCCAAGCTTTATGAAAGGGGCACATGGTCTACATGCAAGTCATATATTCATGCAAGCCTCGGGAAAGAATTCATTCCCCATTTGGGAAAAATAATTATTTTGATGTTTCCTTGATGGGGGTGGGGGACTATAGAGGAGGTTGTCATTTGTGTATGTTGAAATACCATACACATACACCAAGAGAGGCAATGGGTGGTAGTTGGTAGGACAGAACATTAGTAAGCTAAACCATGGAGGAGAATGCTACCATGTTGGTACCTTGTGAGACCATTCATGTATCCTAAGATGACGTTGGTATGTTGTATGTTAGTGTTGAGATTACATTGTACCCAAAGGTATGTCATTTCCATAAGTCTAGTTATTATGCATGTATGAGGAAAACCATGGTTGTGAGTGTTTGTAATTTTTACAACTCATATTTCCTGGCTTCAAACATTAGAATTTTTCCTAGCCATATTTCATTGTAGCACTAGAGGGAAGTGGGATAGCCTGAGGGACATTTTAGCAGTTAAGGGGATCCCATTTATGGTGTTGTGCAAGGAGGAAAGAGAAGTTCGAAAGTGGGATTGTTATAGAATTAATGGGTTGAAGGATGAATTCCCTGGTTGTAAATGATGTTATAAACATAAGTTGAGAGGCAAAATCCATGGATTAAATAATTAATTGGGCTAAGTGAGGAAACCTTAGCCTTAGCCAATAACTTCTCCCTTGTTGTTTCATTACCTAGAATAGGGGTGGCACCTACTCAAGCTAGTGCCTATGGATGGGTGGAAAAATGCTTCCATGGAGCTATTTATTTAAGTACAACTAATGACAATTAAACTATTGATTTTTATTTTTTATATTCTGGATACTAATGCTTTTGGTGAGTGTCATGTTGATGATTACGTGCTCACTATGGAAGCTCTAAGTATGGGAGTGGAAATTAGGTCTCAGGAGTGCATGTTGAGTTTCCTGGCAGTGATTCATTTGTGGAATTGGGAGGTTGTTACAACCACATATTATAATGCAGAGGGATTAACTTTTCCTCTATCCTATATATTAATTTCCATCCATGTTAGTTTAAGGTTAATGGCAAGGTTAATGGCCTTGTGGGTATGCCAAAAGTGTCCATGATCATGAAGATATTGTAATTATATGTATGTAAAAGAACTATATATGAATATTGTTGTAAATGCATATGAATGTTTTTGTAATTTCCCATGTACCAACTATTATTATTCAATGTATAAGTAAAAATATGTTTTATGTGCTAAGATGGTTGAATTTGCTCATGGGTCATAGAGTGATTGTTTATGAGTAATGTATTTCCATGAATGGAAGATTTATGGTACATAAATAATTGTAATTGGAGGTTCGTTTTACATTCAAACTAGTTTGTTCATAGGTTTGCCCTGCCTCCAATGACTAATTGTCGACTGGATCCATAACAAGTCATAATTAAACACATTAAAAATAATTGACCAACACACCACCCAACCGCCAAATCTATTAATATTTGCATTTATAACCCCATATATTTGTATTTATGAACCATCGCTTGCTTGACAATAAGAGGGTCATTTCAATAGCCAATTGGATCGTTGCAAAATGCTTTCAAATAATTTTAAAAAATCAAAAGAATTAATTTGTAATGTTTTTCCTTTGCAAAACCTGACAAATTTTCGGTCAACAACTAGATTAATATGTAGTCAACTGCATGTCAATTTCCATATACCATGTTGTGGCAGATATAATAATTAGAAGTGTTAGAGTCACATGTTATCCTTCATAATTTCAAAACAAAGCCCCCTCTACTTTAATACAATCATTATCTTTTATAAAAGACAATAAGAGAATCACTCATTAAATCAATACCAAGGGACGTGTCCATCCATCTTTTAGTGACAATTAACTTTGATCAAGGATTGGTATCTACCTTTATCAAATTTTCGCAGAAGAGTGCACATGACACTTTTGACTTACATATAATATAGTGGGCTAGTTCATGGTGGGCCAATTCATTACTCATACGATACGATGGTGTTGATATATTTTAATAGATTGGATTTCTAGATATCTATACTAATTTGAAAAGATCTCTCAATTTTACATTTTTTTATCATTTTTTATGCAAGAGGAATATGGTTTTTTCCATCTTTGCTTATCCAAACATTGATGCTTTTATCTCAAATTAGGTCTAGACATTTCATAGTTTGGTGTTGAGGATGATGGGGCAGAACCCATGTCAATAGTGTGGGGGGACTTCACCGAGGATGGCCAACTTTGAACGGTTTGAATCCTAGTTGTTAAATAACTTAATAGCATAAATAAGGAAGGGAGGATTGTGAGATATTACTCCCATGTCAACAACAGAGGTTGTGATATAGAGGTACATCAATTAGTGATGACATTGTGGAAAGAAAGATGGACAAAAGGAAGGACACCTTACATTACCATGTGCTAATAAATCAAGCAATCTAGTGATTTTGTTGCATACCCCATTGAGAAATAATGATGGGAATACAAAAGGAAAGGGTAATCATACCAAGGAATGGGCCTAGTTGGTGGGGGAATCGACTCATTCTTGTGAGAAAAAATTGCTTGAAACATCTTGTCAAGGGCTGGAAGTGGGTAAGGGGAGTTCATCCAAGAGGTTGTACACTAAGCGTATAATCTATAATATTTGACTCATTGTGGCACAAAGATCCAATTTCAAGCATTACCATCCCACAATGCTAGGTCATAAGGCACTATGTTCTTTCCATGGAAGGAAAATGTGGAAGGAGATATATTCAAAGCTTAGAAATATCATGTCGTACATATTTATATGAAGTAAAAAATTGCTTCTTCTGAAGCCTATAGACACCAAGTTATCTAGGATACCAAGTGTGACCTTGAAGAAACACAAAACACCTTTCTTCTACAACAACAATGTTGAATTCTAAGAGCAAAGGTTGAAGGCATTCTAGGAGTAAGGTTGACCATAGACTCATTAGGTATTTATAAGTAGGAAGAATTTAATGTGTCCCACTAGGGGGGATTCCTTTATATCTACAAAGACTTGAAATCCATGTGCCCCCCACCCCCAAGTGTAATTGTAACACTTGCTACTAGTACTTTGAACAGGTTGAAACTCAAACTACAAATTACAAAACTTGTCACTTCTCTCTTATTAAGGTTAAGGTCAAGGAACTACAGAATAAAAGCCCAAAGGAAAGAGGGTCATGGGTAGATGAGAACGTGGATGGACCCTATGTATTTTCATCTACATACCTAAATAACATAAGGGGTAGGAAATGCATTTTTTAAGGAAACACTGGATACATAATGGGTTGTAAAGAATATGGATGATGAACTTGGAGAACATCGAAACTCGAGAGAAAATATTAATATTGGAATATGACCTGCAACAAAAAATATTGGACAACCAACATTATAGAATGGTTATGGAGATTGAACTTTTGGAAAATTATGGAAATGTCGAATAGAATACCCTTTAATGAGAATCTCATACCATATCTTCTAGGTTGGCTACATAAAACCCAATTTATTTCTTTGAGGTTTGTGTTTACTCTAATTGAATTGAGAATCAAATTTGACCAAGTCCTCACTATCCAATATTTGGCTCCATGTCAACAATGCATGCCCAATCATCGTGGATTTTCCACATCAACTTCCATGCTTCGATATGTTTGGGATCAACTATATTTATGTTGTTGCACTTTCCTAAAGTTTGTGCTTATGCATAATCCATGCTTGTTGGATACTCTCACACTTCACTACCATGCACTTGCACCAAATTACATTCAAGACACACCTAGACTTTGTATTGTTCACCTTGTGCGAAAATGCTTTCAATATACTCATATTTTCCATAATATTTTCTAACACCCCCCTTAATGCAATAAATATGTTCTCGCTCATCCAAAGCATGTTTACAAACTTTCCAAGCTTATTATTCATAGAGGCTTAACAAACACGTCAAAAACTGATAATTTGTTTATAATACTTCAATTTAATTCGACCATCCTCTTGCAATCCTTTTAGATAATGTATGTGCACTTCAACATGTTTACTTCGCTAATGAAAAATTGCATTCTTTACCAACCAAATAGATCACGAATTATCAATCAAGACAATTGTAGGTTTGCTAGGGAATTTTCTGGATGCAAACTGTGTGTGAAGTTTTAAAATGTCCAATGTTTTGAGTGGACACTCCACCCATCATCACGGACATGAAAAGATTATTGAGTTGGAAAAGAGTGTTGAGGTTGTAATTATAGGAGGGTGATATTGATTTACCGTTAATGAGAAAGAAGGTAACGGGTAGAATTGGATAAATAGTCATAAAGATTCAAAATGAAAGAAAGTATTAAATTATCATAATAAAGTAATAATTTAAGGTGGAGAATGAAAGAAATTAATTATAGGTAATAATAAGGAATTAATAATAGATAAGAAATTAATAAAGTATTAAAATTTTAGTGATAGGGTATTAATTAGAGGTGGAGAGGAAATGAATGAAAATCTGTGTAGAATAAGTATTTGGTTAAAAGGTAAAAATGAATGAAAGTATCAAGCTATAATACTAAGGTATTAATTAAAGATAGAGAGTGAAATAAATTAATAAAGTAGAAAAGTATATGAATTAAAGGTGGAAAGGAAAGTGTTAGTAATGATTCAAAATATCAGACCATAAATTGTGAAATAAATCAGTGTTTGCTAATAATAATCTCATCCAAACCCTTTTACATGTTGCATTTATTGTACCCTTGTATTTACATGGTATTGAAGACAAAGGGATTGTGCTATTCTTCTTGTGGCTCCAACTAATAACTATTAAACCAACATGAAAAATAAATCCATATGTATATTTAAATTGTCTTCACTTCTAATACAATTAGAATTTGTGAAACCTACTAATGTTAGATTGGTATTTTTAAGGGAATATTATTTTCTCCAATTAAATTTACTTTTCATATACTTTAACATTCTTTTCAATGTCTTCTAATGACTTTCAATAGAATCATCCTTGTGTCTTCAAACCACATCAAAGGCATACTTGTTCTTCAAACCACATCAAAGGCATACTTGTTCTTTAACATTCTTTTCAATGTCTTCTAGTGACTTTCAATAGAATCATCCTTGTGTCTTCAAACCACATCAAAGGCATACTTGTTCTTCAAACCACATCAAAGGCATACTTGTTGTTAACTCAAGTAATGGTTATATATATTAGGTTCTCTACCAATCATCTATACAAAGTTGTGTTACTAGTTTCCCTACTCAATATTTCATTAACTTCATGTCAACATTCATTGGGGTGTCATTTACTTGTATAATTATCATAATAAACATTTTGATTGAATCATTAGAATATTTAGATTGAGGTAGGAAATTCCTCTGAATCTTTTCCAAATATCCATTCCAAAGTAACAATGTAGAACACTCCAAAGTATGTCATTTCAAATGTATGAAGTAGGTATTGCTTTAATACTTCAACTTTGATGCTACATATTACAATAATTTAATCAATAAATAAAACAGTCATTAATAAATCTCTACTATGAGTGGTCTTAACATGTAGGTTCAAATATGAATTGCTTTTGTGGGACCCAACATCTTTGAAGCATTCATTAGTTCTTTTGAAATATCTACTATGAGTGATCTCCACATGTAGGTTCAAATATGAATTGCTTTTTTGGGACCCACCATCTTTGAAGTATTCATTAGTCCTTGTTTCCAATGTGCTTGTGCTTTCTTCAAATCATAAAGAGATTCTCATGACAACTTAAATACTAAATTGTCTTTTCCAAGTTGCATGAGTACAATTGGTCACTCCATGTAGATTTTCTCATCGATTCATACATTCATAAATTCATTTTTCACATCCATTTGATGTATTTCCCATTCTAAACTACACAACAAATTCTACCATTGTTTATATTATATTCATCTTCATAGCTAGAATGGAGGTATTCTCATAATCAATGCCTTCTTTATGTTCACAACCTTTGGTTACCAAAAACACTTTATGCTCATCCATTGTACCATCAAATTTATATTTTGTTGTAGATCCATTTAGTTTCTTCTTCATTGAATCCATTTCAACTTGTAGAGGTTTACACCACTTATTTTTCTTAGCTATTTATTCAAAAATTTGAGGCTCAATTGTGATTTTATTATCATAATCAACACAAAGTTCACTACAGGTGACTTCTCCAAGCATATTGTTCTCCTAGGTTATGGTTTGTCCTTCTTTGTAATACCCCCTAGAGCATGAACATAAAGAGTAAGTATGTGGTAAGTGGGTACGTGGTTTACATTTGATTACTTTGGAATTTATATAAAATAATAATAATAATAGAAAATGTGCACTCGGGGTTATCTCCCTAGGAACACCATGGGGGTAGTGAAAAAATGAGAGGGGAAATAGGGGGTGATCGATAAAATCTTATTTTATTGAGGTTTCCAAGTGTCTAGATCCCAAGCCTTCATATCCCTTTATATTAATTTTCTTATGTTTATTTCCCAAGCTTTATGAAAGGGGCACATGGTCTTCATGCAAGTCATATATTCATGCAACCCTTGGGAAGGAATTCATTCCCAATTTGGGAAAAATAATTATTTTGATATTTCCTTTGGGGGGGGAACCATAGAGGAGGTTGTCATTTTGGTATGCTAAGAGACCACACACAAACACCGAGAGAGGCATTGGATGGGAGTTGGTAGGTCAAGGCATTAGTAAGCTAAACCATGGAGGAAAATGTTACTGTGTTGGTATGTTGTGAGACCATTCACGTATGCTAAGATGATATAGGTATGTTGTCTATTAGTGCTAAGATTACATTGTTCCCAAAGGTATGTCATTGCCATAAGTCTAGTTATTATGCATGTTTGAGGAAAACCTTGGTTGTGAGTGTTTTTAATTGCTACAACTGATATGTTTTGGCTTCCAACATTGGAAATTTTCCTAGCCAACTTTCATTGTAGCACTAGAGGGAAGTGGGATATCCTGAGGGAATTTTTAGCATTGAAGGGGATCCCATTCCTAGTGTTGTGCAAGGGGGAAACATAGTTTGGAAAGTGGGATTGTTTTATAATTAATGGGTTGAAGGGTAACTTCCTTAATAGTAAATGATGTTTTTTTTTTTAACCAAAACCAAAGAAGATTGTTTTTCTATTAAAGAAAGGTTGTGCCCTAGGTGGTCAGCCATGAGTATAATCAAAAGCTAAAAGGGCCCAATAGATTTTCCCAAGTTATGAAAATACATCAAGTTCCTAAATTATCCAAACACTGTTGTGAGAAGTGTTATGTCTACTTCAAGTATTACAAGTGTAAATTCTAACAAAACTTTTTCCTAAAAACTTAACTTTGTAAAACATTTTCAAAAGAAAACATGATAATTTTTTTAACCCGGTCTTCCAGAGATCATAGTTGGAGCTTCAAACCTTCGAGAGTTGCTTTCATGAGGGTCTTGATGCTGGAGGCTCTACTCCATTGTTCTTTTCTCATTCAAGACCTATGGTTCTGAGTCCTTATCGCCCATTGAAGAAGGTGGTTGCCCTAAAAACCTGCAAAGTCTTGGATCCCATTCCCTTCGAAGAAGTCAAATTTCTTTATGCATTCCTTGAATTGTGCTCTCATTTTCCTTGGTTTTTCGTCTTAAACAAAGAATTTCAGTAGCCAGAAGGACATTTTTGGTTACTTGCCTCTCGAATTTCTCAGACAAACTCACATACTGTTGATGGAGTCCAACTATTTCTTCATCAATTCTGCACTATAAATCCCTTTTCCAAGCATCCAGATTGGTGGTAAATAATCCATGAGCCTCTTGAATTTCATCCAAGCGTCGCTCACGACGCCTCACTGCTTCGCAACGTGGTGGGTTAATTCCTTCCATTTCTTCTAAACTACCACCCGCTTCCCACCAAATTCTCCTTTGTCAAGCCTATCTAACCACCGCAATGTGGCAACAAAGGATGTTGCAGGAGCCATCCTAAAGCCACACCAATTTCCTCACCAATTCTTTCCTACAAAATGAGATAATTCATAGATCTCGGTCGAAGATCCATTATAATCTCACACACGAGAAGAGTGAGTTAATGGAGATAAGTCACACTCGGATGGAGAGGTACTTGCTAGTGGGGAAAATCCCTCTATTACTATACTAGGGTCAATGTATAGGCAGAACTGTGATCTCCCTTAAAAGACAATATAATTCCTAAACTACCCTAAACACTCTAAATAGATGAACATAAAGAGATAGGAAAGTAGGTGAGAAGTAGTACCTTTGGTCCAACGTTCGATGTAGACCACCTCCATCTTTGTATCTCCCAAGTTTCAAGTCTCCTCCCAAAGTTGACCTGCAAAAACACTTAGGCAAACAACGCTACAAATATTCTATCTCTACTCATCAAGATTAGGGTTAGATATAAACCATTATGCATAAATCAAATGAAAGACATAAAGATATCATTTGGGATAGGAAAAAGATTATTTTATTCAAATCCAAAGATCGAAAATTACAACCTTTGTAGGTCGACGTTCCTGCGAACCTGGTCCGAGCTCCTCTTAATGTTGCTCCAAGTGCACTATCCCAATGATTTCTCTCACAATCAGTTGATCACTTCAGGGAAAGGGAATGGATTGTATAGGAGAAAAGGATAGAGAGGGAATGCTGAGGAAAAAACTCAGAAGGGGTTGCAAATACTTGGGTAAGGAGGGAAAAGGGATTTGGGCAAAGTTTCATTGTTCTAATGCTTGATGTGGAAATGGGACCCCAAGACCTCCTTTTATATGAAAAAAGGATAGTTATTCGGTTTGGGGACGGGCTACAATGGGTGAATTGGTTGGGAAACCCTCAAAACCCTGTAAACTCCACCGAATGCCTTGCAAATTTTTATTTTTTGCAACTTTTGGAGGTAAACATGGGTTGTTTAGTATGCAACTAGCAGGTTTTCTAGTATGCAGCTAGCATATGTACGCAGGAAATAGTGTAGTAGGGTGCGTACATGCTCCAAAAAATGGTTTTTTAAAGAGAGATCCTCAACAACAATTTGGAAAATTATGCAAGTAGAAAGGACAATGCCATCTATGCATAGGTAGGGAATTTTAGGGCTAGAACAATACTGAGTGCATGAGAATATGAAATATACAATGTAGAGGAAGGTATTGAATGATGATCACCTAACAATTCATATTGCCTCCTACTTGTCACTTTGAGCTTGGTTCTTAACTACTAATGTTACGAGATGGAGGTCAGTTGGATAAACTTGTCACTTTGAGCTTGGTTCTTAACTACTAATGTTACGGTGATGGAGGTCATTGGATAACCCTCCCTCCCCACTTTTAATTCGAAGTTCAAGGAACAAGTGAGATTGGCTAGGCCATCTGCTTTCTTATTATGATGCCTCAAAACATGAAAACAAATTACCTCTCCAAACTTGAGCACCAAATTTTGAGTCTGTTTTACTAACCGCCCGATAACAAGATCTTTAGGAGTGGATTTTTTAACGAGACCTTGAACCAAAAGCTTGCAGTCTTCTATCACACTCAACTTTCTAACCCTTGTAGCCCAAATGAAAATCAAGCCTTTCCAAAGTGAAAGAGTCGCTGGATGGTTATTTATATTCGAGCTAGACCCCATGAGTAGATGAATTTTGTTGTTCCATCGGGGCCAAAGAGAACACATCCCACTCTTGTCGCCCCTAGATTACCTTTAGAAGCCCCGTTAAAGAAGAGGATGTAGTGTTTCCTTCTTTGAATCCATTCTTTCAATTCCAAATCCGACAGCCTGAGAACCCAATTCTGAGAGAGAGGTCTTGATTTCCTTCTTTCCTTTGATGGCCAAGATGGGATAAGAAGAGGGGCTAGCCAATTTCTCTCTTCCGTTTCAAGGTCAGACTCTACCTATTTCAAGGTCAGACTCTACATGTTTTAGATTTCCTTTATATCTTAAAGTCTCTATCATCACCCCCCAGGCCTAACTAGCCACCCTATTTGTTGGGCGTGCTTCATTTCGGAAGATGATGGAGTTCTTGGCAAGCCATTTTTCTAATTGATGAAGAAGGGAAGGGATTTGTAGACGCACTTGAGAAGGGGCTTCTTATCAAATCTCTTGGGATATTTTTTGTGTCAATGAAGGAATGCTTCTTTGCAAGAAGAAGTTTTAATCAGTTGGAGAAAAATATTATTAGTGGAATATACCCATACCTTCTTTGCAAACTCACATTCCCAAAACAAATGAGCCAAGGTTTCCTCTTCTTTCTTGCAAAGATGACAATGGGATGGACCATTGAAACCTCATTTCTTTATGTTGTCTTCTGTTATAAGGCGGTCATGAACCAGTATCCATGAGAAGGCCTTTATCTTTGGAAGAACATCACTTGACCAAATTTCCTTCCAAATCACGGCTTTAGGTAGAAGAGGACCTGAGTCTAATTGGATTTGGTATCCTTCTTTCATGGTGTATTCTCCTCCTTTTGGTCCCCATCCTCTTGTGTCCTTAGCTTATTTTTTGAGCGAGCCTTTTCCTTTGAGATATTGAATTAAGAGAATTCCATTACACAGTGAGATATGGAGGGATATTGTCCAGATGCCAGCCTATCTAAGCCCCTTCAGGGTCCTATTCTATATGTAGGACAATGTAACAATTGGAATTCGATGGATACATTTCCTTAATGGGGTCAACTTTGGGTAAGTATTTAGCAGGTCCTTTCCCATAATCCAATCAAACCAAAGATTTATTTTCAAGCCATTTATTGGATCCATGATAGGTTTTCTTTGACTATCAGAAGAGTGAATTTACATAAATTCCAGACTGGGGAGGAAGTAATGTTCCTAAGAACTCCATCCAAGCATCTCAATCTGCCAGATCATAAATATTTTTTAACGATGACAAATTTCCACCAGGCTCTTTTACCAGATACCAACCTCCAAAGGATTTTTTCACCCAGAGCTTTATTCATCATGGCAAGATCCTTCAAGGCTAAACCTCCTTGGTTCAGTGGGGTGAGCACAATTCCCCACTTTATCAGATTAAATTTCTTGGAGTTTGTCTTCCCCCCCTTCCAAAGGAATTTCCTTAAAAGCATTGAGATTTGGAGAAGGACCCCTGTAGGAGCTAGGAGAGATGAGATTTGATAGATGGGGAGAGTTGTGAGGACATCCTTTAGAAGAACAATTCTTCCAGTTGGATTAAGCCAACATGAGCCCTAGAGATCCATTATTTTCTGAATTTTCTCTATTATTTTTTTCCACTCAAAGGATTTTGGTTTTCCTTTACAAATAAGAATTCCTAAATATGTGAAGGAGTACCACTTTGAGGTACCTTTGGATTGGAGAACATCAACTATTGGTCTGAGGATTCTGGGGGTACCATTCCACCCATAGACATTGTTTTTTCTTGTATTCACCTCTCCTCTAGAGAGTAATATGAATTGATTTAGAGTGTCTTTGATCCAGGTGGATATCGGGGGCCACCCACCTTTTCCAAATGGCTCAAAACAGTTTTCTGGCCATTTTGGCAATTTATTATTTTTAGCAGGTTTGAACTTCTGGGGCCATTTTGAGGGCCTAAATGAAGTTTTTTCAAGATCGAGGTTCTCAATGATAGCCGAATGCATCATTGAGCCCCCAAAATGAATCTCCTCGACGATACCTTTCCAACGAGCTATCACACGCCTAAA
>SNQJ01S0000747.1:519195-536279 GCA_010110895.2 Picea sitchensis | reverse complement strand
TGTGCTAACAAATGGAGCAATCTAGTGATTTTGTTGCATACCCCATTGAACAATAATGATGGGCATATAAAAGGAAAGGGTAATCATACCAAGGAATGAGCCTAGTTGGTGGGGGAATCGACTCATTCTTATGAGACAAATTTTCTTGAGACAACTTTTCAAGGGATGGAAGTGGGTAAGAGGAGTTCATCCAAGAGGTTGTACATTGAGTGTATAATCTAAGAGCAAAGGTTGAAGAAATTCTAGGAGCAAGGTTGACCATAGACTCCTTAGGTATTTATAAGTAGGAAAGCTCTAATGTGTTCCACTAGGGGGAATTCCTTTATATCTACAAAGACTTGAAATCCATGCCCCACCCTTGAGTGTAATTGTAACACTTGCTACTAGTACTTTGAACAAGTTGAAACTCACACCACAAACTACAAAACTTGTCATTTCTCTCTTATTAAGGTTAAGGCCAAGGAACTATAGAAGAAAGGCCTGAAGGAAAGAGGGTCATGGGTAGACGAGAACATGGATGGACCCTATGTATTTTCATCTACATACCTAAATAACATAAGGGGTAGGCAATATATTTTTAAGGAAACGTTGCATACCTAATGGGTTCTCAAGGATGTGGATGATGAAGGAGAATTGAAACTCAAGAGAAAATATCAATCTTAGCATATGACCTGCAACAAAAAATTGACTTGGACAACCAACATTAGAGAATGGTTATGGAGATTAATGTTTTGGACAACTAAGGAAATGTCCAATAGAATACCCTTTAATGAAAAAATTTGACCATATTTTCTAGGTTGGCTACATAAAACCCAATTTACTTCTTTGAAGTTTATGTTTACTGTGATTGAACTGACAATCAAATTTGACCAAGTCCTCACTATCAAATGTTTGGTTCCATGTCAACAATGCAAGCCCAATCATCCTGGATTTTCTACATCAAATTCCATGCTTCAGTAGGTTTGTGATCAATTATCTTTGTGTTGTTGCACTTTCCTAAACTTTGTGCTTATGCTTAACTCGTGCTTGTTGGATACTCTCACACTTCACTACCTTGCGCTTGCACCAAATTACATTCAAGACACACCTAGACTTTGTATTGTTCACCTTGTGCTAAAATGCTTTCAATATACTCATATTTTCCATAATATTTTCTAACACCCCCCTTAACACAATAAATATGTTCTCCCTCATCCAAATCATTTTTACAAAATTTTCAAGCTCATGTATTCATAGAGGCTTAAGAAACACGTCACAAACCAATAATTTATTTATAATACTTCAATCGAATTTGACCATTCTCTTGCAATCCTCTTAGATAATGTATGCACACTTCAATATGTTTGCTTCACTAAAGAAAAATTGCATTCTTTAGCAACCAAATAGACCATGAATTATCAATCAAGACAGTTGTTGGTTTATCATGCACTAAATCAATGTTTGCTAATAATAATCTCATCCAAACCCTTGTATTATGTTGCATTTATTGTACCCTTGCATTTACATTGTACCGAAGACAGAGGAATTGTGCTATTCTTCTTGTTGCTCCAACTAATAAGTATTCAACCAACATGAAAAATAAATCCATATGTATATTTCAATTGTCTTCGCTTCTAATACACTTAGAATATGTGAAACCTACTAATGTTAGATTGTTATTTATAAGGGAACATTTTTTCTCCAATTAAATATACCTTTCATATACCTTAATATTCTTTTCAATGTCTTACAATGACTTTCAATAGAACCATCCTTGTGTCTTCAAACTACATCATACTAAACCTTTTGATCGAATCATTAGAATATTTAGATTGAAGTAAGAAATTCCTCTCAATTTTTTCCAAATATCCAATCCAAAGTAATAATGTAGAACACTCCAAAGTCTCTCATTTCAAATGTGTGTAGTAGGTATTGTTTTAATACTTCAATTTTGATGCTACATATTACAATAATTTAATCACTAAATAAAATGGCTATTAGTAAATCTCTACTATGAGTGGTCTTCACATGTAGGTTCAAATATGAATTACTTTTTTGGGACCCACCATCTTTGAAGTATTCATTAATCCTTGTTTCCAATGTCCTTGTGCTTTCTTCAAACCATAAAGAGATTCTCATGATAACTTAAACATTAAATTGTCTTTTCCAAGTTGCATGAGTACAAGTGGTTACTCCATGTAGATTTTCTCATCAATCCATACATTCATAAATTCATTTTTCACATCCATTTGATGTATTTCCCATTCTAAATTGCACAACACATTTTATCATTGTTTAGATTATATTCATCTTCATAGTTAGAATGGAGGTCTCATCATAATCGATGCCTTCTTTATGTTCACAACCTTTGGTTACCAAACACACTTTATGCACGTCCATTGTACCGTCAAATTTGTATTTTGTTGTAGATCCATTTAGTTTCTTCGTGATTGAATCCATTTCAACTTGCATAGGTTTACACCACTTATTTTTCTTATCTATTTATTAAAAACTTTGAGGCTCAATTGTGTTTATATTGTCATCATCAACTCAAATTTCACTATAGGTGACATCTCCAAGCATATTGTTCTCCTAAGTTATGGTTTGTCCTTTTTTGTAATACCCCCTAGAGCATGAACATAAAAAATATGTGGTAAGTGGGTAAGTGGTTTACATTTGACTACTTTGGAATTTATATAAAATAATAATAATACTAATACAAAAATGTGCACCTGGGGTTATCTCCCTAGGAGCCCCATGGGGGTAGTGAAACAATGAGAGGGGAAATAAGGGGTGATTGATAAAATAATATTTTATTGAGGTTGCCAAGTGCCTAGCTCCCAAGCCTTCATATCCCTTTATATTAATTTTCTTATGTTTATTTCCCAAGCTTTATGAAAGGGGCACATGGTCTGCATGCAAGTCATATATTCATGCAAGCCTTGGGAAAGAATTCATTCCCCATTTGGGAAAAATAATTATTTTGATCTTTCCTTGATGGGGGGTGGGGGACTATAGACAAGGTTGTCATTTGAGTATGTTGAAAAACCACACACATACACCGAGAGAGGCGAAGGGTGGGAGTTGGTAGGACATAAAATTAGTAAGCTAAACCATGGAGGAGAATGCTACCATGTTGGTACCTTGTGAGACCATTCATGTATCCTAAGATGACGTTGGTATGTTATATGTTAGTGTTGAGATTACATTATACCCAAAGGTATGGCATTTCCATAAGTCTATTTATTATGCATGTATGAGGAAAACCATGGTTATGAGTGTTTGTAATTTTTATAACTCATATTTCCTGGCTTCAAACATTAGAAATTTTCCTAGACATCTTTCATTGTAGCACTAGAGGGAAGTGGGATAACCTGGGGGACATTTTAGCAGTTAAGGGGATCCCATTTCTGGTGTTGTGTGAGGAAAGAGAAGTTCAAAAGTGGGATTATTATAGAATTAATTGGTTGAAGGATGACTTCCCTGGTTGTAAATGATGTTATAAACATAAGTTGAGAGGCAAAATCCACGGATTAAATAATTAATTAGACTAAGTGAGGAAACCTTAGCCTTAGCCAATAACTTCTCCCTTGTTGTTTCATTACCTAGAATAAGGGTGGCACCTACTCAAGCTAGTGCCTATGGATGGGTGGAAAAATGCTTCCATGGAGCTATTTATTTAAGTGCAACTAATGACAATTAAACTATTGATTTGTATTTTTTATATTCTGGATACTAATGCTTTTGGTGAGTGTCGTGTTGATGATTACGTGCTCACTATGGAAGCTCTAAGTATGGGAGTGGAAATTAGGTCTCAAGAGTGCATGTTGAGTTTCCTGGCAGTGATTCATTTGTGGAATTGGGAGGCTGATACAACCACGTATTATAATGCAGAGGGCTTAACTTTTCCTCTATCCTATATATTAATTTCCATCCATGTCATTTTAAGGTTAATGGCCTTGTGGGTATGCTAGAAGGGTCCATGATCATGAAGAGATTGTAATTATATGTATGTAAAAGAACTATATATGAATATTGTTGTAAATGCATATAAATGTTTTTGTAATTTCCCATGTACCAACTATTATTATTTAATGTATAAGTAAAAATACGTTTTATGTGCTAAGATGGTTGAATGTGCTCATGGATCATAGAGTAATTGTTTATGAGTAATGTGTTTCCGTGAATGGAAGATTTATGTTACATAAATAATTGTAATTGGAGGTGCATTTTACATTCAAACTAGTTTGTTCATAGGTCTGCCTTGCCTCCAATGACTAATTGTTGACTGGATCCATATCAAGTCAGAATTAAACACATTGAAAATAATTGACCAACACACCACCCAACCGCTAGATCTATTAATATTTGCATTTATAACCCCATATATTTGTATTTATGAACTTTTGCCTGCTCAACAATAACAGGGTCATTTCAATAGCCAATTGGATTGTTGCAAAATGATTTCAAATAATTTTAAAAAATCAAAAGAATTAATTTGTAATGTTTTTCCTTATCAAAACCTGACAAATTTTCGGTCAACAGCTAGATTAATATGTAGTCAATTGCATATCAATTTCCATATACCATGTCGTGGCAGATATAATAATTAGAAGTGTTAGAGCCACATGTTATCCTTCACAATTTCAAAACAAAGGCCCCTCTATTTTAATACAATCATTATCTTTATAAAGACAATAAGAGAATCACTCATTAAATCAATACCAAGGGACATGTCCATCCATCTTTTAGTGACAATTAACTTTGATCAAGGATTGGTATCTACCTTTATCAAATTTTCGCAGAAGAGTGCACATGAGACTTTTGACTTACATATAATATAGTGGGCTAGTTCATGGTGGGCCAGTTCATTACTCATACGATAAGATGGTGTTGATATATTTTAATAGATTGGATTTCTAGATATCTATACTAATTTGAAAAGATCACTCAATTTTATATTTTTTTTTATCAATTTTTATGCAAGAGGAATATGGTTTTTTTTCATTTTTGCTTATCCAAACATTGATGCTTTTATCTCAAATTAGGACTAGACATTTCATAGTTTGGTGTTGAGGATGTTGGGGCAGAACCCATGTGAATAGTGTGGAGAGACTTCACCGAGGATGACCAACTTTGAACGGTTTGAATCCTAGTTGTTAAATACCTTAATAGCATAAATAAGGAAGAGAGGATTGTGAGATATTACTCCCATGTCAACAACAAAGGTTGTGATATAGAGGTACATCAATTAATGATGACATTGTGGAAAGCAAGATGGACAAAAGGAAGGACACCTCACATTACCATGTGCTAATAAATCAAGCAATCTAGTGATTTTGTTGCATACCCCATTGAGAAATAATGATGGGAATATAAAAGGAAAGGGTAATCATACCAAGGAATGGGCCTAGTTGGTGGGGAAATTGACTCAGTCTTGTGAGAAAAAATTGCTTGAAACATCTTGTCAAGGACTGGAAGTGGGTAAGGGGAGTTCATCAAAGAGGTTGTACACTAAGCGTATAATCTATAATATTTGACTCATTGTAGAACAAAGATCCAATTTCAAGCATTACCATCCCATAATGCTAGGTCATAAGGCACTATGTTCTTTCCATGGAAGGAAAATGTGGAAGGAGATATATTCAAAGCTTAGAAGTATCATGTCGTACATCTTTAGAAGAAGTAAAAAAGGTAAAAAATTACTTCTTTTGAAGCCAATAAACACCAAGTTATCTAGGATACCAAGTGTGACCTTGAAGAAACACAAAACACCTTTCTTCTACAACAACAATGTTGAATTCTAAGAACAAAGGGTGAAGGCATTCTAGGAGTAAAGTTGACCATAGAATCATTAGGTCTTTATAAGTAGGAAGGCTCTAATGTGTTCCACTAGGGGGAATTCCTTTATATCTACAAAGACTTGAAATCCATGCCCCCCCCACCCCCAAGTGTAATTGTAACACTTGCTACTAGTACTTTGAACAGGTTGAAACTCAAACCACAAATTACAAAACTTGTCACTTCTCTCTTTTTAAGGTTAAGGCCAAGGAACTACAGAAGAAAGGCGCAAAGGAAAGAGGGTCATGGGTAGATGAGAACATGGATGGACCCTACGTATTTTCATCTACATACCTAAATAACATAAGGGGTAGTAAATACATTTTTTAAGGACACATTGGATACATAATGGGCTGTAAAGAATATGGATGATGAAGGAGAACATCGAAACTCGAGAGAAAATATTGATATTGGCATATGACCTACAACAAAAAATATTGGACAACCAACATTACATAATGGTTATGGAGATTGATCTTTTGGAAAATTATGGAAATGTCCAATAGAATACCCTTTAATGAGAATCGTGTACCATATCTTCTAGGTTGGCTACATAAAACCCAATTTATTTATTTGAGGTTTATGTTTACTCTGATTGAATTGAGAATCAAATTTGACCAAGTCCTCACTATACAATGTTTGGCTCCATGTCAACAATGCATGCCCAATCAACGTGGATTTTCCACATCAATTTCCATGCTTCGATATGTTTGTGATCAACTATATTTATGTTGTTGCACTTTCCTAAAGTTTGTACTTATGCTTAACCCATGCTTGTTGGATACTCTCACACTTCACTACCATGCACTTGCACCAAATTACATTCAAGACACACCTAGACTTTGTATTGTTCACCTTGCGCTAAAATTCTTTCAATATACTCATATTTTCTAACACCCCCCTTAATGCAATAAATATGTTCTCCCTCATCCAAAGCATGTTTACAAACTTTCCAAGCTTATTATTCATAGAGGCTTAACAAACACGTCAAAAACTGATAATTTATTTATAATACTTCAATTTAATTCAACCATCCTCTTGCAATCCTTTTAGATAATGTATGTGCACTTCAACATGTTTACTTCACTAATGAAAAATTGCATTCTTTACCAACCAAATAGATCATGAATTATCAATCAAGACAATTGTAGGTTTGCTAGGGATTTTTCTCGATGCAAACTGTGTGTGAAGTTTTGAAACGTCCAATGTTTCAAGTGGACACTCCACCCACCATCACAGACATGAAAATATTATTGAGTTGGAAAAGAGTGTTGAGGTTGTAATTATAGGAGGGTGATGTTGATTTACCATTAGCGAGAAAGAAGGTAACGAGTAGAATTGGATAAATAGTCATAAAGATTCAAAATGAAAGAAAGTATTAAATTATCATAATAAAGTAATAATTTAAGGTGGAGAATGAAAGAAATTAATTATAGGTAATAATAAGGAATTAATAATAGATAAGAAATTAATAAAGTATTAATTTTTTTTAGTGATAAGGGTATTAATTAGAGGTGGAGAGGAAATGAATGAAAATATGTGTAGAATAGGTATTTGGTTAAAAGGTAAAAATGAATGAAAGTATCAAGCTATAATAATAAGGTATTAATTAAAGATAAAGAGTGAAAGAAATTAATAATAGATATTAATAAAGTAGAAAAGTATATGAATTAAAGGTGGAAAGGAAAGTGTTAGTAATGATTCAAAATATCGGACCATAAATCGTGAACTAAATCAATGTTTGCTAATCATAATCTCATCCAAAACCTTTCACATGTTGCATTTATTGTACCCTTGTATTTACATGGTATTGAAGACAAAGGGATTATGCTCTTCTTCTTGTTGCTCCAACTAATAACTATTAAACCAACATGAAAAATAAAATCCATATGTATATTTCAATTGTCTTCACTTCTAATACAGTTAGAATTTGTGAAACCTACTAATGTTAGATTGGTATTTTTAAGGGAATATTATTTTCTCCAACTAAATCTACCTTTCATATACTTTAACATTCTTTTCAATGTCTTCCAATGACTTTCAATAGAATCATCCATGTGTCTTCAAACCACATCAAAGGCATACTTGTTGTTAACTCAAGTAATGGTTATACAGATTAGGTTCTCTACCAATCATCTATACAAAGTTGTGTTACTAGTTTTTGTACTCAATATTTCATGAACTTCATGTCAAGATCCACTGGGGTGTCATGTACTTGTATAATTATCATAATAAACCTTTTGATCAAATCATTAGAATATTTAGATCGAGGTAGGAAATTCCTCTGAATTTTTTCCAAATATCCATTCCAAAGTAACAATGTAGAACACTCCAAAGTATGTCATTTCAAATGTATGAAGTAGGTCTTGCTTTAATACTTCAACTTTGATGCTACATATTACAATAACTTAATCAATAAATAAAACAATGATTAATAAATCTCTACTATGAGTGGTCTTAACATGTAGGTTCAAATATGAATTGCTTTTGTGGGACCCAACATCTTTGAAGCATTCATTAGTTCTTTTGAAATATCTACTATGAGTGATCTTCACATGTAGGTTCAAATATGAATTGTTTTTTTGGGACCCACCATCTTTGAAGTATTCATTAGTCCTTGTTTCCAATGTGCTTGTGCTTTCTTCAAACCATAAAGAGATTCTCATGACAACTTAAATACTAAATTGTCTTTTCCAAGTTGCATGAGTACAACTGGTCACTCCATGTAGATTTCCTCATCGATCCATACATTCATAAATTCATTTTTCACATCCATTTGATGTATTTCCCATTCTAAACTGTACAACAAATTCTACCATTGTTTATAGTATATTCATCTTCATAGCGAGAATGGAGGTCTTCTCATAATCGATGCCTTCTTTATGTTCACAACCTTTGGTTACCAAAAACACTTTATGCTCATCCATTGTACCATCAAATTTATATTTTGTTGTAGATCCATTTAGTTTCTTCTTCATTGAATCCATTTCAACTTGCATAGGTTTACACCACTTATTTTTCTTAGCTATTTATTCAAAACTTTGAGGCTCAATTGTGATTTTATTGTCATCATCAACACAAAGTTCACTACAGGAGCATATTATTCTCCTAAGTTATGGTTTGTCCTTCTTTGTAATACCCCCTAGAGCATGAACATAAAGAGTAAGTATGTGGTAAGTGGGTACGTGGTTTACATTTGATTACTTTGGAATTTATATAAAATAATAATAATAATAGAAAATGTGCACTTGGGGTTATCTCCCTAGGAGCACCATGGGGGTAGTGAAACAATGAGAGGGGAAATAGGGGGTGATTGATAAAATCATACTTTATTGAGGTTTCCAAGTGTCTAGATCCCAAGCCTTCATATCCCTTTATATTAATTTTCTTATGTTTATTTCCCAAGCTTTATGAAAGGGGCACATGGTCTTCATGCAAGTCATATATTCATGCAACCCTTGGGAAGGAATTCATTCCCAATTTGGGAAAAATAATTATTTTGATCTTTCCTTTGGGGGGGGGAACCATAGAGGAGCTTGTCATTTTGGTATGCTAAGAGACCACACACATACACTGAGAGAGGCATTGGGTGGGAGTTGGTAGGTCGAGGCATTAGTAAGCTAAACCGTGGAGGAAAATGCTACCGTGTTGGTATGTTGTGGGACCATTCACGTATGCTAAGATGATGTAGGTATGTTGTCTATTAGTGCTAAGATTACATTGTTCCCAAAGGTATGTCATTGCCATAAGTCTAGTTATTATGCATGTTTGAGGAAAACCATGGTTGTGAGTGTTTGTAATTGCTACAATTGATATTTTCTGGCTTCCAACATTGGAAATTTTCCTAGCCAACTTTCATCGTAGCACTAGAGGGAAATAAGATATCCTGAGGGAATTTTTAGCATTGAAGGGGATCCCATTCCTAGTGTTGTGCAAGGGGGAAAGATAGATTGGAAAGTGGGATTGTTTTATAATTAATGGGTTGAATGGTAACTTCCTTGATAGTAAATGATGTTTTTTATTTTTTTAACCAAAACCAGAGAAGATTGTTTTTCTATTAAAGAAAGGTTGTGCCCTAGGCATTCAACCATGAGTATAATCAAAAGCTAAAAGGGACCAACAGAGTTGCCCAAGTTATGAAAATACATCAAGTTCCTAAATTATCCAAACACTGTTGTGAGAAGTGTTATGTCTACTTCCAGTATTACAAGTGTAAATTCTAACAAAACTTTTTCCTCAAAACTTAACTTTGTAAAACATTTTCAAAAGAAAACATGATAATTTTTTGAACCCGGTCTTCCAGAGATCATAGTTGGAGCTTCAAACCTCCGAGATTTGCTTTCATGAGGGTCTTGATGCTGGCGGCTTTACTCCATTGTTCTTTCCTCGTTCAAGACATGTGGTTCTGATTCCTTATCTCCCATTGAAGAAGGTGGCTGCCCTAAAAACCTGCAAAGTATTGGATCCCATTCCCTTTGATGAAGTCGAATTTATTTCTGCATTCCTTGAATTGTGCTCTCATGTTCCTTGGTTTTTCCTCTTAAACAACAAACTTCAGTAGCCAGAAGGAAATTTTTGGTTACTTGCCTCTCGAATTTCGCAGACAAACTCACGTACTGTTGATGGAGTCCAACTATTTCTTCATCAATTCTTCACTCTAAATCCCTTTTCCAAGCATCCAAATTGGTGGCAAAGAATCCATGAGCCTCTTCAATTTCATCCAAGCGTCACTCACGACGACTCACTGCTTCGCAACGTGGTGGGTTAATTCATTCCATTTCTTCTAAACTGCCACCTACTTCCCACCAAATTCACCTTTGTCGAGCCTATATAACCACCGCAATGTGGCAACAAAGGATGCTGCAGGAGCCATCCTGAAGCCACACAAATTTCCTCACCAACGCTTTCCTGCAAAATGAGAAAACTCATAAAGCTGGGTCAAAGATCCATTATAATCTCACACACGAGAAGAGTGAGTTAATGGAGATAAGTCGCGCTCGGATGGAGAGGTACTTGCTAGCGGGGAAAATCCCCCTATTACTATACTAGGGTCAAAGTATAGGAAGAGCTATGATCTCCCTTAAAAGACAATATAATTCCTAAACTACTCTAAACACTCTAAATAGATGAACATATAGAGATAGGAAAGTAGGTCAGAAGTAGTACCTTTGGTCCAACGCTCGATGTAGACCACCTCCAACTTTGTAGCTCCCAGACTGCAAGTCTCCTCCCAAAGTTGACCTACAAAAACACTTAGGCAAACAATGCTACAAATATTCTATCTCTACTCATCAAGATTAGGGTTAGATATAAACCATTATGCATAAATCAAATGAAAGACATAAATATATCATTTCGGACAGGAAAAAGATTGTTTTATTCAAATCCAAATATAGAAAATTACAACCTTTTTAGGTCGACGTTCCTGCGAACCTGATCTGAGCTCCTCTTAATGTTGCTCCAAGTGCACTATCCCAATGCTTTCTCTCACAATCAATTGATCACTTCAGGGAAAGGCAATGGATTGTATAGGAGAAAAGGATAGAGAGGGAACGCTGAGGAAAAAACTTAGAAGGGGTTGCAAATACTCGGGCAAGGAGGGAAAAGGGATTTGGGCAGAGTTTCATTGTTCTAATGCTTGATGTGGAAATGGGACCCCAAGACCTCCTTTTATATGACAAAGGGATATTTATTTGGTTTGGAGATGGGCTACAATGGGTGAATTGGTTGGGAAACCCTCAATAGCCCGTAAACTCCATCAAATTCCTTACAACTTTTTATTTTTTGCAACTTTTGGAGGTAAACGCGGGTTGTTTAGTATGCAACTAGCATATGTACACAGATTGTCTAGTATGCAGCTAGCGTATGTATGCGGGCAATAGTGCAATAGGGTGCGTACATGCTCCAAAAAAATGTTTTTTAAAGAGAGATCCTCAACAACAGTTTGGAAAATTGTGCAAGTAGAAAGGACAATGCCATGTATGCATAGGTAGGGAATTTTAGGGCTATAACAGTACCGAGCGCACGAGAATATGAAATATACCATGTAGAGGAGGGTATTGAATGATGATCACCTAACAGTTCGTACTGGCTCCTAGTTGTCACTTCGAGCTTGGTTCTTAACTACTAATGTTATGAGATGGGGGCCAGTTGGATAACCCCCCCCCCCCCACTTTTAATTCGCTTGAGTTTAAGGAACAAGCGAGATTGGATAGGCCATCCGATTGCTTATTATGATGCCTCAAAACATGAAAAAAAATTACCTCTCCAAACTTGAGCACCAACTTTTGAGTCTGTTTTACTAATCGCCCGATAACAGGATCTTTAGGTGTGGATTTTTTAACGAGACCTTGAACCAAAATGAGTCTCCTATCACACTCAACTTTCCAGCCCTTGTAGTCCAAACGAAATTCAAGCCTTTCCAAAGTGCAAGAGTTGTTGGATGGTTATTAGTATTCGAACCTAGACCCCATGAGTAGCTGAGTTTTGTTGTTCCATCGGGGCCAAAGAGAACACATCCCACTCTTGTCACCCCTGGATTTCCTTTAGAAGCCCTGTCAAAGAAGAGAACGTAGTGTTTCCTGCTTTGATTCCATTCTTTCAATTCCAAATCCGACAGCCTGAGAACCCAATTCTGAGAGAGAGGTCTTGTTTTCCTTCTTTCCTTTGATGGCCAGGATGGGATAAGAAGAGGGGCTAGCCAATTTCTCCCTCCCATTTCAAGGTCAGACTCTACCTATTTCAAGGTTAGACTCTACATGTTTCAGATTTCCTTTATATCTTAAAGTCTCTATCATCAACCCCCAGTCCTAACTAGCCACCCTATTCGTTGGACGGGCTTCATTTCAGAAGATGATGGAGTTCCTGGTAAGCCATATTTTCTAATTGATGAAGAAGGGAAGGGATTTCTAGACACACTTGAGAAGGGGCTTCTTGTCAAATCTTCCAGGATATTTTTTGTGCTAATCAAGGAGCGCTTCTTTGCAAGAAGAAGGTTTAATCAGTTGGAGAAAAATATTATTAGTGGAAAATACCCATACCTTTTTTGAAAACTCACATTCCCAAAACAAATGAGCCGAGGTTTCCTTTGATTTCTTGCAAAGATGACAATGGGATGGACCGCTGAAACCTCATTTCTGTACATTGACTTCTGTTAGAAGGCGGTCATGAACCATGATCCATGAGAAGGCCTTTATCTTTGGAAGAGCATCACTTGACCAAATTTCCTTCCAAATCATGGCTTTAGGTAGAAGAGAACCTGAGTCTAATTGGATTTGGTATCCTTCTTTCATGGCGTATTCTCCTCCTTTTGGTCCCCATCCTCTTGTGTCCTTGGTTGAGTTTTTGAGCGGGACTTTTCCTAGACATTGAATTAAGAGAATTCCATTGCACAGTGAGATCTGGAGGGATATTGTCCAGATGCCAGCCTATCTAAGGCCCTTTAGGGACCCTATTCTATATGTATGATAATGTAACGATTGGAATTCAATCCATCCATTGCCTTAACGGTGTCAGCTTTGGGTAAGTATTTAGCAGGTCCTTTCCCATAATCCAATCAAACCAAAGATTTATTTTCGATCCATTTATTGGATCTATGATAGGTTTTATTTGACTATCGGAAGAGATACTTTACATAAATTCCAGATCAAGGAGGAAGTAATGTTTCTAAGAACTCCATCCAAGCATCTCAATCTGCCAAATCATAACTATTTTTTAACAATAACAAATTTCCACTAGGCTCTTTTACTAGATACCAAACTCCAAAAGATTTTTGCACCTAGAGATTTATTCATCATGGCAGGATCCTTCAAGGCTAAACCTCCTTGTTCCAGTGGGGTGAGCACAATTCCCCACTTTATCAGATTAAATTTCTTGGAGTTTGTCTTTCCCCCCTTCCAAAGGAATTTCCTTAAAAGCATTGAGATTTGGAGAAGGACCCCTGTAGGAGCTAGGAGAGATGAACTTTGATAGATGGGGAGAATTGTGAGGACATCCTTTAGAAGAACAATTATTCTAGTTGGATTAAGCCAACGTGAGCCCTAGAGATCCATTCTTTTCTGAATTTTCTCTATTATTTTTTGCCACTCAAAGGATTTTGGTTTTCCTTTACAAATAAGAATGCCTAAATATGTGAAGGAGTTCCACTTGAGGTACCTTTGGATTGAAGAATATCAACTATTGGTCTGAGGATTCTGGGGGTAACATTCCACCCATAGATATTGTTTTTTCCTGTATTCACTTCTCCTCTAAGGAGTAATAGGAATTGATTTAGAGTGCCTTAAAAGCAGAAATCAATGATATGAGAAGCCCCTCCTAGCAGCAAGGTGTCATCAACAAATTGGGGGTGGTTTATTTCTTTTAACCCTCAGACTATAACAATTCTTGGTAAAATGCCCCTTCTTCTCTCTGCTTCTAATTTTTTGCTCAAAGAGTCTGCCATGATGACATAGAGGAGCGGGGAGAGCGGATATCCCTACCTCAAGCCTTTGTTGCTCTTGAAAAATCCAACTGAACTTCCATTGAGCAGAGGGGATATCCAAGGTCCTCCAATGCACGCTTTTATCCAATGAACAAAAATATTAGAGAAACCAATTTTTCGTAAAACAACAAAAATAAATGGATGATGTACCATGTCAAAGGTATTCACCATATCCAATTTGATCACCATTCCACTTTCTTTCATGGTCACACTGGAATGAATGGCTTCTTGTACAAGAAAAATATTATCCATGATCTGTCGTTTTTGAATAAAACCTCCTTGATTTTCATAAATGATTCTTGGAAGATATACCTTAGGGCGATTGGAAATTATTTTTGTATGGATTTTGTATGTAGAGTTGCAAAGGGAAATAGGGAGAAATATGTAGAAAGAGGAAGGGTTAGAGTCTTTGGGAATTAAGGCTAGAAAATAAGAGTTTTTGGCCCCTCCCACTACACATTTGGTCCCGATCCATCATAACGTTCGACAAAGGTCAAACTTCACAGTCTCCCAAAAGTGCCTAAAAGTGTTGTAAATGATGTTATAAACATAAGTTGAGAGGTAAAATCCGCAACCTAAATAATTAGTTGGGCTAAGTGAGGAAACCTTAACCTTAGCCAGTAAATTCCCCCTTGTTGTTTCATTACCTAGAATGGGGGTGGCACCTACTCAAGCTAGAGCCTATGGATGGGTGTAAAAATACTTCTATGGAGCTATTTCTTTAAGTGCAACTAATGACAATTAAAATATTGATTTGTATTTTTTATATTCCGGATACTAATTCTTTTGGTGAGTGTCATGTTGATGATTATCTTCTCACTATGGAAGCTTTAAGTATGGGAGTGGAAATTAAGGCTGAGGAGTGCATGTTGAGTTTCCTAGTAGTGATTCATTTGTGGAATTGGGAGGTTGTTACAACCACATATTGTAATGCAGAGGGCTTAACTTTTCCTCTACCCTATATATTAATTTCCAGCCATATTAGTTTAAGGTTAATGGTCTTGTGGGTATGCCAAAAGGGTCCATGATCATGAAGAGAATGTAATTATATGTATGTGAAAGAATTATATATGAATACTATTGTAAATGAATATGAATGTTTTCGCAATTTCCCACGTACCAACTATTATTATTCAATGTATAAGTAGAAATATGTTTTATGTGCTAAGATGGTTGATTGTGCTCATGGGTTATAGAATAATTATATATGAGTAATGTATTTCCATTGCAAAATTATTATTGTCCATAAATTATATGCAAGAATGTTGTTTACAACTTAATTAAGCAATTATTTACATTACATTGCGGTATCATAGGAAGAAGTTGGTGAAAATTGGTGGTTTCAAGAAGTACCGCAATAGAGCACAAAGGGTTTTGGGTATGTTCATTATATTTTCTCTCCATATGCTTTTGTCTCTTGGTTTCCACACCAACAACAATATCAAATTACACGTAAAAATCTTAAAGAGTCTTGATCACCCATTTAGGTGTCTTTTGGACCTTTTTGTGTTCTTCACCTTAGATTCAAATGCATATTCGTTTTCTAAAATAGTAATAGGTTCCAAATATAATTCTCCCTTCACATTATCAAAATTCCTTATTTGTTTCATATATGTACTTCCTTTGTAAAATATGATGTCAAATTTTTTCACAAGATTATTATCTTCACATTCCCACAATTTGATATAAATTTTGTTGAAAAACTGATCTCAAACACTAGATTTCAACCTCCTATAGTTATTCACCAATAAAGAAATGGAATCACATGCATTTTACTAGAATTATGAGCATAAATACAAGTGACTGTGTAACACCCTGTTTCCCCCAGTTTGTAAAAATAACTGGACTAGCTAAGAACTGTGGAAAACTCATAAATGTGAATATGTGATGTAAATGGACCTTCTGGAAAAGGTCAATAAATGTGAATAACATTATGAATTTATATTGCAGGATTGCTGAGAGGGGATGTGCAGAAAAAGAGACCACGATGGTGGTGGAAGGCACCTGGAAAGGTGGCGTTAACTTCCACCGAAAATTAATACCGTATTTGGACTCCACTGGCCCGGAGAACCAAAAGCGGCTCGCTGGCCTTGAATTAAATGTCTCGCCGGCTGGCAGGTAGATGGCTCCTCAGAAATTTAATGAGGGATGGGGAGGTGAACCGCCTATCCGTAGAGCCATCATGACTGATCAGCGCGAGGGAAATCGCGCCACATGCAACCTCGCAAGAGGATAAGGCGTGGGGTAGAAGCGATTGGGGGCAGACGCGAGGGGAGAACTCTGGCGATATGCAGAGTGAGTGATAGCAGAGAGGAAGGATTGCAACCTTTGCTCCTGGTCACTGGCAACCAGAGACGCAGTCTCACAACATCGTGGTCTCAGCTCGGGGGTGGCTAGTGGTAAATCCGCTAGGAGTGGCTAAGCCTACGGTTGGGTGGAAACGAGCACCCCTCTCAACAGTTGCACTCACTTTTGGTGTTATTTCTGATAAGTGTTTTACATATTGCATCTTGAAATTCATATGCTGACATATATGCTCATAAACTGTGAAATTGTGAACGATTATAGTATAAGAATGTATGTGCAGTGTTTTGATAAGAAATGGTAGAAATATGCTTATAACAGAAAAACCACACATGGCTTATATTGATAAATGAATTTAATTATGCATAAGTTGAACCAAGTCAGGCTTCCAGTCCGTTCTCGGGAATTTGTTTCCCCTTATCTGTCTCCAGGAATGCCCCGGAATAGATCTCTTCACAGAGATTCCCTCCTTGGAAAGGTT
>SNQJ01S0000747.1:500853-518183 GCA_010110895.2 Picea sitchensis | reverse complement strand
TCATCCCAAAAAGACCACGACTGTCGATCTTGGTTGAGGGTCGTCGCCGTCCATCGAAGGGACATGTGGCTGTCGGTCGATGTTTCGGCGTTTCGGCATCCGGGGAACCAAAAGGCAAGAAACCTTGCCTTCGCAAGTCACGAAATCCCGATACCCAAAATCCTGTGGACCGTTGGATCCACGCTCCTAAGAGCCGTCGATCTCTTACACGGCTGTCCATATCGGAATTCGGAGATTTGAATGACGAAGAGTCTTGTAGTCGTTTCATTTCGAACTCCCGAGTACGGAAACCCCGAAAGGATCCATACCGTTGGATCAGGGGAGGCTTACGGCCATCGATCTCCATTTGGAGGGAAACTTTGGAGACCTCAGAAGTTTCGGGGATTTGAATGGGGAAAGGTAGAAGTCGTGTATCGCGATTCCCCGAATCGCGAAAAGTCGATAAGCTCTTGGTTGGCTTAAGCACATGGACACCGTATAGGGTCGCGTAGATAAGACCCCAAGAGAGAAACTTGCCCCTCGCTAGCCCTGTCGGGGTTCGACGTTTCGCTGTTTCAAGCTTCGAGGTTTGCAGAGTCGAGCGACTCGACGTTCCAGTAGCACTGAGTCGCGAAGTGCGAAAAGACGCCGTGCTGATTCGGCCCATAGTCGTGAACTACAATCATATGGAGGTGGANAAAAAGGAAAGAGCTAGCCTGCGCTAAGCCCCATAGGACTTCGGGGATTTTGATTGTTGAGAAATCAACGAAAAAGCTTGATTTGCGTAGTGGGTATGTGACAGACTAAGCAATCTGAAAATATAGCAGCGAAAATAACAATGAACAATAGACAAAATCACCACATTTGACACAAGGAATTTCTGGGCAATGCCCTTGGAAAAACTCACAAGGGGAAACCTGGTCTAGGAGATATTCTTCTTATTGAGCTCTTCGGAAAAATTTGAGTTTATAGCAACAATAAATTCAACATCAAATACAACAACAATATCGCCTCAAAAAACATGCCAAAGACCACAAAATCTTTGCTTAGATTTGTGTTGTATGGCTTGAACAATACAATCTCCTTGACAACAAAACCTCCTTGAAATTTTTGCATTGTTGTTGCAAATTTCTGTACAGATTCTTCCTCAACTAGGAACCTAGAAAATCATGCCAAAACTCTGTTGAGATGGTTGCCTCAATTTTTGTGCCTGAACAGTTGTACAACCTCCTCAATCCATATTGTATGAATTGTCCTTTAGTGTTGAAGATATCTTGGGATGCCTGCCTCCTCCCTTCACTGGAATTCATTCCAATCCTACTTTGCTACTACTCTTTCCTCTAGCTCAATCTCTCTTGGTATCTCTCGAAATATGAGTGTCTCTTCACATTCCTCTCCAATATCTCTTCAAAAGGTGCACCCCCTATTCTCTCTCATGCTCCTTTTATGCATCTTTAATTTGTAACCACCCTAACCCTTGGTCTTCCAAGAGATGAAAAATCAAGATTAGATCTTTCCCTCTTGAGATCAATGGTCATGACTTACTTTTTCGTTGAGTTCACTTAAATCACTTAAATGACCCAAAAGTCATAAAGTCACTTTTACCCATTAAATAATAAAAGGATCAACTTGAATTTATAAAATCACTTTATAAACTCACTTTATAAAGTCACTTAAGAGAGAAATGTGCTCGATCTCTTTACATGTTGGGGTCGCCATTGTAGAAGTACCTCCAAGCTACCAAAATATAACACTCCCTCTTAGTGAGGGAGGAAATTTTGGAGCCTCAACTTGGATCTGTCTCCAACCCCATCATGTCCTATGTGGTTGTAGTTGCTTCCACTGCATTGGAAGCCTCTAATCCCTCTGAACTCAAAGCATCTCGAGCTACCTGCACTGAAATATGATCAAGAGACCTACTCATACAAGGTCCTCTCTATGAAGACTCACAACTGTCAGACTCAAGCTCCAGTCACACATTGGCTCCAACTACAGGCTGACCAAGAACTTTGTACAATCTCTTTGAACATACACCAAGCAACACACTTAGGTCAGAAGAGATTCCCTCTAGATATAAGTAAGCCAGTCCTTGAGAGAACACAATCCCACATCCATCTATATCAAAAGATGACACATAGATCAAGTTCACTGGTAGTTCGGGAACATATAATACCTCAGCCAACTCTAGATACCCTCCTGACTCCAAATGGAATCTAACACTTCCAATTCTCTCCACAGCTAAAACATGTTTGATGCTCACCTCACACCCCACATATCTTCTTAAGTTGATCTCTGAAAAACAAAGGAATATAGACCTCATCCTCGTCATGTGTTGAGAAGCCCCATTGTCCAAGAACCATGAAAGATTGCATGTACACCCTAGGCACCCAATGTTAGGCACTCAATGCTTTCAAGACATGCCATCAAGAAAAACTCCTTCTCAGACTTTTTTTGTGAACTCAACAACCTCAGCTGATGCTGACACCTCTGGCTCCCACCTCTTCTTCTTCTTTTTTGGAAATTGGCATGTATAATGTCCCAACTCACAACATGCATATCATCTCACCTTACTCATGTCCTTCTTCTCTCCATGAGAAGACTTCTTGTCCTTCTTCTTTGCTGCTACCAAGGAAACATTCTCCTCATTCTCCTCACCCTTTAATTGTCTAATACAAAGATCCTCCTCATGAGTCTCTTCTTTTATAAAGTTATCCCACAATCTCTCATGGTTGGGACGATTCTCCCCAGAGACAACACCTTTAACAAAGGTGTTCCACTTCTATGGAAAAACCATTCAAAGCAGTCCCAACCAATTCTCCATCTATTATAACCTCTCCAACTGCACCAATTTCATCACGAACTTGAGTGATTCTGGTGAGATATGAAGACCCTTTTTTAGTCTCGGTCATCTTTATGTTTCTCAACTTCTCTCTTAATACCATCTTTCAATTCTCATTGGAAATTTGGTATAGCTTGGTCAAATATTCCCACATCTCGTAGGAATTTGATTTTCTAGCAACACAAGGAATAACATGGTCCTTGATTGCATCAAGAATCATCCTCTTTGCCTTCACATTCTTCTTCTAGAATATTCCAAATGATTTGCATCTATAGGAACAGTGACGAGATCCAATTGTGTGTTGTTCACAATGTCCCATAACTCATCTTCATCTAGCAACAAAACTATTCTCTCCTTCCAAGGACTAAATTTGTTTGCCCCATCCAACCTATCTTTGAACCTCAAGCCAATAGCCATGACCTTCTCAACTGAAACTCAAGTCGTCCCCTTCCTTATTCCAGGAAAAACCCCTCTATACTCATTGCAAACCAAGTGTCAAATATCTTGTCTATTGAACCTCACAGCTCCTACTGTGATACCATGTTGAAAAATATGATCTCAAACACTTAGCCAACACTAGATTTCAACCTCCTATATTTATTCACCAATAAATCAATGGAATCACATACATTACAATGAACAATAGATAAAATCACCACATTTGACACAAGGAATTTCTAGGAAATGCCCCTGGAAAAACCCACAAGGGGAAAACCAATCTAGGATATATTTTTCTTATTGAGCTCTTAGGAAAATTATGAGTTTACAACAACAATAAATTCAACATTAATTACAACAACAATATCACCTCAGAAAACATGTCAAAGACCACAAACTATATGATTATATTTTAGTTGTATGGTTGGGAACAATACAACCTCCTTGACAACAAAACCTACTCAAAATATGTGCACCGTTGTTGCACCTTTCTGTATGGATTCTTCCTTAGCTAGGTGCCTAAAAAATCATGCTAAAACTCTATGAGATGGTTGCCTCAATTTTTGTGCCTAAAACAACTATATGGCCTCTTCAATCCATATTGTACAGACTGTCCTTTAGTGTTGAATATATATTGGGATGTGTGCCTCCTCCCCTCCTTGGAATTCGTTCCAATCCCACTTTGTTGCGACTCTTTCCTCTAGCTCAAATTCTCTTGGTCTCTGTCGGAATATGAGTGACTCTTCACATTCCTCTCGAAGCTCTCCTCAAAAGGGGTGCCCTCTCTTCTCTCTCAAGCTCCTTTTATGCATCTTTAATGTGTAAATTCTCTAACCCTTGGTCTTCCAAAGAGATGAATGGTCAATATTAGATATTTCCCTCCCGAGATCAACCGTCACGACTTAATCATCTGTTGATTTCACTTAAATAATTTAAGTGACCCAAAAGTCATAAAGTCACTTTTACCCATTAAATAATAAAAGGCTCAACTTGATTTTATAAAATCACTTTTTAAAGTCACTTTATAAACTCACTTAAGAGAGAAATATGATCGGTCTCTTCTACATGTTGTGGCTGCCAATGTAGAAGTACCTCCAAGCTACCAAAATATAACAAATTCAATTGCTCATAATAACCAAGTAAAATTCCTATGCACCATCTCTTAGCTAGTTTAGAACTATGTTGCTCCTTTGGAATGTGCACATATGTAATGCTCCCAAATACATGTAAATGTTTCACAAGAGGCTCAAGCTCATCCATGCTTCTTTAGGTGTAATGTTCCACACAAATTTCATTTCAATTCCCTTACTTATATACCATGTAGTTATAGGCTTCTTCCCTAACCCTCTAGTATGTTTTCTAATAGTCCAATGTGCCATGTATTCAATGTTGAGAATTATAGCTCGGATAGGGACTTCCACACAGGTTTAGTGTGAATGTGCGAGAAGTAGTTTGAGATATTTTTGAAAAGTGATTCTATTTTTGAAAAAGTAATTCTATTTTGTAATCCACTTTAGTTAAAAATTCAAAGTCTTATTTTTCACAATTGAGTCTAAAAAGTGTATTTCATGCATGCATGACTTAGACTACGAGTAGTCTCATAAATAGAATAGGGTTTTGGTCTCAGCTAAAAATATAAAGACAAGTACAGATAGAGAGTTAATACATACACAAGAACAATTGAGCAACTGAGTATATTGAGCAACATAGAGAGGGAGAGACAACAGGTATCCAAGAAAGAGGCACTTCTAGGCAGCGTGTAGTCTCGTACAAGGATTTGCACAATTATGTACAGTCATACAGACAATATTGTACGGATCCATAAGTTCATATGGATAGGTTTGTACGACGATATAGACAGGTTGTATAGGATGTCTTGCAGGTTGTACAACAATTTTCTATCATTTCTGGCTTTTGCCACAACTCTACCTTTCAATCAGGCTATAAAAACTCAAGTTTGAGGTGTTTTTTGTTATCTGTGTAATGTTGTTTTTTGGGGGGTAGCTTGTGGAGGTTTCCTTGTAAGTTTTTCAAAGGAATGAAAAGAATATTTGAAGGATTAATTACCAATGTATGTGTGAAATCAAATTTTATGCTTCCCTTGTTTGATTTCCAGGGATTTAGCGATTAATGCTATGGTATGAAATTTATTTCTACAATAGTTTAATTCAACGATCTACTTGTTTGATTGAGATCATGAGGACTTTAGTCACCTGTGGATTGGGAATTTTTCACATTCAATGACATGATTCTTATGCTCTACCACTCCATTTTGTTCATGTGTATAAATAGAACTGATATATTGATGAATGGCTTATGTCTATGCTTCTTAGTTGAGGCTTTGAATACCAAGAAACACTTAAAGGCTTTATACTTCTATGCAAAAAAGTAAATTGACACTTTCCTTCTATATTAGTCATTAATGAAAGAATGCCCATTTCATTAAATTTGACATTATAACTTAAAATCTACACTACAAAAGTGTGAATATTAGATTTTCAAAAGTGAATATCAGGTTCCAAAGGTGTGAATATTGGATTTCCAAAGTATGCATATCAGATTGTCAAAATGTTTGAAAGTGTGAAATTTGGATTCCTAAAGTCTTTGAAAGTGTGAATATTAGATCCAAAAGTGTGAATATCATAAATGAAAGTGTAAAAGTTGGATTCCCAAAGTGTCTAAAGGTGAGAGTATCGGATCCAAAAGTGTGAATATTGGATTTCAAAAGTGTCATATTTTGTTCCAACATCGTCAATAACATTTTCAATATTATTAGTGCGAAGATATGTTGGTTATTATATTAAAGATTAAACATAAATGAGCATAGTCATTTTTAATGTATCTACGGAGGATCATTAATGTAATATTAGGTACCTAAGGGGGGTAATTAATTTAATGTGGCCATAATCATGGAATAAAGCTCACTAGGTAGTTGGTAGGTAATAAATGTAATGATGAGGGGTAGTTGGCAGAGGACTCTAGGAATACTCATGAGAGTATATATACACATGAGTATCATTATACAATGGATATGTTGGATATTGTATTGTAACGAGCATGGCTTGTGGAGTGATTCCTTCCATAAGGAGTAGTTGATTGTGTTACTCTACTTGAAGGGTTTTCTCTATATTCTTGTGTTCATTATTCTCATGTGATCCATTTGGTTATTGTGAAGTTTAAGGGTTTATCTTTATCTACTAAGGTTCATTAGATTGGTATCAATGCTCTTTCTTGGGCAAAGGAAGAATAAACTTTTTCTTTTCTTTTCGCAAATTTTCAAAATGACAAATAGGGTCACAACTTAGATCCATTTTTTAATATTTCGATGCATAATTTGAATAAACATGTTGTATATTTGAGTTCCTATAAAAAAATACTCAATTTCAAAAAAAGATCTCAAATCAGACTGGTAAGTGAAGATATCGTTGATTTAAATTTAATTATTTTAGGGTTCTTTGATGATGACGACAAGTATTTGACAGAGTGCCCAGATTACGGCCAAAATAGTGTCAGTTGAAGTGGAGTGGCTATGTAATTTTATAATTGACATTGTAATAGTGAACTAAATAAATATCATAGAAGTTACACTCATTTCAAGTTGAAATTCTTGCAGCATGATTATCTCTTTGTTTATGAACTAGATTGTAGCAAAACTAGCGCAAGTAGAAGCAAAGTGGTTGTGGCATTTCAAAATTAGATTCATAATATGATAATGAGAAATACCATAGAAGTTAGAACTCTTTTAGTTTGGGACTCATAACCCTCTCAGGAAATTACTCTGCACTTATCTCTATATTTATGTACCAAATCATAGTGGGATCAGTGGCATTAGAAGCAAAGTGGTTGTGGAATTTTAGAATTCATGTCATAACAAAGATTTTGATTAATATTGAAGGAGTTATGATCATTTAATCTGCCACCTCAAATCCCTAGTTGCAAAAAGGAGATCTATTGCAAAGTAGGTTATTTCTTCCAAACCTTAGTTTTATTTATGGGTTTTTTCAAGCAAGATGTTTTTTCTATAAGACAAGATAATGGTCATGGTATTGAAGAATACATAAAAGAGACAAATTTATTTTTTCCAAAGTATTCAAGATCTTGGATAAGCCTTAGTTTAAAACTCGATGTTGCCATATGGTGGAAGTTTCTTCACTATGGAAAGATGTTGGAACTTTTAGATGAAGCATATGAATAAATATCCATAGATAAGTAGTCCCATGCCATGAAGAAGGCTAAAGAGATATGTAAGGGTTTATCGTCACATGAAAACTTCCTATTAAAGTTTCATGGACATCTTAAGTAGGAGAAAGGCATTTTTTAAACCATAATAGTAAGCATAATTTCATCAAAGTTGAATTAGCTAAAAAAATTGCATGCTCCCATAAAGCATATCTAGAGCATACATGTTGAGGAACATTCAACTTTTAAATGTTTTAGGATTACTATGGATAAATATGTTTTCCATTCACATTTAATGCTATAAATATGGATGATGTGGATATTATTATTGGATATCCTTGGATGGACTTAGTTTCTACGATTAATATGAATGTGCAAATGAAGTTTTTGGAGCTTTGGTACAAGAAAAATAAAATCACACTACAAGATACTTATTTTACTAAATAACAAGGGCCCTAGGTGGCACATGAAGCAGTCATTAGAGGGAAACTAATTCTAGTAACTATAGACACATTAGATGAATATTTTGAGGCTGAATCAATAGAAGAGTCTACATAAGCACTTGAGGGAGAGCCCAAGGAAGGACATGATAAAAAGGAAAAAAAAACTGCATAGTTGCATTCCTCAAAGGAACCACGGGGTGAAGAGTCAAAGAAAGAAGAACCCTTATATAAGGTTGTTGTGTATCGTCACCCACACCACCAAGAGAGACAAAAATCATCAAGGAAAGGTTGTAAGCATAAAAAAACTTACTATGGACCAACATGGAACCAAAAAAATACCAGGTCTAGAGCTACATTGAGAACTAAAAGTATCGAGTGGAGATATGGGACCAACACATAAACAATAGGGAAACAAAGAAACAACCATAATCAAGATTGATGTGGCAAGGAAACACATGAACCCAATGTCCACATTTCACTAGGATGGATGGATGTTTGTGCTTGGTACTAATTGACTACATTTCTTAACACATCATATTATATGGCTTCCACTCATGTTTCGAGGATGAAACATGCAAAGTTGGATGGGATGTAATGTACCTAGGGAGGATAATTGATGTAATGTGGTTGTAATCATAGAGCAAGGCCCACTAGGTAGTTGGTGGGTAATAAATACAATAGTGGGAGGCAATTATCACATGAACCCTAAGAATACTCATGAGTATCATTGTATAGGGATACGTTGGATATTCTATTTTAATAAACGTGGCGTGTGGAGTGATTCCTTCCATAAGGGTTAGTTGATGGTGTTACCCTACCTTAGATATTTTGTATGTATTCGTCTGTGATCCATTTGATTATTTTGAAGTTTAAGGGTTTTGTCTACTAAAATTAATGTATTAATGAGGGGAGTTGACATAAGCCTGTAGGAATATTCATGAGAGAGTATATATACACATAAGTATCATTGTATTGGAGATATTTTGGATATTGTATTCTAACAAGCATGGCTTATGGAATGATTCCTTCCATAAGAATTAATTGATAGAGTTACCCTACCTTAAGGATTTTCTCTATATTATTGGTGTTGATTACTTGTGGATGCACTTTTTATTTTGATGTTTAAGGGTTTTATATTTTATCTACTAAGTTTTACTACATCATTGAATTAAAGAATGATACATTTTCAATAACGTATTTAAATTAGAGTACAATAAGGATGGTCCTCAACACTACCAATGTGAACACATATGATCCATATATACAAAATGAGGACTATGAGTTAGTCCTACCTACTAGCTTTTTCACCTTATCTACAAACACTAGAACTAGATAACCATAAAAATATTCACAAAGCCCACAACTTGACCCAAGATAGAAGAGAACATGTGACATTCAATGGTTATAAAAAGGTAATACATAAAGTTATCAAAAAAATAATCATGGAGTTCTTATAAATTACAAGTCAATAAAAAACCACAATTGATATTCGTTTTTGTCTAGGTTGACTCCATTATATCCAATTTATTTCTTGAAGGTTGGTGTTTACTCCCAATGAACTAGAATTAAATTGGCCAAGTCCTCACTCATCCAATGTTTAGTTCCATGTAACAATGCATGCCCAATCATCATGGACTTTCCATGTCAAGTTCCAGACTTTGGTATGTCCACAATCAGCTATCTTAGTGTTTTTTCACTTTCCTAATGTTTGTGCTTTTGCTTGATTCATTCTCGCTTGATATTCCCATGCTTCACTAACTTATACTTCCAACAAATTACAATCAACACACACCTAGACTTTGCATTGTTTATATTATGCTAAATTGCTTTCAATGTACTTAGATTTTCCATAATATTTTCTAACACCACACCTTAATATAAAATTGTTATCCCTCATCCAAACAATTTCTATAAGATTTTAAACTTATGTATTCATAGAGGCTTAATAAACATGTCACTTAATTACTTAGATGTTTTTAATACTTCTATTGAATTTGACCATCCTTTTGCAATATTTTTAGATAATCTATGTGCACTTCAATATGTTTACTTTGTTAAAAAAGATTGCATTGTTTACAACCTAAATAGCTCCTTGATTATCACTCAAGACATTATGTAGGTTTATCCTGCACTAAATCGATGTTTGCTAATAATCTTCTCATCTAAACATTGTCACGTGTTGCATATAGTGTACCCTTGTATTTGGATTGTACCGAAGACAAAGAAATTGTGCTCTGGTTATTGTTGCTTCAACTCATAAATATTAAGCCAACATGAAAACAAATTCATATGTGTATTTCAATTGTTTTTCCATCAAATCCAGTTAGAATCTATGAAACTTATGAGTGTTAGACTTCTATTGGTGTGGGAATATTCTAATCTCCAACTAAATCTACATTTCATATACCTTAATATTATTTCCATTGTCTTCCCATGATTTAATATAACATTCCATGTATATTGAACCACGCCAAAAGAAAAGTTGATGTCAATTCAAGTAAGAGTTAGATAGATTAAGTTCCCCGCTAATTGTCTATATATAATTGCATTAACTAATTTCCCTACTTGATTGTTCATGAGTTTCTTGTCAAGATCCACTAGGATGCCACAGGCTTATATGATATGTCATAATTAACCTTTTTATCAGGTCATTAGAATACTCAGAATGAGGTAGAAACCCTCCCCCCGATCTTTTTTGAACTTACATTCCAAGGTAATAATGTAACACTCAAAGGTCTCTCATTTTGAACGTCTGTAGTAAGTCTTCCTTTACTAATTTAACTTCAAATTTGATGATACATATTACAATAATATAATTAATAAATAAAATGCTTAGCAATATATCTCTATTATGAGTAGACTTCACATACAGTTTCAACTATGAATTGCTTCTTTGGAACCCAACATCTTTCAATGTCCAATGTCCTTGATGCTTTCTTCAAACCATAAATAACTCCTCCTAACAACGTACAAACTAAATTATCCTTTCCAAGTTTCCGAAGTACAATTTATCACTCCATGTAGACTCCTTCATCGATCCATACATTCATAAAATCACTTTTCACATCCACTTGAAAACTGTTCATCTTCATAACTAGAATGGATGTCTCCTTATAATCATTTCCTACTTTATGTCCACAATCTTTGGTTATCAAGCACGCTTTATTCTTGTCCATTGTACCATAAAATTTATATTGTGTTATAAATCCATTTTCATCTAATCACTTCCTTGTATATAAGTAACTCCACTAAATTCCATATTCACTTCTTCTTGATTGAAACTTGTATAGATTTGCACCGCTTATTTTTCTCATTTATTTAATCAAAACTTTGAGGCTCAATTGTGATTATATTATCATCGTAAGCATAAAGTTCATTGTAAGAAACTTCTCCAAACATATTCTTATACTAAGGTACATTTGATCCTTCTATGTGCTCTCCATAATCTTTTGCCTCTTGGTTTTCAAATTTTGCACTAGAATATTAAAGAGCCTTGATTAACCATTTAGGTGTCTTTTGCATTATTTCGGGTTCTTAATCTTTGGATTTAAATGTATCCTTGTTTTTGGAATCAATAATAGTTTCCAAATATAATTATTTATGCATGTTGTCATAATTGCCAAGTTTTTTCATAAATCCACTTCCTTTTTAAAATACAATCTCACGCTTTTTCACAAGAGTCTTATCTTCAAAGTCCCATAGTTTGATATGCATTCAATTGTTCATAATAACCAAGTAAAATGCATGTGCACCATCTATTATCTAGTTTAGAACTATGTTGCACTTTTCAAATGTGCGTATGTGTAATGCTTCCAAATACATGAAAGTGTTTCACAATAGTTTTGTGCAGATCCTTGCTTCTTTAGGTGCAATGTTTCGCACAAATTTTGTTTGAATTCCCTTATTAAGTGTACCGTGTAGGTATAGGCTTCTTTTATCATATGAAATGTGCATTTAAATACTCACATATGTTTACCCACATGGAGGTGCATTGTGTGGTCGACCCATGTGTCATATTCATGTGTGATCTACACAATTATAATACCTCTCAAATATTTTTCTAATGTGAGGGATTATTGTCTTGGGTTTCTCTCACCTTATCCTAGACATGAGACCTTACTAGGATGTCTAGCGAGTTCCGTAGATCCTTGTTCCCCATTGATATCTAGCCTTTGGTCATTGATTTAACCCAAATTTTCCCCTTGGGGCACTCATTTGGGGAATTTATTAATTTAATGGGTCCGATTAGGAAAACCCCATGGTTAGGTCTATGGTCACTTAGGATGCCTTGAATACGATCCCTAACTTCCCAAACCCATTTTGGAATTACTATTTATGGAGTCAATTTGTGTCAAACTCCCTAAACCTAGTTTATGTCTTAGCAATAACCATACCATGGATTTCCTGAGGGTGTCATGATTTTTAATCCACAAGTCGCGTAGCAGAGAGTCATTTTGGGACTCAAAACCGATAGTATTTTTATACATAATCCATGGCATGTAATAAATACACATTGCATGACAGTTTCATGTGACTTAAGTGACCCAAAAACTAATCTAAAATTCTCTTATGCTTTGAGTCCATCCTTTTCCTATTTATACCCTTCAATTCCTCTTTATAATAACTCTTCAATTAGATTGAACTATTCTATTTTTTAAAACCCTATATTATAGGTACACACTCGGATTAACAACTGATATCCTTCCACCTTTGTCAATCCCCTAGGATTTATTTCACCTATCATCTCTAACACCTCTATAGGTACTCCTTTGTCTAGCTTGGATCCAACCTTACAACTTTAATTGATCCATCACAATGCATCTTCATTGGCATAGTTCCTTCATACCTTGAAACTTTCAACCCTACAACCTAAAGGGAGGTTCCATCATATCTAGGGAAAGGGAGGCATCATCCCCTCTAAGGGCACCATGTCTCTCTACTCTACATATTTCATTCATTTTAGTAGTAGTAGTAGTAGTAGTAGTGTGTGTGTGTATTAGAGATCGAGGTAAGTCTTATCTTGCATGAATTTGGAGTTGAGCGTGTAGATCATTCCAAGATGTGGATTACTCTTGAGTATAGTAACATCTCTCCACTTTGGTCCAGTGAACTTCATTATCTACAATAATGAATTAGAGGTGAGTTATTTCCCTCCTCTTTTATTTCCAACATTAGGGTTTTTACCTCATTAAGGGAATTGCTTGTTAATTAACTCTAGTTAGTTAGATTTATTTCCTCATTTATTTTGCTTGTGAAAATTGTTCTACAACCTAATCAAATTACCATAATTTCCTATATCCCTAGGTTATCAATAATAAGAGCTTAAGGTCCAAATTAATCTAGTGTATTTTCTTGTCTTACCCTAGGTTTTCATGGTTTATCCTTAAAATTATGTGGTGACTCCACTCTCCTCTTTCTCCCTTTTATTAGTAGTGTGCACTTCATTGGTGTTCCATCCTTTCTCTCATAATGTGAGTGGTAGCATGAATCCATTTATATACTACATTTTGGTGACTCCAATGGGGAGTTCCTGTCAACCCTTCCCTCTCTTAAGAAAAAACTCTCTTGTCCTTCCCCTCCTCTCTTTTTTCCCTTTATCCTTAGACTATAGATTCCTCTTTCATTATTTAAAACCCTTTCCCCCTCCCCCATTCTTTTGACTATCCCATATATCCTATATCCATGGATATTTCCTACCCTAAGTCTCCTTTTCATGAAACCTTTTTCCTTCTCGTGATGTGTGTCTTCCCTCACAACCTAGGATATATATTTACATTGCTACCTTATTTCATCCCCCTAAATCCTCCTTCAGGCCCATCCCAACCTCCTTCATTCTCCTATGTTCATAACTTATTCAGAACTATATGATTTTATGGCTATTTCCTTTCCACCCTCACCTCCTCTCTCGATGAATATCCCATTATTACATATTTGATAGACTGCAAAGATCTCCATTCCCATTCCTAAACCAAAGGCTTCAAACCAGTATGGATATCATATATGGGGCTTCTAACCCTCACTTGGGAACCACACTACAAAAGCTACACTCAATATGGATCAACCTTGTACCTAATCTAATATTATTATTATTTTTTCCTCTCAATATGGATCTCAAAGGTGGTGTTCTTATAACATGTGGGGCACCTATTGGACCAAATGTTGTCACATTGTTGGGATCCTCCCTATTGGTGTAATAGGGGACCGAAGGGTCCATTAGAGTAATAATAGAGTAGGTATGGTGTTTATTCATATAAAGTGGACTAGAACCACTATGTTTTTCTTATTAAATAAGGCCCATTAGTTAGTTAACATTGAATTAATGTAATGTGGCCTCAATAATGAAGCTCCACTAGGTAGTGAGGAGATGATTCTTATTAGGGTTCTCTAGCTAGTTATAAATAAGGATGGAGTCCTCTTATGAAACATGTATTGGAGTATAATGTATTTGGAGCTTGTATCATTAAGAGGCTACCCCCTTGAAGAGGCAAATGAACATAAGTGAATTTCTATGCAAAATATGAAGAAACCAATTGTAGATTTGATTTCCTCTAGAAAAACACCCTATTTCCCCAAAAATTATTCAATTTGAAGTTCAAGAAGTGAAGATATCATTGATTTGAATAAGTTTTTCTAGGTTTTTTTAATGTTATGAGTGCAACTTTATTCTGGGTATTCTAGAGAAGATAACTTTTGATAGGTTTCTAGATTAAATCCATACCAAATCCAAGTGAAAGAGCACTTCACCATCTTCAATTTGACATAGTATATGATATACTTCTGAACCATATTGAGGAAGGTATGGCCATTTCAATTTGTTTCCTCAAAACCCTAACTCTCATACTTACAATAGATTGTGTAATTATGTATGGGTGAATGAGACCAAACCTCAGAGTAAGATAAAGTATATTTTAAATCCTCTCCTACTATTGCACTCACTCCAATTAAAATTTATTCCAAGGAAAGAGATTCCAAAAAATCCTTTTTACTGGATGAGGAGATATAGATATTGATAATGTTGAGATTATTATTTAAATCTTGAAAGGAAGACTAGTTGAAATCATCGACTAACATATTACCTATTTTACTTGGATGAAAGAGGGACATCATTTTGTACATAATCCCTAGAGTGACCTTCAGAACCAATACACTACACTCCCACTTTGAAAAATGCAAAAATAGTTTTCTATATCATTGTTATATATAGATTAAATTTCGCAAGCATTCTCCTAAAATAGATTTTTTTGGAAAACATGCTCAACACCTACTACTATATGTGATGAGTTTCATTTATTACCCCTCTTACGTGATTTTGTATCTCTAAGCATCCCAACGATAGTTTGTTGTCAACCAATTTCAATTTCCCTTTCTACCTATTGAATAACATTTGATATATTTTATTTAATCCCCATGCTAACTTTTTGAGGATATGAATACTTCAATTCCAAACGTTCTCTTAGTGGAATATGAAGTCCATTTGATTCTCCTTTTGATGAATATTTGGTGATGTATCTATGTTGTAAGCCTAAACGACTAGTATCCACATGCTTATCTAGAAAGGATGTAATCTTGTGGGGATTCTGATTTGAATAAATATGGTGAGAAGGTGAGTCATGGATTACGTTCAAAGGGAATGGAATATCATTGGTATTCCCCTATAATACCCCCTTTCTGAACCCATGATTATATGTAATTAATTATAATTAATGATTTCCATGCAATGTAAAGTAAATATTGTAAATGTATTATTGTTTAATTGATAATGCCAACAATTGATTTTGTAAATGTATTATTGTTTAATTGATAATGCCAACAGTTGATTGTGGGGTGAAGCCTTAAAAGTATTTCCCATGATACTACTAGAGGGAAGAGTGAGGAAACCTAGAGAGAGGTTCATCATGCTAAGATGAACCAAGCCTCCTTACTGAAATATTTAACTTGGAAATATTCAATTATTTCCCTTAACTCTGACTGTTAAGAACCTGAATAGATCTACAAATATAATCACCACAAATATTGAATACACAATAGATCCACAAAGCAAGATAGAAGAAACCACACTTTATTATTACCAAACCCTTGAGGTAGGGGAACACCGTACAATGGATCCTCGTATGGAAGGGATCCTCTCATGTTCACTTGCATCTTCGAGGGGGCATCCTCCTATTGAGCTACCGCTCCAAATACAATACTTCTCTTCATGTCTCATTACATTGCTTGAACCCATTTATATAGTGGTATCATCTCCTAAGAACATTCTAGAGGAGGAATATTCTAGAAGTAGAACCTTCTAAGAAGCCCTCTTACATTAATTATATCTAATTACTCATTTATTATATCAGAATATTGAGAGTGAAGAATATTGTGATTGTACAAACAAAGATTGCTTGAGGAGTTTTATCCTTCCATAAGGATTAATATATGGTGTTACCCTACCTCAAGGGTTTTCTCTATTTCTTGTGTTCATGTTATGGTGAATGGCTTATGGTTTATTCTTGGTTATTTATGAGGTATATTTACAGATCTGGTTTAGGTACTTAACAATTGGTATCAGAGCACTTTCCTTGGGCAGACATTGTGGGCAAATATCTTTTATTTTTGCAGATTTTTTTTTTTCGGAGCAGAAAAAAGAGGGCCGCGACATTCTCGAAGTTTTTGGTATATTTATGTGCAAAATTTGCAGAAAAGAATTGTATATCTGATTTCCTCTCAGAAAAATACCCAATTTAAAAAAAAAAATCGTCCGAAACGGAGTCCGGGAAGTCAAGATATTGAAGTTTTAAAATCTGCAAATTTTCAGGATTTTTTCCGCGGACGACAGCGAGAATTTTTTTATTTCTGTAGCATTTGGAGGTCGAATTTGCCCAAATAGATTATATATCTAAGTTCCTCTCACAATTTTACCCAATTTCAAAAAACAAAATCAGCCAAAATGGAGTCCGGGAAGTGAAGTTATGAGCATTTTAACTTCAACAGTTTTTTAGGGTTTTTTCAGAAAAAACCGCGATTTTTTGCCAAAACTTATTGGGTCTATTTTTTGGGTTTTTTCGTGAGGGCTGTAGGACCGAAGAGTTCATAGGGTGCTCAGATGGCTATTTCCTCTCAAACCCTAAAAGAAATTCTTGAATCATTCAAAGCCCAATTGTTTCACACATTAGATGACAGATTGGATGCATTTGTACATGGCCTCACAGACAGCCTCACAGATGGCATCAATGATAGTTTTCATAGTATTCAAGATTCATTGAATAACATGCAGGAGATATTTCTTATGGAGGGCCTCAGGGATGAATATAATCAAGAAATATATGTTTGGTATGATTTTGAGACCGATTGTGATGATTGGTATATGGATAGTTGTCATTTCTGGGATGATAACCACTTTCATATTTTATTTGATGACTCTAATCCAACTTCTATAGAGAGAATTAATGTGACAAATCGAGAGCCAATGA
>SNQJ01S0000747.1:489356-500843 GCA_010110895.2 Picea sitchensis | reverse complement strand
ATGGGTAATTAGATATAATTAATGTAAGAGGGCTTCTTAGAAGGTTCTACTTCTAGAATATTCCTCCTCTAGAATGTTCTTAGGAGATGATAGCACTATATAAAGGGGTTCAAGCAATGTAATGAGACATGAAGAGAAATATTATATGTGGAGCGGTAGCTCAATAGGAGGATGCCCCCTCGAAGAGGCAAGTGAATAGGAGAGGATCCCTTCCATAATAGGATCCATTGTACGGTGTTGCCCTACCTCAAGGGTTTCTATAATAAAGTTGTGGTTTTCTATATTGTTCTTTTATATATGTTGTGGTGCTTTTGTATTCAATATTTGGTTCTTAATACTGACTTCAAGGCAAAATTAGTTAATGAGGGAGGACTAGTGGTTTAGCAACCAACCACCCTCAATGAATGGAAGTATGGAGGTTTGCTTGAGGTGACAGAAAGTTGTGAGTTAGAGGAAAGCAAGATATATCACCACGAGTTCCCTTAATTGACCCACTAGTTTCCTTCTGACATAAGAAAGAGGACAATTCAACAATCTTCTTGACTGATGCGTGCAAGAGAAGCACACAGGTACATGGGAGAGAGACAGAGAGAATTCTCTAGTTTTTTTGGGAGAGGAAAATAAGAGAAGAGGCTTTGAGTATGAAGGGATTGACCCTTGTATGGGAAGAGAGGCGTGAGTCTCAAAGGAGTAATTTGGTTGAAGGACCCATCTGAGAGTCTAGATACCCAACCCGAGCTAAGAGGTCACGAGATTGATGCTGGAAAGGGCATATGATAAACCTCAATGAGGCATGAGCTGGGTGGGTGTGAGAAGATTCTCACCGAGAGCAAAGGAGAGTAACCTTCGCATAACAACCTCCTTGAGAACCTGAAAGAGATTCCCTTGTGGTATCATGGCCTAGCACAGGGGTGGCCTGCTACCGAAGTGATTGAACATACAGAGCCTACGGTTGGGTGGAAAGGTGAACACCCACACTTGGTTAGCTGGTAGAAATTTGTAACAGATGAGTATGTCCTTTACTCGGTGTAAATGGATCAAGACCAAATGAATATTGTTTATAGTTGTGGTATGGAAATTTGTATGTCTTGTTAATGGTGTTAATGATTATTAATTTGGTAAATTATTGAACTTGAAGTGATAAGTATATGTATGGAAATGCATGTGTAATGTGTATCTAAGCAGGAAGACCCTGCATTTTACCTTGAGTGATCAAGGAATTATATAAATGGTTTTCTCATGTGATCGTTGTCCTGGATACAACTGTATGATTTTCTTAGGAATGTATATGTTGTACATAGATTTCTAAGAAAGGTCCAGGGCTCTTAAAAGCCTGGTTAGAACCTTAAAGAATCCTTGAAATTGGCTAAGTCCCTAAATTGGGTGTTAACCCATATTAAGAACATGTGTTTAAGAAATAAGGAATTGCCACTGTTGGACTAGTGTGGTGAGTTAATCATATCCCTTCATTGATGGGAATCATCGTTGGGAGTACTCAAGTGTTGAGGTTTGTATGGAGTCAACGATGAAAATAAGACCTATAACCATCGTAGCCGTCAACCTGACGTGGAAATCAGATGTGGACCGTTCGGTGGGACTAGAGGTCCTTGGAAGTGATTAAGGGAGGGCATTGTCGTCATAAATGATTGAGAGCCAGGACTTGTTTAAAGTTTAGCAATAACAAAGAAAAGTCTAAGGATGAAATGAGATCTATGGAATGGCTCATGGGCGAGATTAAATCTCATCCCTTCATTGGGAAGGTATCATTGTTGAGTGGACCAATCCTTAAGTGGATCAATGGTTGGAACGATGATTTCCAAAGACAAAGAGAACTTGATATTAAATGACGATTTTCAATCCATCGACAGTGACCCCGATGAGATCTGAACCATTGATTCCAGTGGCATCATCGTCAAAAGTGGGAGGTTTACGAGGTTGAGTATTTCCCAGAGAGTGTCAATGATGATAGGGGTCGTGGATTAATGAGAATCGTCGATCGGTGCAGAGGCAAGGCTTAACCACAATCTTAGATTTCCTTAGGCCTCAATTAAGTGATAAAAAGGGAACAATGATGTCATAATGATGTGTCTTTCCAACTCAATAGCCAACATGTCTTATTGGTGTCAGGTTTCACTATGGGATTGGTCGATGGGAAGAAAGTGGGCCTCGATGGGTGAGGAGGTCCTTGGACCTTCACTTTAATCCTGGCCATTAGAACTATAGGCCAGGAGATCTAGTTTGTTGGATCTGGATGTGTCATCGTCAGATCATGGGAGGTTGGTAATGTCAGGTGTTGGCCAAGAGTGTCGACGATGACGAAGGCATGGGAAAATATTTGGACCGTTGATTCAGTGGAGGTGACTTCGATGAGATCTGGACCACTGGTGTCAGATACATTGTCGTCGAAGTATAGAAGATGGGAGAAGTGAGTTTTGTTCCTGAGAAATGTCGATGACAATGAAGATCCTGAGAGGAGAAAATGAGCACTCTTGATTTGGGTGAGAGTTAGTCTTCGTCGTTGATCACCATATTCATTGCGTGAAAGAGGAGAAAGGAGAATGATGTCCTGATGACGTAGAAATACCACGTGTCGTGATAGGTTGCAGGTGGTGACATGGACACGTGTTAGCCCTATGATGACATGGATATCCATGTCAGTCCATGCATCAAGCCATGGAAGGATCCACGTGTCATCCCATGATTAGTAGAAGGGATCGGGTGTGAGTCCTTGCACATTTTAAGTCTGCGGATAGGTGTCTTAATCCTAGCCCTTGGATCCATAGGTTGAAAAATATGGACCTTCGATACTTGAAGTCAAAGTGATGGCCCAAGATATCCTATGACGATGACATAAACCCAAGGAGGAATTGGAAGTGTCGATTCCGTCGGAGGTGATCTCCATGGAATCTAGGTCGTTGACATGATATCAATATCATCGGCGAAAGGATAGTCGGCGACCTAAAGGAAGGGATTTGGGCATTGAGCCGATGACAATGACAAGATCTAGAGGAAAAATGACAACCATTAATTGACAAGTAGGCGAGATTAAATCTCAGACGTTGATCCGTCATGGGTCCCACATGTTCACCCTGAAAAAAGGTTAAAGAGGCGAGCGTTAACCATTGTACAAGTTTGAGGTGTCGACTTGATTTTGGTCATTGGATGTCAAGGGCCAAGAGTTGTCGAATCCAGAGGATGTGAGATCTCAATTGTTCATTGGAGGATGTTGAGGCATGGTCCCTTAGCATGGACAGGGACAAGTTTCAACGACGACGAGGTGTTGGGGTTAAATGCCAGTCGTTGATCGACAGGTCGGTGAGAATGACTCTTAGTTGTGGATCCATAGTGGGACCCAATAGCCCTTTGACAAGTGAAGAAATGGAAGTTGTTAACCATCAAGCAAGTTTGAGGCACCGACAAGATCAAGATCGTTGATTGTCAAATTCAGAGAGTCGTCAGATCTGGAGGATGAACCTATCAAGGTTATTGTTGTCGAAACAGGTCAGTCGAGAGTGGTGTATGACTCCTTAAGGCAAGAGCCCCGATGATGATGAAGTTTGGGCCACATGATCGGGGCCATTGATCTAGAGGCCCGATGTGCCAAGTGGCAGGTGCCATGTCATGCCATGTGGGAGGGAACGACCGGCTGGGAGCCACATGGATGCCACGTGTTAGTGAGGTGGCCTTTGGACCAATGAAGGCCAAGAAAAACTTTGGAATGCCATAAATTTTGATCCAAGACTCGGATATGAGCATAGTTACAGTCATTGGAAAAGTCTTGACAAGCAAAATATGATGGTGCCCTCGAGAAGAGGTTTTGATATGGTTAAGGAAAAGTGAAATTTTAACACCCCATCAGCCTAAATACGGACTAGGGGGTCGAGTGTCTTACAAGGTGGTATTAGAGCAGAGTTCAAACACTAGGCCTGGATGGGTTAGAGATCAGTCACATGATTGGTATATCAAGGATAAGATGAGCCTGTTGAAAAGTGTTTCTACGTTAAAACTTTATTTAGTATCTGCATAAGCTCCTTAAGATGAAGGATTTCATATTAAAAAAAAAAATTGGAATTCCTTACAGCAGAAAAGTTACATGTTGATTTTAAGCAGAAGAAGCATAATGTTGCTTTGCTAGAATGATAACCACTCCTTCAAAAGTGGGGATATGATGACAAGCATTAAGGGTAAGACTGAATGTGAATGGTTAAAATGGAAGCATCTTATTAAGGGTTTCTTAAGTTTAAATAATGAATGAAATAGTGATTGCAATGTTGCCTCTAAGCATGGGCAGTCGGAGCCTCTAACATTTATGATGGTTGTTTATATGTGGGATAAGACCCTTATGGAAAACCCATTGTGGTTAAGGAATTTAGTATGGATTTATATAAACCTTGGCAATGTCAATTACTACTTAAATAGAAGACTAAACCAAGTATGTGAAATTCCTCATGTTTAGAGGATTGATGGGAACTTGTAAGGTTAGTTTACTTGACCTATAATGAATGAAGCTTGTTGTTGGAATAATCCATATATGTAAGTGTAAATAAGGATTCCTTTTGGATTGTTTCTAGTCCTCATAAAAGAGGAAGAGTAATGAGGGAAATCTTATGATCTCATAGATTTATTAAAGAAATGTATATGCATATTAACCTAAGAGCAGGCCTATGCATGTGGATGCAAAAAGACAAACAACTAGGATACATTTACACTGGAGGCATGGGTAAGATGATTGGTGCACAAGATATGTTGTAATCCATATGGAAATGATTGAACATGTATACAACACGGAAATAGACTTATTAGAACCTATGGTTGGTTGTAAGGTATGATTTGTTGATGAACCAATTTAGTCAATAAAAACATGATGTCAGCATGAGAATTAACAACATATGAATGAAATGTTGATGGTGCTATTGTTATTGCCTTATGAATATAAGGTTGTAATGATTAATTAAGGACTAATATATAGAATTTGCTAAAGGAAGTGTTGGAGCATTTTTGGATGACCAATGGGTCAGATTGACATCCAGAGATGGATGGTGGCCACATGGGTATGGCTTAATATGCTCAAGTGGCAATTAGAGCGAATGATAAGAAATGATTTCTTTGGTAAAGGTCGGTTGACCAAGAATGGTTTGAATCATGAAAGGAAATTGGATTTTTTCATATTACCACCCTGGTTAACGTTGTTAATACCCATTTAAAATTCTGATTTGTGGATTGTGTTTATACTAGTTGGGAAAGAGTGGTTCTTGTTGGATTGTGTTTGCATGATGCAGGTAGGATTAAGTGAGCTTTAAGGCAAATGAGTACTTGTCTGGATTGGATGATACCATGGATGCATGGCTGACCCTGCGTTGAGAGTCCAAAAATATTGATGGAATAATAACTTGCGGGTGCACTCCATTCTTAAGAAATATCTAATACAAAAGTTGAAAGAGAAATGAGCAAGAAGTGTTATGTTCTTATTGTAGAAGGAAATATCATTATGCCTTTGAAAATTGTATGTAAATGATTGTGAACAATCATGAGTGAAATGATATAATCAAATGTGCAAGTGAAACTATGAAGTGTGCCAGTGGTGGACACACACAACATGTTGATTCATGTGGCTAAGTGCATAGTGTATGAAAGCACCATGGAATAATGTGCATGTGTGAACATGAAAACTTGGATGCATAATAGGAATACATGCTTATATTACTTATGCAATATCGGGTAAACAACTAAAATGGTAAAGTTGAGGCCGACTCAAGATTGACACCATTTCAAGAAATGATGGATATGCAACAAGGGAGTTACATGTTGAAGAAGTTTCCTATGGAGGAATTGTGTAAAGAGCTCTGTCAGAGGAACAAATTCATAACATTAAGGACTGATGGAAAAATAGGCAGTGAGATGCAAGCCTATTTGTATAAGAATCCTAGATTACATTTTAAAATATAACACATGCATGTAGTGCACACAAGTGAATGATTGATCACCTTGATTCCAATTATGGTTGAGGTGCACAGATGCATTGCCATGATGTTGAATTTTGAATTATTTTTGGATGATGTAGTTTGATTCTACATCCAAGAAACGTCAAAATGAAAACTTGGATGAAACTGCCCAAGGAAGAGAGTGGGAAGATCCCAAAAGGGGATGAATTTCCTAGGCAATAAATTTATAAAAAAAAAGGAGGAACTCTTTCCTCACTATTAAAACTCTGATTTGGTTTAAAAAGTTGTAAAATTTAAAAGTACAGTTGGAAAATAATTTTGATGAATATGTTTAAATAAATAATCATGGTTAAACCATGATGTTGCAAGAGCAATGAAGCCTTGGGAATAGTTGAGTTAAGCTGAAAATTCCAAACTATGTAGGAGTAGTTGGAAGGAGGGAAGATACCCATAACTCCTCTCTTGATGTTTATTGTATTTCTATGGGATGAGGAGACTGATATACTAGTGTATGTAAATGTTTTGGCATGAGAAAAATGATATTTGCACGACTTTAGAGATAGTAAAAAATATGATTGTGTTTACACTCATAAAAACATTGAGGATAATGTGACAGAGTGTATATGTATATGTTGAGATATATATGAAATTATTTGTTGATTTAAATTGACTTTTGTGTGTCATTGATACCCAAGCAGGGTAGGATTTAGGAAAAAGAACCTGAATGATAGAGGGAGGAACCTCTAGTAGCCAAGGATGAATCAAATCCTTGCAAGAGAATTCATGAACAATTGTGTCATAAATGCATTGACCAATTGAGGATGATTGGGAACAGAAGTGCTCATATGCAACATGACTTAATGCATTGAGGAAATGCATGTTTTCATGAGTGGGCATGTATAGGATTGACCAATATGGAAGGAGGAACTTCCAATATTCTACCAGAGTTGTAACAATGGTAAAGAGAGAAATTTGGTGTCTATGAATAATGACACCTTGGTTATTAGTCAAGGACGAATGTTGGAATGCATTCATGTGAAACTTTCAATTTCATTTGTGTTGATTTGAGGCTATGATCAACTCAAAGCAGGATGAGCAGTCCTACTGTAATAATGAATGTGGATACATGATCCCTGAATTGGGAGGTTGGTTGAATTCCAATGCGCCCTGGCAAAGTTCCTAATATGAAATGTGTAAATTGAAATCAATGCAAGGGTGCATTGTGTATGAGTATGGCCATGGACATTGACTCATTGATTAAATTAATTTAATGTTTGACTGCATTTGGAAGAGCTTGGTATGCCAAATGATGCATATGTGGGGAATGATAAATCATTTTATTTTATATGATTGAATCGATAAATGTGATGTGATTGATCGTATGCACAATTATGGAATTGTTTGGAAACCACTGCAAGTGTGCAATGGAGATATATGTGCATGATAAACTAAAAATGTGTTTTGGTGTGTGAAGATGGAATCAAAGGAAAAGTAGTCTTGGATATGACAAGAGTGTAAGTCCATAATGAAGACCAAAGACTGTTGGGTATAAAAGAGGCAAATTGTTATGAGAAGGTGAATCTCATACTTGTGAATTTGGTTCCTGTGTGGAACAAATCTAAAAATGAAAATGTGGAATTAGAAATATGTGGGTAACAGATTTGATATTTTTGATAAATTAGGATGGCATCTCATGGGTTACTTTGTGCATGTGATACAAGTGAGATGAAATATTTGTCCTAAAGGGAGAGATGATGGTTTTCAAGCTGAAATCATGGAAAGAGGCTATTGTTGTGACATCAGAACCATGTGATATGCCACGATCACCATAGAGAATGTTGTGTCATGGTAACACAAGTCGGAGGGATGCCTCGGCAGAGCGAACTTGGGGGATGCCTCAGCTATAAGACTCGGTGAAGCCTCTAAATCTCTTCTTGTGCGAGAAAGCCTTGGAAAGACAATATGGATCACCAGAGGGATTGTATAGTAGAGAAGGGGGATGCCTAACCCTGGTCCTAAAGGGTGAGTGATCGCAAGGAAGAGGATACTTCAATAACTCTTATAAATTTTTTATTGGGATCATGAGCACAATGGGTATGTCAAAGAAACAATGAGCCAAGATAATGAGATAGCCAAATGGATGCGGATCCATGAAATTGCACAGATAAGTATTGTACTAATATGAATATTTCCCCTTGAGTTTTTAACAAAAATGAAATTTGTATGCATGAAATTGTTAATTATTATGCTTGTTGTCTGTGATTGTTGTGGGTAGGTGCTAAATGAAAAAATTCTGGAAAGGATCAGACCAAGAAGAGGAACTACATCGTTGAAACAACTGAAAGATAAAGACATGGCAGGTGTTGTTGAGAATAACATCTAGGATGGTGTTCCTTTTGAAGGGGGAGGGGATTGTAATACCCCCTTTCTAAACCCCTGATTATATGTAATTAATCATAATTAATGATTTCCATGCAATGACATGTAAATAATGTAAATGTATTATTTTTAATTGATAATGCCAACAGTTGACTGTAGGGTGAAGCCTTAAAAGTGCTGGCCATGATACCGTTAGAGGTAAGAGTGAGGAAAACTAGAGAGGGTTTCATCATGCTAAAATGGCCTAAGCCTCCTTGCTGAAATATTTAATTTGTAAATATTCAATTATTTCCCTTAACTCTGACTTCAAGGAAAAATTGGTTAATGAGGTAGGACTGGTGGTTGAGCAACAAACCACACTCAATGAATGGAAGTATGTAGGGTTGTGTGGTGTGATAGAAGTCTATCAGTTAGAGGACAACAATAAATATCACCACGAGTCCCCACGATTGACCAACAAGTTTCCTTCTGACATAAGAAATAGGACAAGTCGATAACCTTCCTTAGCGATGTATGCAAGAAAATCACATGAGTACATGCGAGAGAGACAAAGAGAATTATATGGTTATTTTTGGGAGAGGAAAAGAAGAGTAGATGCTTCAGGTCTAAAAGGAGTGAACCCACGTATGGGCAGAGAAATGCGAGTCTTGGAGGAATAATCTGGTTGCAGGACCCATCTGAGTGTCTAGATACTGAATTCAAGCTAAGAGACCACAAGCTTGATGCTGGAAAGGGCATCTGATAAACCTCGATGAGGCCTGAGCTAGGTGGGTGCAAGGAGATTCTCACCAAGAGAGAAGTAGAGTAACCTTCACATACCAACCTCCTTGAGAACTTGAAAGAGATTCCCTGGTGGTATCATGGCTTGGCACGGGGGTGACCTACTGTCGAAGTGACTCGGTATGTAGAGCCTACGGTTGGGTGGAAAGTTGAACACCCACAATTAGTTGGATGGAAAAATTTGTAGCAGATGAGTACTTCCTTAACTCGGTGTAAATGGATCAAGACCAAATGAATATTGTTTGTAGTTGTGGTATGAAAATTTGTCTTCCTAGTTAATGGTGTTAATGTTTATTCCCTTGGTAAATTCTTGAACTTGAAGTGAAAAGTATATGTATGGAAATGCATGTGTAATGTGTATTTGAGTAGGAAGACCCTGCTTTTATCTTGAATGATCAAGGAACTATACAAACAGTTTTCTCCTGTGATAGTGGTCCTGGATACAATTGTATGATTGTGATAGGAATGTGTATTTCGTACATAGATTCCTGAGCAAGGTCCAAGATCTTGAAATATTGGTTAGAATCTTGAAGAATCCTTGAAATTGGATAAGCCCCTAAATTGGGTGTTAACCCATATTGAGAACATGTGTTTAAGCTAGAAGGAATTGCCACCGATGGACCGGTGTGTCCAGTTAATCCTATCCCTTAATTAATGGGAACCATTGTTGGGAGTAGTCGAGTGTTGAGATTTATATGGAGCCAATGATGAAAACAAGACTTAGAACCATCGCAGTGGTCGACTTAGTGTGGCGATTAGATCTAAATTGTTCGTCAGGACTAGAAGTACTTAAAAGTGATTAAGGAAGGGCATTGTCATCGTGAACGATTGAGAGCTAAGACTTGTATAAAGTCTAGCGACGACGACGAAAAGTCTAAGGATGAAACGAGAACCATGGATAAACTCATGGGTGAGATTAAATCTTATCCCTTCGTTGGGAAGGTATCATCGTCCGAAGAACGAGTCCTTAAGTGGATCAATGGTTGGAACGACAAGTTTCGAAAACAACGAGAACCTTGAGATTAAATGACGACCGTCGATCCATCAGGGGTGACCCCGATGAGATATGAATTTTTGATGCTAGCGACATCATCGTCAAAAGTGGGAGGTTTATGAGGTTGAGTATTTCCTAGAGAGTGTCAACAATGATAGGGGTTGTGGATTAATGAGAAATGTCGATCGGTGTAGAGGAAATGCTTAACCATGGTCATAGATTTCCTTAGACCCCAATTAAGTGATAAAAAGGGAACAATTATGTCATGATGATGTGGCTTGCCAACTTGAAAACTAGTGTGTCCTACTGGTGACAGGTGTCACTAGGGTATTGTTCGATGGGATGAAAGTGGGCCTCTATGGGTGAGGAGGTCCTTAGACCGTTGCTTTAATCATGGTCATCATAACTACATGCCAAGATATCTAGACCCTCAGATCTGGATGTGTCTTCATCGTAGCATGGGAGGTTGGTAAGGTCGCATGTTTTCCAAGAGTGTCAACAATGATGAAGGCATGGGAAAATATATGGATCGTCAATTCGATGGAGGTGAATTCGACGAGATTTAGACCATTGGTGCCAGATGCATCGTCATCGGAGTATTGAATATGAGAAAAGTGAGTGTTATGCTCAAGAAATGCATGACAACAAAGATCCAGAGAGGATAAAATGAGGACCATTCATTTGGGCGAGAGTTAGTCTCCATCGTTGATCACCATAGTCTTTACCCAAAAGAGGAGAAAGGAGAATGATTTATTGATGACATGGAAGTACCACATGTCATGATAGGTGGCAGGTGATGATAGGGCCATGTGTCAACCTTTTGATGACGTGGATAGCCACATCAAGCCATGGGAGGATCCACATGTCACCCCACGATTGGTAGAGAGGTTTAGGTGTGATTCCCTATCCATTTTAAGTTTGGAGACAGGTGTCTTATTCCAGTCCTCGAATCCATAGGTAGATATATTTGGATCGTCAGTGCCCGACACATCGTCTTCGGGGAAAAACCCAAGAGAGATGACGAAGTGATGTCAACTTTGGTGAAGTTGAAATGATGGCTCAAGAGAGCTAACAAAGACAAGATAAACCCAAGAAGGAATTGGAACCATCGATTTTGACGGAGGTGATATCCATGGACTATGGGTCGTTGATGTGATCTCAATATTGTCGGCGAAAGGGCAGTTGATGAACTGAAGGAAAGGAGTTGGGCATTGAGTTGAATATGATGATGGAGACATGGAGGAAAAATGACAGCCACCAATTGGCGATTAGGTGAGATTAAATCTTATTTGTCGATCTTTCATGGGTCCCGAATGTTCACCCTCGAAAAAGGTTAAAGGGATGAGCATTAACCATTGTACAAGTTTGAGGCGTTGACGTGATTTGGGTCAT
>SNQJ01S0000747.1:463610-489339 GCA_010110895.2 Picea sitchensis | reverse complement strand
GTCCCTTGGCATGGACAGGGACAAGTGTCGACGACGACGAGGTGTTGGGGTTAAACGACAATCGTTGATTGACATACCAACGAGAATGATTCTTAATCGTGGATCCATAGTGGGACCCATTATCCCTTTGGAAAGTGAAGAATTGGGCAGACATTGACCATCGAGTAAGCTTGAGGTGTTGACAAGATCAATATCATTGATTGTCAAATCCTGAGAGCCGTCAGATCTAGAAGGTAAACCCATCAAGGTGATCATTTTTGGAGAAGGTCAGTTGGGGGTGGTGTATGACTCTTTAACATAAGAATCTCGACAAAGATGAATGTTGGACCAAGTGATTGGGGCCATTGATATGAAGGCTCAATGGGCCAGGCGCTAGGTGCCACGTCAATTCCATGCGGGAGGGAATGAGTGGCTGGGATCCACGTGTCAGTGAGGTGGCTTTTGGACCGATGAGGGCCAAGAAAAAATTTGGAAGGCGATAATTTTTTATCAAGGACTTATATCTGAGCATAGTTACAATCGTTGGAAATCTATTGAAGAGAAAAAAATAATGGTGCCCTCAAGAAGAGTTTTTGATATGGTTAAGGAAAAGTGAAATTTTAACACCCCATCAACCTAAGTAAGGACTCATGAGTCAGGTGTTTTACATCCCCAAATTTGGGTGTTCTATCTTCTCATTCTATGTCCCTCCAAATTGCATGAGTATCCTTCCATTTTTCAGCAAGGGACTCTAAATATTCATTTTTTATTTGTGCTTCCATGGCTCTCAAGTAAACCATGATAGCATGAATGGAATCTTGCATATTACTTCATCTTGTAATTTCCTCATTCCTTCACTTTTTGGGGATGCATGGTTTAGTGAGACTTGAACAAATTATAAAGTAGTGTTTGCAATGTGTAAATATTTATTAGTCCTTCCACATTGTTTCCATGGGAAATATATTTTCAAGTTCCCATATGAACATCAATATCAACATTTCAAGGGAATGTTTTGATAGTCCAATAACTACCATATATCTTTATACAAATAAAGAGTATTTCTATTAAAATAATCAGTAGAAGTATATAGGTGACAAACTTATGTAAGGGCGCATAACGGAACTGAGAAACTAAGTCCCTCCAACTGGGCCTCCACCACTTCAATCCTCCACCAAAGGTAAGCTCATATAAAGGAGCCAATGAGGTTCTCCATCATAAAGAAGGAAGAGCTCGGGGGATGAACAAGGGGTTCAGACTTTCAAGGACAAAGGGATGCAGACTCAATATGAAGTGAATTTTCTTCAGAGTGTCTTTGATCTTAAAGTTGAATTGTTCCAATCCCTCAAGGCTTGGATATGGCTCAATTTATAGCCTTCAAATGGAATTGAAGGGTCGATTCAGAGCGTTTCCAGTATATGGAAGGTCAAGGATCATGGATCTCGTGACATGGCATGGAAACCCGAATCATTTTTTATTTTGAGCACCAAACCAGATGTAAGTGGGATGTAGTGGATCAAATTCCATATACGCGTGTTGTCTAATTGATAGGGCGCGTATATGTGGAAAACTGTGTTTTTTTTTCTTTGGAAAGTACAAAAGGGAACTTCAAGTCTACATAGGGAAATGGAAAGGCCATCCAAGCAAGTTGCATGGGGTGAGGAAACATTTGTTGTAACAGATGCCCCCTAATGTGTGATATTAGAGGAGTATCTATGATGGTAGAAATACATTATAATTCCCATAAGTGGAGTAATGGAGACTCAACTGGAAGTTCTAGTTACTCATAGAATATTACAATTCATAATGACTTTGTACACATGGATGTCAATTTGAATTACATTGCAGATCCATGTGGAAATATATCAAATAGTTTTTCATGGCCATTAATAGGCAATATAAAGTGCCATAGACTGTCATAGTTATGAACAAGGTACGGTGGAATCCAGTCTCAAAAAAAATCTAAAGATATTCATATACAATGGAGTACAAGTTTATCTCCCATGCTCATTGAATTCATATAGGTATTGGTCCAGTAAAAGACAACGACAGATTAGGAATGTTGCTACTATAAGTTGGAGGTCTTCTACACTATTCGCCGAAGGTGCAAGTCTACATCATGTGAATAGAGGAGTTGAGGTCGAACATAATGAGACTTCTTTTGACTACCGATCATTAACGTATACCATTAAAAAATGCGAGATAAACTATCGATAATGAAAGTAGGTATCAAGGCACTGAGTACATTCTACAAGTGTGAATAAGGGTGTTGAGGTCAAACACTTGCAGAATCCATCATTCATGAGACATTGATGTACTCCTAATTGTCGATGGTGGGAAAACCTATCACTGATGACTGCAATCCTCTAGGTACTCATAAGACTCTAGGTCTCATTTCTAGAATAGATTAGTTGAATTCGATGGAAGGAGACCCACTGAAAGGAGAGCATTAGGGAATCTCTCATCATTCAACAAAAGGTACACAACAATATCTTGATGACTAGGAAGAGATCAAACGAATATGTTCACAAACCAACGACCTTGTGCGTCTCTCGTATGCACCAAATGCAAGTAGTGCACGAAAGAGAGCCTCTGAATAGTATCCAATAAGAAAGATTGTTGACAAAGGCAAGGAAACCACCAATAAGGCTAACAGAATCCAAGACATTGCATGAATCCCATGTTAGTGACAAATGAGGAGATGTCAACTGTTGGGTTCAAGGTTACCTACCCATAATGGAAGTAGGACCATGGTGCATGGTAGGAATACAACTTCACATGACTTTGAGATATATTGAGGGTATGGCCGACATGCAAAGTCAAGAGTTTAGAGAAATGGTCGACATAGACGTATAGACTTCATTTGAACAAGAGCATGAGACATATGGATAACTTAGGCAACATAGAATTGATGATAAAACTCTGTGATGCATGAGGCATCAACAAACTCTCCATAGGGACTGGAAGAATAATCTGTCGGAGGAGTTAACTCTAAGTAACAATCTCATCTTCCACAGGTCATGCTAAACCCAAACTTTGGATGAAAGTGAACTCAAAAGTTTGTGCTCTGTTCAAAGGAGACACGACCACTGCCAATATGAGATAATATTATTTTCCCACCCGTCTTTTTTTGTTTTTTCATAGGAAAAGAAATGTTATGATACATGTGATCCGAAAAGATCTTTTAAACGACAATGGCTAAGTTATTTTGCATGAGTTAAATTACCATTTAGGAAACTAATGAAAGAGGAAGAATTATAGATGAAATATTACAACCATAAATCAATATACATATCTAAACATAATCATAAAGAAACAACAACCATAACAATAGAAGTTGATAATGGAGTTCGGAAATCTCCCCTACGTCTCTGGGCCTTTGTCTCAGTGGGTGAGGCTTTCTTATTTATTTTCAAATCTTTAAAAGTGCATCATAACAGTGCCAAAAAGGTTACAAAATTATCTAGTCTTGTTCTACTAGATCTCAAGAACCCAACAAAACTGATGGCACTAAAAATGGATGAACGGAGTTCCCAGAAATGGCCTGCAAAGGTGCTCTCCTCAATGGCTTCCCTGCATAAAAATTGCTTTGGCTCAAAAATCCTTCAACATTTCTTTGTTCTGAACCTCCCTCCTTAGCTTCAAGAACCTCTGGTTTATATAGACTTGAAGTAGGTTACAACTTCCCAACTTCTCCCCAAGATCTGGCCTCAAAAAGGGCCCAATATCCCCTAATATTGGCCAAAATCTCTCAAAACTGTTGAGAAAATCAATAAAAATCATTATACATAGTTTTAAAACCCACTTTTGCAAATAATTGTGGTGAAACCTCTTTTCTCTCAAGCTTGTGGTCCTATGGAGTGCCTCCATGTGGCCTCAAGCTAATACCTGGCACGTTGGCCCCCTTACTGTTTGGCTCTTGATCGTGTGCACCAACCATATGGTCGCGGGCCTTTGCTCCACGCACCCCAATTTTGTTAGTCCCTTGGTCAATAGGCCCTTGGTTACACCCCTTGGTCGGCGATATAACCCGATCGACCAGGGCTAACCCACTACTCCGCACCATATCTGAAAAGTTCAGGTCATATGTGATTCCAACGTGATCGGGTGCTAGACCCCAACGGTTATCCACATGCCAATGTGTATGGAGTAGGGTCTTATTACAATGGTATATGGTAAGTGTTGCGAATGGGGGCTGGGGCTAGGCCCCAACCCTTACTCCGCCCAAACGACAACACATTTCAACTTAAATAAAATCTTTGCGCCATATTTTAATAAGAAATACCAAGGGCGGGCTTGTAGCTCAGCCCTACCAAGTCACTTCCACTTGGACCAGAGGTCACGGGGTTGACTCCCATGAACTCCAAACTTTTGTCAAAAAATGTCGACCAATAGATGGGTGCCATGTGGAAGCCCAAGACTGGGCCACGTGGCACCGTACTACTTGCTCAAATAACTGCCACGTGTCATACGCTGATTCATCCACCTGTGAGATGTCAGTCAACAACCTTCCAACTCACTGCCACGTCAGCTCATGCCAATTGTACTTGCCACATTAGCTCGTGCCACATGTCACAATTTGACTCATCCACATATGCACCTGTCCACATCAGCGTCAACGCACCTTGCCATGTCATTTGTATGGCCATATGACCTATATAGTTAGTTTCCATGTCATCATTGTACGGACTGTACAATCAGCATTTGTTTTTGCCTGTTTGGCGAAACGAACAGACTGCGATATCTTTTACATACGACGTTTTTTTGAGCATGTTCAAGTTGTGTTGGGTTTGTATCGACGAGGCCTATGCACACGTCCTTTTTGAAGCCATTCTGAGCACTTTGATTTTTAGGCCTTCCTGGACCCAGTTTGGTCCCAAGATCCAATTCTGGATCACACCTCCCCACTAAATAACTTTTGGTCCTCCAAAAGGTTACTGACCAATCATCAAGTGCGAGATAGGCCACCCAACTTGTTCTCTATATTTAAACTTTGTCCTGTACACCTGTCTCATCAAGATCAACTGTAAAACAACCATGATAACTAACAACATATTGTTAGCCACTTGTACTCCGTCACATCTTACTGAAGCCACTATCATCCATGTTGACAACATTACTAATGATAACATCAGAAATATGACTGCAAATGAGCTAATATGCTTGTAATACTTGCATGACATTAGCTTATCTTGAAGCAAAGTGTGATTGTTCTTCCATTCTACAATCATCTCATGTTCTTTCTTAAGATCTATTACTTGATTTGAAATAATTATAAGTGTGTTTCTTGTATGAGTTGCCTTTCTTAATTGTTCGATTGTTTGAAGAGATTTATTTTCTTTTAAATGATGAGCATGAACCACATATTCTTTGCATGATTTGAATAAGTGATATTGATTATGTTCCCTGTAGAAGATTTCTTTGCGATCATACAAATAAGGACTGCCTAAGACCATTCCACATTCATTGAGTGGCACCACATCACATGTTACCTCATCCACAAACTTAGATGAAATTGCAAACTTTAATGTGCATTTCTTTGTTATGTGCAATTTATGATTGTTGCTTATCCATTTAAGTGAGTAAGGCTTATGATGCATCTGTGTGTTTAATCCCAATTGTTTAACCAAATCCTATGAAATTAAGTTAGATTGAGATCCACTATCTATCAATGTGTTGACCTTAGTATGTCTCATTATGACCCTTATGTGAAACAATTTACTTCTAGAATCAAATCCATCACCAATTTTACTTGTCAAACCAACCAATGAGACTTTAGATTCATCACCTGAATCTGATCCCAAGTTTGTTGGTCGTGATGTTGTTGCAACTGTTTGCCTCCCTTTCCTCTCTTTGAACCACTTCGGTCTCTTCTTGGGATGCAATTTCCATCAATGGTCCTCATCATGCCCCTCTTTCTTGCAATGCTTGCAAGAGGGCTTCTCTTCCTTTCTTTCCACTGAATTTTCCTTCTTGCCATTCCACTTCCTTTTGTCCTCTTTCCTCGAAGACGATTCCCTTGATACGTCAACTCCTGTTTTCACTGCCTCAATGTACGTTGCTTGAACATAAACCTCATCAAGATTAGTAGGTCCAAACATAAATACATTATTTTGAATATGTGCAAGTAAACCTCCTATATACTTCATAAGAGTTTCTTGGGTATGTAAAGGGATATCTAACATCAATGCCAGTTTACGAAATCCATCTATGTATTCTTGCACTATTTGTCCATTTCTTAGTTTAAGACCTTGCCATTCAATTAAGGCTTTCTCTTTATAACCCAAAGGATATAATTTCTTTCGAAGTGCAGAAACAAAAACTTGCCATGATGGAAATACATTACCCACTTGTTGCGTGCCATTTTGCAACTTGCTTTGCCACCAAATGAGTGTTGTGCCTGCAAGTCGAAGCGATGCCAACTTGATGTGAGTTGCCTCATCCTTGATTTGTTGCACACTGCAATAAACCTCCATCTGTCTGACCCAATTATCAAGTCTCTCTACATTGAATTCACCATCATACATGGGTAATTCAAATTTTACATCAAGATTAAGTAAAGGCATTTCATGTTTATGGACATGGACATGTTTTCTTGCAGTGGATTTAGAACTTGAACTTGAAGAAGAAGAAGAAGGAGGTGAAGAAGGAATTTGAGGAGGAACCTCTCCTTATTCACTTTTGACCTTTAAAGATTCACCTAGAATCGGTCTCTTCTGTTCCAAGTAATCCTTATACAAAACCTTCATCATCTCTGACATGGCGAATAAAGTATTTTGAAACTCTTTCTCCTCATTAGAAAGTCCCTCTTCCGATCCCATCTTCTCACTTTGAGAAGTTCTCTTTCTTAATAAAATCAATGGATTCTCTTCAACAACCTCACCTTCACCATGATTCATCCTTTCCCTGGTAATCATGCAAACTCAAAAACCAACCGTCAACTAGCTCTAATACCACTTGATCTGAAAAGATCTTTTAAATGACAATGGTTAAGTTATTTTGCATGAGTTAAATTACCATTTAGGAAACTAATGAAAGAGGAAGAATTATATATGAAACATGACAACCATAAAGAAATATACAGATCTGAACATAAGCATAAAGAAACAACAAACCATAACAAGAGAAGTTGATAACGAAGTTCGACAATCTCGCCTACGTCTCCAGGCCTTTGTCTCAGTGTGTGAGGGTTTTTTATTTCTGTTCAAAGCTTTAAAATTACATCATAAAAATTCCAAAAAGGTTACAAATTGATATGTTCTTGTTCTATCAGATCTCAAGAACCCAACAAAACTGACGGCACTGAAAACAGATGAACGGAGCTCTGAGAAATGGCCCGCAAAGGTGCTCTCCTCAATGACTTCTCTGCATAAAAATGGCTTTGGATCGTCAATCCTTCAACATTTCTCTACTATGAACCTCCCTCCTAGGCTTCAAGAACCTCTAGTTTATATAGACTTGAAGTGGGTAACAACCTCCCAACTTCTCCCCAATATCTAGCCTAAAAAGGGGCCAAAATATCTCAAAACTACTAAGAAAATCAATAAAAATCATTATACATAGTTTAAAAACCCACTTTTGCAAATAATTAGGGCGCAACCCTTTTCTCTCAAGCTCCTGGTCCTATGGAGTGCCTCCATGTGGCCTCGGGCTAATATCTGGCACGTTGGCCCCCTTACTGTTTGGCTCCTAGTCGTGTGCACCGACCATATGGTCGTGGGCTTCTGCTCCATGCACCCCAATTCCATTAGTCCCCTGGTCAATAGGCCTTTGGTTACCCCCCTTGGTCGGCGGGCTATCTCGGTCGACCAGGTCTAACCCACTACTATGCGCCATATGTGAAAGGTCTGGGTCATATGTGATTCCAACGTGATCGGGGGCTATACCCCAACGGTTATCTGCGCACCAACGTGTATGGAGTAGGGTCCTATTACAACGGTATATGGTGAGTGTTGCGACCGGGGGTTAGGGCTAGGCCCCAGCCCTTACTCTGCCTAAACAAAAACACATTTCAACTTAAATAAAATCTTTGTTCCATAGTTTAATAAGAAATACCAAGGGCGGGCAAGTAGCATGACCCTACCAAGTCACTATCACCTAGACTAGAGGTCACGGGGTCAACTCCTGTGAACTCCAAACTTTTGTCAAAAACTGTCAACCAATAGATGGGTGCCACGTGGCAGCCCAGGACTGGACCATGTGGCACCATACTACTTGCTCAAATAAATGCCACATTTCATAAGCCAATTCATCCACTTGTCAACTATCATTCCCAGTCAGCAACCTGCCAACTCATTGCCACATCAACCCATGCCATGTCATATCATGCCAACTATACCTGCCACATCATCACATGCCACATGTCACCCTTGTAGTGGTGCCACATGTCATGATCTGACTCGTTCACATCTTCACCTGTCCACATCAATGCCAATGCACCATGACACGTCATTTTTACGGTCATATGACCTGTACCGTCAGCTGCCACGTCAACACTGTACAGACTATACAGGGTGTCAAGCTACAAAGGATATATAAAAGGCTCTACTTGGATAGTGATTCAAATTGCTGAGGTGAGAGACTTATAATGAGAAAGAGGGAACCGATAATAGGCTTAATACTACAAGCAGGATGATGGAATGATTAACTTCCATAGAATGTCCTTTTTCATAGATTTAGTCTCCTAGGCCCGAAAAAGTATAAAATAATACCTAGGTGAACTCTTCTAGCCAATGGTGACTAGAGTATTACTTTTTCATAAGTAGTCTACTTGGTCTGAAAAAGGGTTAAACTTACACCATATAGATGTCCTTTCAAAACCTATTAACGAGTGTGAAAGAGACAAGTTCACTCGGTAATCTTTTTTGTTTTTTAGAGAGTCAGAAAAGAGCTTAACCAAGACTCGAGGAGAGTCCCATATGTAACGGTCAGAATGTTTGTGGGTAAGAATATGGGGTTCGAATGCAAAGTCATATCGAAACTATAAGGAACTCTCGATCCTATGGAATAACTTCTGCATGGGCATCAAATGGCACAAAGGTTCTAACTAGGGCACCCTTGTTTGGTAAGCCTCTACCACTTAATACTGACACTTCTAGTAGGAGTAAGAAGGTTTTGTGTCGCTAATAAATGGATTTGTACCTAGGGTGTATGGATCATGGTCATAGGATGATGCAAGAATTCAAAGCAGAGTGAAAACCTATCCTATATGTCGATGAAATAATATACCCGCCAAAGGCATGAATGGGGGTATGACGCTAGAAACCGCAAAAATCCTGGACAAAACCACCTATAACCAATTCTTTCCACTGCACTATTAGTCCATAAGGTAAAAAATTAGCACAAACTACATGAAGTGGGTAAGGAAATTTCTAATAATAATAAAATTAGACCATTTTACAATACCATTTGAGTTTTTTCACCCACATAGTGTATTTTAGGCCATTTTTCCCATGATATTCAAGTGTCGATTGCGAGAGCTGCGATCAACAGAATCAACAACCATCTCGACCAAGTAAGTGCCCATCCCCTCTATTTCAATTTCAATGGTTTAAATTTCAATTTTAGGCCCCATTTTTTTAGTATTAGAGGGTGTAATATGGAAATTAGGGCGTACACTAGTGATAGTTCATCAAGTCATGTATACGACCCCATATACATGGGAAAAGCAAAGCATGCCCGTGTATATGAAGCCCTATACGCGATTTTTACCAAGTTATCCTGTGTACAAGTCTGTGAACACATTTTTTAAAGGTTTTAACTAAAAAAATGCCTTTTCCTTTGCATGATGGTGATTGAATGGAGGGAGAGGGAGCATGAAGAGATATATGTAGCAGTGGGAAGGGATGCAGGGGCCCAACAAGCTTTAAAAAGATGTGGCCTTTATAATTTTTTGGCTCTCAAGGGAATGAGAGTTCAAGTGAGGTTACTCCAGTTGCTAGTAAACTACTGGGATCCAAGGATAGAGTCCTTCAACCTCGATGGGAAACCATTGAGGATTGAAGTGGATGCTATATATATATATATATATATTATCGTAGGATTGTCTCGTCGAGGCGAGGTAGTGAATCTCAAGGCCTGAGTGGCTGGGGGTGGTATGACTATGGAGGAGTACATTGCCACCTACTATGTTGCAGGCACAGATAAAGTAGGGAGCCAACTCCCAATCAGGGTGATTGATAACCTGAGTTTAAATATCGTCATGCTTGTACTTACATAGATTTTGGGGTTAGCCTCGTTGCACCAGGCATCAATGCCACTCATTTTTTATGTGATGGAGTGTTTAAGACCTATTTTTTATGATCAATGTACCCCACTACTGGCTAACATCAAGAGCTAGTTGACAGATTGTAAACAAGGGAAAAAGAGAAATTTTGGATTTGCATCCATTCTTTGTAGTTTTTTCTTTGAGTGGGTTCCATGCTTGAGCCCTAGAGTAGAGATTAATCCACATGGAAAGCGTGATCCAGTCATGTCACAGTGTACCAATGTGATGAGGCAGCTAGGAGGCGGTAGGGTCCCAACCCCCTACAATGATGAGTTCTTTTTCTGGTGACGTTGATAGGTCATAGACATTGACGACTACTCTTATGGAGGGATCAACTATAGAGGGGATCTGGATATGCCTTTTCCACCAGGTTTGTTCTACGATGATATTGGTAAGAAATATTTTTATATATTTCATTTTTGTTTTTGTTTTTCAATAAAAATAAAAAAACGCAAATATTTTTGTATGGTATCAAGTATTAACAATTGTTTTGTTACATAGATGTAGGTCCACCACAACTAGAGGAATTCCCATGACAGCGACGGAGGAGCCGAGGAGATGAGCACACAGGGGGAGATGCGGAGAGAGTTATGCAAAATGTGTATGGGAATCTGTCTCGATTGACGTATAGGATTCCTATGGCTCAAGTGGAGGATGTGCCAGAGGCTATGCAACGNTTGAAAGAGTCGTACCCATGCATAGGGTACGACTCTTTCAACGTCTCACAAACGTCGTAGTGTGCTTTCATGGTACACATCCGGTGCCACAATCGTAGATTCCATGGTCATATTATATACTGGTCATATATTTATTTTGAGGGTGTGAGCCCCATTTGTACCATGACACCATATTTTTTGAAATGATGAAATATAAAAAAAATTGGTCTTCGGCTTTACTTATATATGTTACAATGTGTACATGCATGAATGTGTTTTCTTTGCTTAGTTATGTGACAAATTCCAATCTAAAATATAATTAGAATATGCATCGAATACATGATTAGAACTTCTAGGTATGTGATTATATGTAAGAAAATCAAAGTATCGTTCCAACAGCTGTACTTGTAGGAATTGTCGGAGTATATTAGGGTATCGCACACTGTAACTGTCTTTTAACTGACATATGACTAACTGGGATTCTAGGCGAAACTATAAATACCGAACAACATGTGAGATGGCGTCTTGTAATATCTCTATAATAGCGTTATACTCATCCACATTATTCATTGATGGCTCCAGACGAACACCACCTGAAGACATCGGTTGGCCCTCAGGTGAGTAAATGACCCAAGCAGCGGAAGCCATGTTCTGCGTATGACAACTAACACCATCCGCAAACCCTAAGTCAATTGAAGACTCCGTTGAGATCTTCCAACCAAGGGAAAACCTGATAAGCAAGCTGACAAAACAAAGTAAAATATGTGTATACACTAAGATACACTAGTATACAAAAGGTCATGCCCAAGATTTGAGGGATTAAGTGTAATACCTTTTAAGGTAGATCCCATTTCTGGGCTCATCCAACATATTCCCATCATAATATTCCAATTCATAGGCTCCTTTCTCTAAGACACGTCACATGATATAAGGACCATGCCACATGGGGTTGGACTTGCCTACCCCCAACAGTTCTTTGGCTTGGTCATACAGGAGAACCAAGTCACCCTCAATGTACTGTCGAAGATAGACAAACCTATCATACTAAACCTTGACACGTTGTTTATTCACTTTGATAGTTGTATAGGCATCTCGATGCTGCTCATCGAGATGCTCTAGGTGTATGAGGCATTCTTCAAGATCGGATGTGTCAAGTAGGAGCTCAATTGCCATCTTGAGGGACAAGATTTCACATTCAATTGGAAGAACAGACTCCACACCATGTACTAACTAAAAAGGAGAGAAACCAGTGGAAGTCTTTACCGAGGTTTGATATGCCCAAAGTGCAGGGTAAAGCATCAAATGCCAGTTATATTTACTTTGGCTAACATTTTTTTGCAAGATGGTCTTGAGAGATTTATTCACCGCATCTACTTGTCCATTTTCCTGGGGATAGTAAGGGGAAGAATGACCATGCTTAAACCCCAATTTTGACGCTAACTCTTTCATCATTTCATTTTGAAAGTGACTTCCATGATCAATGACAATCTGTCTTAGGATTTTGAACCGGGCTATAATTTGGTTGAATACGAAGAATGTTGCAGTCTTACCATAAAATTTAATGGTGGGCATGGCCTCTGTCCATTTAGTGAGTAATCCATGACCACAATGATATGATGATGCCCCCTAGTTGAAGTTGGGTTATAGTCCATAAAATCTACCCCCCACTTGGTGAAGGGACCGAAGGTGATGTTTGGGTGAAGAGGAGTTGGGTGCGAGCGCATTTTTTGAGCAAACACCTGGAAAGGGTGACATTTCTTAACCGCTTCAACGCAATATTTAAAAATTTAAGGCCAAAACTAACCGTCTCGCAATATTTTTGGGTTGTCCCAAGCCCGGATAAATGACCACCACAATCCCCACTGTGACATTCATTGAGAACATACTCAACTTCCTCGCAAGTTAAGCAACGATGTAAAATATTATCTACTCCTCGACGATACAAAGTGTCGCCGATGATAAGGTAGTTTTTAGCCTGATAACGTATACATCGTCGAACATCTCTCGACAGATGTTATGATAGCTTCAAAGTTTGAAGATAAATTAGAATGTCTCCATACCAGGGGTCCAAAGATGAGATAAGGAAGATATGTTCATCTGCGAATGAATCGTCATGAAAAATTTCCTCCTCTAGTCGAGGGAAGTCTGATATCAACTTGGCAAAAACTAGCGATTTCTTAGATTTCACTGAAGCGAAATCGAGATCAAATTTTTGCAAAATAACAATCCAATTATTGTATTTCCCCCCTATGATATGCCTGGTGAAGACATATTGAAATGTATTGATATATGCAAGTATGGTAGTTTTGCAAAGAAATATATAATGTTGTAATCTTTGAACTGCATGTATGGCGACAAAGACTAGTTTCTCTACGTGAGACCGACTAGGTTTCGACTGAGATGGTAGAAAATGTTCTCATGGAGCTCATCTTCCTCTTGAACCATAACCATACCAATTGTCCCTTCGGACACAACAATATAAATAAAATAGTCTCTAATGTAGTATGGAGGCTTCAGCAGAGGTGCCAATACCAAAGCTTTCTTAAGAGAATCGAAAGTTTCTTGGGCTCGCTCATCCCATATAAACTAAATATCCTTCTTCAAAAGACACATGAAACCCTTAGTTAAATCGACATAGTTCACTATGAATGAACACAGAAAATTATCCTTCCCTTGTAAACCTTGAAGTTGTTGAATGTTGCATGGGGGAGGAAATCAAAGTATCGTCTCAACCTTCATAGGATCTACCATGATCCCATGCTCAGATACTAAGAATCTTAAAATATGGCCAGACCTAACACCAGAGATCCACTTGTGAGAGTTCAACCGAATACGATAGTAACGACATCTCTCAAATACTAATCGAAAGTGAGTGGAGTGATCTACTCTCTTGTGAGAGTGAGAAGCAAGATCATCTAGGTAAGCTTCGACAATATGCTTGAGATCGTGAAAATAAAAGGTCATGGCGCGTTGGAAGGTTGCTACGACGTTTTTAAGGTCGAAAGGAATTTTCTGGTATGCAAATGTACCCCAAGGACAAATAAACACCATCTTATGTTAATCCTCGGGTTTGATTTGAATTTGATTATACCCTGAAAATCCGTCCATAAAAGAAAATATTTCGCTTCTTGCGCACTCATCAAGAATCTGGTCAATAAAAGGAGTCAGGAAGTTGTCTTTAGGACAAGCCTTGTTCAGGTCTCAAAAATACATACATATGCAGATGGTTCCTTATTTTTTATTGAAGGGAACGAGGTTAGACACCCATTCAATCAAGGGAATCGGGTAGATGAAACCAGCATTAAGTAGCTTCTCTACCTCTGCCTTAATAGCAGAGGCCTTCCTAGGATTAACAACTCTAAGACGTTGTCGAACAAGTCGAGCATCTAGATAGTTCTTAATCTCATGTTCGAAAATGTTGGGGTCGATCCCTAGCATCTCTTTGTACGACCAAGTGAATACATCACAAAATTATTTGAAGAGATCGGTGTAGATCTGAATTTCTTCAGGAGAACAATTTGCACGAATATATATGCTCTCAATTTTTCCAGGAATTTGAGAGATGTCGATCGTGACGGTAGGAGAAATATTTGCCATGTTTCCTTTGACATAGATACCATGCATATCTAATGGAACAACAACGTGACAAACCATCTCACTCAAGGTAGATTTAAAGTCATCATGTTCAATCCTAACAAGCTTTGGGAGGAAATAGGAGCAATGATGCATATCATCTCAAGGCCTATCAGAACCATACATGGCCTCTAAGATGGATTCATCCAAGGGTAAAGTATCAACAAGGAAATCATGTGACAAGAATATTGGATGGCCCATACAAGCTCTAGAAAAGGATCCTCCTCATCCCTCTGCGAGGAGAAAGGATATGGGTCAGCAGTAGCATCAAGAATAGACTGATACACAATTTTTTCCGCTAACAATGGCATTGCCATCCTAATGCGCAACTAACCTTCGTACGTAGTCGGGTAAGTTAGGGTCTAAGGGTTGTTGAAATACGAAGTACGGAAATGAATATACCTCATCGACGACGAAGACTCACTAGAAATGGCATGAATGTGATGAATTGGTGCCACAAAATCAAAGATACCGATTAGAGAGGAATACATTCTGACACCAACATCCTTAGTTTCATGTTGATAATTGTCGATCACGGGGACCAAAGGTCCAACTGATGCAATAGGACTAGCATGTGAAAAGGACAATTGATCAATCATCATTATTTTCCCTTTGTGAGGAAAACATAAAGTGTGGAAAACGGACGACACGATTGTTGTCATGGAATAAGTCCAATATCCACACATGGAAGGGACTTTACTTTGTTTGCCAATTTGATTTGAAGTTGGTGACAAAGTGGTGAAAGTGGTGAACTTATATTCTTTTATGAGTTTTATTTTTTCATGCATTTTATTAATGCTTTGTGAGAAAAAAGGTCTCACGCATTTCTTTTATGCTTTTATGAGATGCTCATGCATTTAATTATGCTTTATGAGCTTTTCGAACAAACATACATTATTATTCACTTTTGATGTAAATATAAGTTTTAAACCTGTGAAGTAAAGCAATGCATATAAATTCTTAAGAAAAACATAAATAAATCAATGGCTCATACACATAGTACACAGAGATTTACGATGGAAACCCTTAACCAAGAGAAAACCAGTCTTCCTTGTTGCCACACCTTTCAACACTTCATTGTATTAATTTCACCATTCAACATACAATATATACAATGTTTTAGGTATTTCGTAGCTACCAAAACCCTAATCCCTTAATCCGGGATTAATTTACAAAACCACTAAAAATAGCAAAATCCGCTAAAATAGCAAAATCCGCTAAAATAGCAAAATCCTCTAAAATAGCAAAAACCATCCAAAAAACAATTTCAGGGCGCTGCGTGTAACCAAACNGGGGGGGGGGGGGCATACCTAGCCCCCCCTGGGACCCCCCTAGGAAGATCCCGAAGCACACGACACAAAAATCAAAGTAAGTTGGGATCGTCAGATGCAGTTGTCGAATCTGACGCGCCCACACACACACATGCAAAGAATATAACACATACCCAACAATAAAATGATTAATAATTGTGAGCGAAATTAGACTCGTGTATTTATCATTAAATTATAATTTTGGAAATTGGTTTATGTGAGAAACCACCTCACACCAATTTTCCATTATTCTCAATTATAGGTTGAGAGAATCAAGGGCATGGTTGAAGAGTCTTTGGGTGGTTTTGAGACTTTTCTCATTATATGCTTGAAGATAGTTTGAGATCCTACATTCATGGATCTTGTTTTTCCTCTTTTGTAATTAGATCCTATTGTTGTGGATCTAGGAATTAATGCTTGTTTTTAAGAGAGAGTGAAGGAAAACTATATAATACCTTATGTGAGCTTTATGTAGGAGGAGAGTAGTGGAGAATTAATGAGTGGAGTTAGAGAGCCATAATGATATTACTCCTAAGCATTGATAGACTTATTCATGTAAGGAATTATCCTTCCTTATGTATGGAGAGATATGACTATGAGTAGTCTTCTTGAATCCTCATTGAAGGAGAATGCATCTCTTATGTATTCACTTATGAGATGGTCCCAACATCTTTTGAAGAAGGAATGAAAGTGACATGTATTCCAATTGAAGCGGTTCCGGAGACGTAGTCCAGGAGGGGCAAACTCCGTTACCAACATTGGTTGTCTCTCTCTTGTCTTTTCACATGCTTATTCCATTTTGAGTTCATGTGTGTTATATACTATTGTTTAAAATCATGGTTAATAATGGACACATATGCCCTTTAATCCTTACACAAATAATTCACCAGAAAATGATTCTCGATTGAAAATTTGTGTAGAGTAAGCACTTGTTTGTTTTCGAATCAAGTGGTATCAGAGCAAGCTGACTGCTTTGTAGGATGGGCAAATGAACAAAGTGACCAGAAAGACTTCAAAAATTAGAAGAGATAAATCACAACATTCAAGATGAAAACTCGGAGTTGAGGATACTTTTGCAGGTTGTAGAAGAAGAGAAGCAAGAGCTTCAAGAGATATCTTAGCTTCATGGAGAATTCCTCAACAAAATTATTGAAGAATTGTAGCTCGAATTGCAAGCCAAGGATGATCTCTTGGCTAAGTTACAACATGGTGAACGGATAGAGGACAAAGAGCCTTCTACCATGGATGCACAAACTCAAACCGAGGTATATGGTGTTTCTTCATGTTCAATATATTCTCAGTATGAAACTAACGTGGGCATGAAGCTCCTCACGAAGATGGGATACAGAGGAGGTGGACTTGGCATTCATGGCCAATGAGTCACTTAGCCATTAGAGGTGGTACAAAGAGCATGATTTGAAGGTTTGGGTTATGGCAATGAAGAGAATGGAGAATGCTCAAAGTCCGCTGAAGCAAGAGCCACTTCAAAAACTATTTCTACACCATCAAATTCCAGGAAAGGAATCAAGCCAGCTTGTCCTCATCAAATCAAGGACAATTCAAGAAGGTATAAAAGTCATTCAAATTCTTTCGTTGCAAATAAGAAGAATGATTTATGTTTTATATATTATAATCATGATGTAGCTAAGCATCATATGAAGAAAGTTTGGGTTAAGAAGACATATGTATCCACGAGGAGTGAGACTAAACATAAATCACACCTTCCGAGTCCTCATGTCATGAATGCATCGTTGAATGGAAAGAGAAGGAATTTTTGCGGTTATTGTAAAATCAGTGGCCATTGGGAAAACAAGTGCTGGAATTTACATCCCAAAATTCTCCATAAACCAAGAAACATGCAAATTGCTAACACACCCACCAAGAAAGAGGCTACGAAAGAGCTTGTGGTCAATGTTCCAGCGCTGATCTTTGAAGAAACACAGTTGCAGAACGAAGGAACCTTCGATTTGTTGGGTAAGAAGTGGTTGGAATTTTTGCAAAATTGAAATCTTTCCATAAGGATTCTCGAACCCACACCCTTTGTTGTTGAGTTTAAGCACATACTTCTATCCATGCTACTTGCTATGGTTGTGTTTCAATCCCATAATTTTGATTAGCGGATGAAAGATTGTCGAAGATTAGAGAAATTCTCTGGTGCAGAGAATTTTCTGGTAGGTTGGCACCATGGTTCATGTGCAGGTTGAAGGTCGAACCCGAGACCTTTTGTGAACAAGTACAATGCCTCTACCAATGAACTAGCGTTATGTATATCAAAGGATGCAGATCAACATGGACCCCACCATCAAGCAGGAATTCTGTGAAATATACCATGCATAAGGAGACCCCACCAGCCACTGAAAAAGCATCATTGCAAAAGGGAAGTACTTTGTGTTGGTTTGGTAAGCAGTGGTTACTATTTCCTGCAAACTTTAATTATGTTGTTTGCAAATTTTCGATTTACTTGGAGGAAGGTGTCATCATTAATGGAAAAAAGAAGGTCAGAATCTTGCTCTTCGAGCCAGAACACAAGGCCAACAACGATGTTGGCTGGGAGGCCATCCAGGACCTCAGGGCCGAAGCCCCTCTTAACCTCTGACATTTCAGCGTAATCCACAAACTAGGCAGCGAGGATATTGGCAATGTTTATCTAACAGAGCTCAAGGGAACTTGTACCTGTAAATCTCTACGGAGGTCGTGTCTTTAGGATTGTAGACATGTTGCAATCTTGCTATACATTGCAACTGATGTATTTTTTGTCACTATAGTCCATCGCCTGCAATATATCATTAAAATATCCAAATGGGTGTGGGTTTTGAACCGCCAGCCAACATTCTCTGTCGTACAAAGTTGAGATCTGGTGCATGATTATTACGCTAAAGATGTGAATATGTTGATCGTATAGCCATTGGTATCCAATGAATTTATTTTCAAGTCGAGACTTTCATGGCAGAATTCATGAAGTGGTGCAATGACTGATATTTTTTTCCAGAAAAATCGATATTTACTTGCAACAGCAGAATATGATGGAGATCGTTTAGATCAATGGTGATCCTATTCTAAATCGACATGCACTCTGCCAAGGTTATTTATTGTCAAGAATCATTTCTTCGGTATCTTCGAAGGCATTCTGGAGAACCTGCACTGTTTCTGGAGAAAAAAAAACATATGATTTTCTGCCATGATTCTACAATGATATTGTTGGACATAATTCCGAGTTCAGTTTAAACTTTTGTTTTGGACAATGTCGAGAGGCAACGGGAGGATATATCCATTGTTATAGCAATTTTTTAGTGATAATCAAAATAAGCACCGAGTAACAGGAGTCTGATCCATAGCGATGTTGGCCTTTGTGGCTTGGATACACAGTCGAGATTTTAAGTATGCACGCAAGGTTTGATGTCACGTTTTCATGGCAGTCGATGCCAACACATGGGCCTTTCCACAATGTCAAGGGCCATCACCAAACCATGGAGCTTAATCGGTGCATGCTCCTGTCGAGGATTCTATAGTGATAGGTTGGATGTATTTATAAAGCGTTAGGCCATATGAGCCACCATAGGGATGATATTTTTTCTTGGAGCACACGGGTGAACAATCTCAGATTTGTTTGATGCCAAACATTTGTACGATGTGCAGTTATATTAACCTTTGTTTTCGGGAGCGTATCGATCATTTTAATGGTTTTGGCATAGAAACTCTATTACATGTTTTTGTAGTGGGCTTTGGGAGTTTACGTACTAGTGCATACTTTGTCCATGATGCACATTTTTGTAATGGGTAGCTAGAACCATAAGTGTTACTCATTGGTGTTCATTTTGGCATAAGAAATTGCCTTAAAATTCAATGTATTTACCATGTAAATTTTATGATGAGGCATTAAAAAAGGGGTTTTTAGCCACACTAAAGTGAGAAAGAGAGTAGGCATTATTCCATTCCTAAGCCTTAATTGGCTTCTTTGTAATCATCATTGTAATCAGTGAATGAGGTGATTTGCCTAAGCCATTTTGGAATTCCTTGTAAACTTGACCAACGAGTATGATTATAAACTCTTGGAAAGTAAGGTAATTCAAAGATTTAATACATGTATCATCAGCTGCAGGTTGCAAGTTATGCAGATGTGGGCTTCAACATTTCAGCTCCGAATAACATAGGTGAAGGAGACAAGGAATGTGCCTTTTTCCAGACATTTGCTTTGCAGCAGTTGCAGGTGTTGGCTTTGCATTCTAATTCCAAAGTACATGGGTGAAGGAGTCTTGAAGGAATGTGCTTTTTTAAGACATTTTCATATAGATAAAGTTGATACTTTTGGAGACCAAAAGGTTATTTTGTGGGGTGGCCTAAAAATATCAACATGTGCAAAAAAATGAAGTGATCTCAAACAATTATCACTTTTACACAATTCTCTTCTATGGGGCCTGAATCGTGACATGTGATTTACAAAGATGGCCACAATCGACTCACTAAAGGATTTTCCCCATTCCTTCAGTCATTATACCAAACATGTCCTCTTTACCAAGTTTTCCTTTCTCTGGTAGTTGGTTTCCTCTTGGTGGCGGTTTTACCTGTAGCACTGCTTGATTGGTTGTCTCCCTCGGAGGTGTCTGCCTGGTGTTCTTGTTCCTCTTTGGACGTAGATCTATATGCAAGGCCCAACAGGTGGCCTCATGATGTCCATCTCTACTACAATGGTTGCAGTAGCCTTTCTCCTTCAGAGGTGTATTTCCCCTGCTCCTTTCTGTGTGTGGAGAGCGATCTTCTATCCTCGTCTTTTTCCTGGTTTCCATAACCTTCCTTTACAAGGATTTTCTCTTCCAACACTGGTACACTGCGTGGTTATTCAATCCAAAAAAATTGCATGGTCTTCAATGCCACAAGCTCTGTTGTATATTGTTAACATGCTTATAATCAAATGGAATTTTCGAGTTTCGATATTTCTTATACCTCAGTGAGTTGCCTCTGGAGGCATAATGGAAAGAAGAGGTGGCATCAACTCTTACATTGTGATTCCCATCTCTCCCTAGAGATGTCTTGAATCCTCGATCATGAGAAGTTGTGCTCTCAGCCTGAACTAAATCAATTTCATCTCTTAATGAACTATTGACTTCTAGAATCTCAGTGATTGTCCTGGGGTTTTCTTCCCAAGTGGTTTTGGATCTTTCTCCAACATCCTTTCGGACATAACCTATCCCGGCATATCGAGGCCAAACCACTGCCTCAATGGGATCCAAAATACCTTGGCCATTGGCTCCAATGCCTCCTCCTTTGTATCCCATTTTTCCCATCAAATTTAATCCGATGCATGAATAATGTTGTTCAAGAACTTTAGAAGAGTCATCAACATTAATCAAGAAATGAAATACACATGGTTTATTTACCTCCATCCCAAAGTGGGACTCTTGGTCTCCTTCGGGATGTGTCCATTTTTTCCTGGTGAGAAGGATCAGTGGATGATGCTTCTAGGAATCCTCCTTGGTTTCTGGATGCCTAGATGTCATCTTCACTTGCTTGACAAAGTGTGCATGCATTTACACTGTCATGCTCGAACCCATAACTGGTGAAGTTGTCATGGCCACAAAATGGTCTTGTCATCGTCTCATTTGTAGATCCTTCCCTTGTCTGTAATACAAATCGCTTTCATTCCTTATTCAAAAGATGTTGGGACCTTCTCATAAGTGAATACATAAGATATGCCTTCTCCTTCAATGAGGATTCAATAAGACTACTCACACTCATATCTCTCCATACATCAAGAAGGATAATTCCTTACATGAATAAGTCTCTCAATGCTTAGGAGTAATAGCATTATGGCTCTCTAACCCCACTCATTAATTCTCCATTACTCTCCTCCTACATAGGGCTCACATAAGGAATTATATAGTTTTTCCTCACTCTCTCTCTCTCTCTCTCTTAAAAAAATGCATTAATTCCTAGATCCACAATAAATCTAATTACAAAAGAGGAAAAACAAGATCCATGAATGTAGGATCTCAAACTATCCTCAAGCATATAATGGGAAAAGTCTCAAAACCACCCAAGGACTCTTCAACCATGCCCTTGATTCTCTCAACCTATAATTGAGAATAATGGAAAATTGGTGTGAGGTGGTTTCTCACATACAAACCAATTTCCAAAATTATAATTTAATGATAAATACGTGAGTCTAATTTCCCTCACAAGTATTAATCATTTTACATCAAAAGTGAATAATAATGTATGAGTTGTTCCAAAAGCTCATAAAGCATAATTAAATGCATGAGCATCTCATAAAAGCATAAAAGAAATGCATGAGACCTTTTTTTCTCACAAAGCATTAATAAAATGCATGAGAAAATAAAACTCATAAAAGCATATAAGTTCACCACTTTCACCACTTTGTCGCCAACTTCAAATCAACTTGGTGAACAAAGTAAAGTTCCTTCCATATGTGGAGATCCGCCTGGATCAGAGGTGGAGATATATGTACCACATTTATTAACTTTACGCCTTTTAGAAGGCAACTTCGATAAAGACTCAAGATGCGATGGTAACTTCAACAAATGGCGAGACCTGCGAGGAGGCTGGTCTTGCTCCACGATGACTCAAGACTCCAGATATAAAACCAAATATTAGGGCCAACTAATAGTCAGAGAGCACACCAAGATAAAGAAACAAGGCCAATGCACACAAACAGGATATAGTGGCTGAAAAGGGGCCTCCCTCACTAGAGTAGTTATGTCTCTCCCAAGAGGGGCCTAAGACTCCCTTCAAAAGATTGGAGGTATCAGAATGAGTTATAAGGGCCCTCGTGGGCTTAACAACGCAGTCAGTTAGATCCCCCCGGAGAGGTAATCCTGCATAAATTCTATGTGTTGTTCGACCCTTATCTAACTCAGGGTACCTACAGAATAACCCCTGCAATTAACCTATGTGGCTACCTATGTCAAGCAACTAGAGTTACCACAATATAACTAATGCACATGAGAACAATCGTAAGTCCGGTCCACCGTATGGAAGGGGAACAAAGCCTGAAATCTTGAAAACACCACCTCTCACGGAGGTAAAGGTACTAGAAATACCCCCAAATACGAAGAGAACCCTAGAAATATCTCTTACGCTAAGAAGGTATTAGAGGGCCATCTCTGCAACCAGCTTCGTGTGACCTAGTGCTTAACTCCAATGTGAGTGGAGCCTCTTGCATCACTAATTACACAATAGATTTCACCACTCCCTGGTCAGATGCATATGTTTAGTTTAATATCCTTGGATAAGTTCACCACTCCCTATGTCCTATACTTGTTTGTGTACATTGAAAAATAAAATCATTTCTAATCAATTTTAATTAATCAGCATTAATTTGAACGGCTTCTGCTTACTCAAGAGGTGTGGTCGTGAAACTGATGGTATTATGACTCAACATATAATAATAAAAAAATATAAAACACTGTTAAGTACTAATCTTGAATTTCAAAGAGATGGTATGCTTCTAAATGCAAAATTTCCAATGCAATCTCTACAATTTCAATGAAATGCAATCTCTCCACATGTGTCAAAATCAATGAAAAGTAATCAAAAGAGAAAATTCCATAATGCAAAATGAGTAAATGTTTTTTGTATTGTTGATATAAAGAAAAGAAAATGCAAGGACTGAATAGCAACTTCACATGCAGACCCTACTGCAAACAAAGAGAGACATGCCAAGAAGGATACCGAGAAGCAAACACTCAGACCAATGTTCAAGGACAACCAATGAAAAGGATGATAAGGAAGAATACCGCCCAAAAATTGAACAATAAGAAGGCTTCCTATCACTCTGTAAGCACTTACCAGTCAGGACAGAGACCTAAGAAGACTCAACAACCAACCAAACTTATCCAACAAACACCAAACTCAACCAGCAAGACTAAAGTGTTGATGTACGCGACTGTTTGAGAAACAATTGCATATGTATGCACTCTCAAAGAGGAGAACTCGTGTATGTACGTGTTTTTCAAGGGAAAAACCGCGTATAGCTAGTAAAACATTGCCAGGGAAAGGTTTAAGCCAAGAAAATCAGATGCAAAGTAAAAATAGGCTGTCAAGCAATCAAGCAACAAGGAAACTCAAGCTAACAGAGAGCAAATCAAGGAGAAAAACACTCCAAACCTAAAAAAAAAAAAAAAGATCAATCCCCAGTATGGTTGCCAATTATATTACAAGGGAAATCTCTCTATGGCATGGGGTAAACCACAGCAGATGGAATGACACATAGAAATCAACCCTAATCCCAAGTATGCTATATAAATGAAATTCTAACAAGACAAGGGCAAGAGTCTACCTCGTCTGGGAATTTGATGAAGAACATCGTTGAGCATGCAACTCAAATATTTATACCTACAACTTGTCCTCAAAAACCAATATATGCAAGCATATGGTGGCAATATATAATGTTAACATATAGATTAACACAATCCATTAACATACATGAAAAATATGCCCATGGAATAATAATTAGAATATTTGCAAGATATCAATTGGACGAGAAAAGAGTATTTCTATTAAAATAATCAACAGAAGTATATAGGTGACAAACTTCTATAACGACACATATCGGAATCGAGAAACTAAGTACCTCCAACTGGTCCTCCACCACTTCAATCCTCCACGAAAGGCAAGCTCATATAAAGGAGCCAATGAGGTTCTCCATCACAAAGAAGGAAGATCTTGGGGTATGAACAAGGGATTCAGACTTCCAAGGACAAATGAATGCAGACTCAATATGAATTGAAATTTATCCAGAGTGTCTTTGCTCTCAAAGTTGAATTGTTCCAATCCCTAAAGGCTTGGATATGGCTCGATTTATAGCTTTCAAATGGAACTGAAGGGTCAATTCAAATCACTTCCAGTATATGGAAGGTCAAGAATCATGGATCTTGTGACATGGCATGGAAACCCAACATAATTTTTAATTTTGAGCACCAAACCTGATGTACGTGAATTGTAGTGGAGCAACTTGTGTATACACATGTTGTCTAATGGATAGGGCGCGCATATGTGGAAAATTGTTATCTCATCCTGGTATCTCAACCTTGCATGGTTAGCCTATTCTCCTATGATTTCATCTCCAACAATTGTTCCTCAATGGCAACAATGGCAACAACTTCCTTTCCTATGAATAGTTCTTCCTCCTTTGATGGCTCGGGAGCTCAAATGGAAATGGATCCTTTTGTTGTGGTATTACCTTCCTCACCTTCTCATGTTGGATATTCCATGGGAGATAGCGTGGAAAATGGATCTAGATATATCACTCTTCCCTCTAATGGTAATCCAAGTAAGGCCTCTTTCAATGATATTGTGAAGAATGTATCCCATTCTCCTCGTCTTTTTGTTCAGAAGGCTTTGTCCATAACTATTCCTATTGTAAAATATGTTGTAGTCTAGGTGGCATTTTACAATACCAATGGTGTTGTGTGTTTCTTCAATAGTCTCTGGCCTCATTTAGTTCATTTTCACAAATTGATTTCAAACTATTGGAAACCTTATTTAAAGGAGGAGGATTTCATTTATCCATGTGCAAGGGGGTTGTTACACATTATTTTGGTCACCCCTGTGATCATTGATGATATGTGTACTATTTAATTCTCTGCTCCCTAAAGCTATTGAAGAAATGAGACTTATTTATTCTGAAAATTTGGGTATCTTATTATCATGCAAATGTTTGTTTGTTGACAGGTTTCCGACTAATGCTCTCCTTGTTCTCGACACACACATTCTACAAAGTATTTCAGTTGTCACATGTCCCAACTTCATACTTTGGGGGGGGATTTTGTTACACATTATTTTGGTCACCACTATGATCACCGATGATATGTGTACTTACTTCTTTGTTCCCTAAAGCTGCTGAAGAAATGAGACTTTCTCCCTGGGAAATA